>VXBB01013400.1:77047-188497 GCA_013399915.1 Illadopsis cleaveri | reverse complement strand
CCCACTGAGTTTTTAAACTCCAGACAAGGTTCAAGAAAACACAAAGCCCTTGGTGATTAATTTCAGCATTAATTAATCTCTGTACTAAGATACACCTATGTAGTGTTGGAAAATAAAGGTTGAGCATCTCTCTTATTTAATTGAGAAATTACAGCAGTTTAAGAGCTTTGGAAGACATTTCATGCCTTAAAAGAGATCTGCCTTGCACAAATAAATGTCAATGCTTAAGTAAATCAACTGCTCCAAAACCAGCCCAGAGTAACAGTCTGGTAGCTCCCTGTTCACCAAATATGTAGAAGGCATTCAGAGGCATTGTTCCTAAATACGTTTCAGTCCTTTGTTCTAGATATGAGATTATTTACTTTTGCATCTTTACAGCAGCTTTACTGACACTAATCTCCGTTTTAGCTGCAAAGTTTTTGGACCCAGATTTGGGGTGACCACAAAATGGAAGTCAGGCTAAGTCTAGGCTGCAAATTTGAGCTCTCACATCTGTTCTGATATGGGCAAATGGTCTTTAACTGATCTCCTTCATGAAATGCAATAAAAGTGTGCCAAGCTAGAAATTAATGGTATTTTTTGAAACCTTTTGACATTTTTTGTCAAAGGCTGGGTGCAACCACCAACACATGGTACTACAGCTCACAAATAGTAGGATATTTCTGAGTGCTAATTCATGCAAGCAGAGTGGGTGCTCAAAAGGTGAAATGTTGCCTATCTCAGTGGTATACTAACTTTAGCAATCATCCTTCTAGAAAAAAAATATATATAAAAAAGAGATTTGACACTGTTTCTACAGGTGCTGAGCTTAGGAATTGCAAGAAGAATCCATACTCTCCTAGAGTTCATAGCACTCCTTATATTTTCACTTTAATGTGTCAATGCTCTTCTTTCCCCAGGTCATTTTAAGAATGAATATGCCATGCATAATTCTCTTCTAAGCCTGTTTCAATGGGAAACAATGGTGAAATGGCTTTGAAATAATGATGAATTGGGCATGTGGCACACGAATGTGTGCTTCGCCTGCAGTGCCTTGTGGACACTCTGTGTGTCTCTGAAGCAAACCTTACTCATATCCCATTATTATTCCTTTCAGCAAGGAATATCTCTTCTGCTAAGCATGGTACTCCTCACTCTGGGACCCTGCTCTGCAGTTTATAGCAATTCTGCTTCCCAATTCTTTTTCCATCCATTTGTGCCCCACATTCTAAAATAGGAAGGACCCTGATATGGGTCTGCTGCTGTTACTTGGTGGCTATGTCAGAGTTTCCTATCATGGCATGTCTCAACAGCAGAAAATGCACATTGCAACAGCATGGAGCTGTGGCTTACGGCCAATCAACTGTTACGATTACGCTATTGCACTGGGCTACTTTTGCATTTCTTGTTGAAGGAAGCCTTTCAGAGGCCCTAGCTATGTTTCATAACTTTTTCTGGTTTTTCATGTCAGATGCATCTTACTCTCTTGCCTCTTCCCTTGCACAAGTTCTCCTTGGAATTCTCTGAGAGATGCTGATGTGGGCAGCAGAAAAATGAGCCCTTTATTGATGCGTACTGTTCCTTGAAGGCGTGTTAGTAGGACACTGGTCAGGACACTGACGGGGCCTGGGTGCCCGATTTCTTTTCAACAGGGCATCCGTTCAAAACCCTGTGAGAATGCCTGCCCAACCTCCCAGATTCCTTTATAGGCATTGTACAGCCAGAACATACAAACCATCTTGAGTTGTGTCACGATTAGGATCCTTTTGAAAGCTGATGGTTGAGTGCAAAGGTCCTGCTTTTGGCTTCTCAGGAATCATAAAATAAGTTAATCTGTGTACAGTACTAAATAATAAATTTTAAAAGTGTGTGTGAAACTGTTTATAAGCAACAGAATTCTAACAGAATTATCTTCAAATACATTAATACACTTATCAGCAGAAAGCCAGTAGTAACATACCTATAAAACGGAAAAAGCTGAAATAAAGAATCAGTGTTCCTAAAGTAGGCAGAAATTGAAAAGCCATAGGCCATGTCTATTTTTATCTGGGTGTATTAAAAATCCCTCATCTACTTTATTCACTCTTGCTATAACCAAGGAGAAATTGGGTAACAGGATCTAAAAGACAGTGTCATGTAATGGAAAGCACATTACTACATTAATACTGATTGTGAACATATCTGTCTTTTATAGCTGAAAAATCTGGGAGGCAGATGTGGCACTCACTTCTTCCTGAGCTCACCACAGTGTTCATCCTCACCAGCCACGTATCAACCAGGCACTGAGCAAGTATCCAAAAGCCTTCACTTGCAGTGCACACTGTAGTCTATAATCATAGTAATCCTGTAAGGCAGTGCTAGACAGCTGGCAAAGATTGATTAAAAAACTGGAAATATTACTCTTTTTGCTTCCCAAATGATGCCCAAGGCAAAATGTGTTTCTTTGCCAGCTACTTTCAGCTCTCTGTGAATTAGCTTCCCAGACTGGGGTAACCAGACACATTTCTAAACTGGCATTAAAGGTGCAGCCTCTGGTTTTCAGTTTTTCAACCTGTCAAATCTTCCAAATTTAGAGACTACACTCTGTGGACCACTGCCGAGCAGCAAGGGAAAAATCTGTCAAGTAACCCTTCAGGTCTTCTCTCTTCATTTGGGTCACTTGTAGCTCTGGCTAGCACAGCTTGACAGACTAACACAGGATTAGGGCAAGGACTGGACCATGCTTGGGTGCTTTCTGCTACAATTATGGTGAAAACAGCCTTTGAACTGAAGTGATCTCTATTTCCAAAAGGCAAACAAATCCAACATCTCGATGCAAAGACTTGTCACAGTCATCTTCAAACAGTGCCACACTACTCTGAAATGCAATTCACTACTCAACAGCAGGGAAATTCATTGCTCTGTAAATGCTTCCTCTCTGCATCATACCACAATTAAATGTCATAAATATGTAGGAGCCACTGAGGCATATAGAAAGAAATGCCCTCAGCAACAATGAGAGTTTCCTGCAAGCCAGGGACAAGGTAGAAAATGAAAGAAGTTCAGGTCTTATGAAAAAAAGCAGAAGGAGATAAAATTTCTTTAAGTGTGCAGGCCAGAGCTAAGGTTAGGAGGTGGGGGCACACAGTGGGGTTGGGCAGCTGGCTCTGAGCAGGGCTCTGATCCTGCTCTGAGCCACTGCTGCTGAGCACCACAGTGTGCCTCAGCGTGCCCACGCCAGGGTCCTGCAGACACGTCTGCCTCTGCTGCTCCACTGGGACTTTATCAGTCACTCCATTAGGATCTGGAAGGAATCCATCCTACAGCTTTGGACTCCAGTTGCTTATTTGTTATTTATTATTGTTTTTATTATGGTAGCCTTAAACAGCCCAAACATACAAAGGTACCGCAGGGCTCAGCCTTGACGAGAAGCAGATGAGGAGGCAGACCCTGCCTACAGTAATAAAATGCAGAAAGCTGATGTAGCAATGCAAAAAGGCTTTTGTGTGGTTTCCTTCTCACTACCCTGTCTCTTGGTTCCTAGGGATGTGGGAGACAGAGTCCTACTACTTTGCAGTATTACTATTAGGAGGACATATTTCCAAGGCAGCAGAAACTTCAAGAAGCTCCTGCCTCCTTTGGCCAGAGCCAGAATCTAATAGTACTGTTGCATTCAGAGGCACCTTGTATTACCAGCAGGGCCTGTGATATTCACAGGGCTGCTGCTCATGCAAACATAAAATGAGAGGTAGAGAAATCTGGTGCTAATCATTATTTATCCACAATTGCCTTGTTTGTGCCAGGTTTTAAACTTCACACTTCAGCTGTTTTGTGGGGAGGAAGATTTTTACCAGAGCTCTGTTCACAACAATTCATATTCATGGTTCAATTTATGCTGAGGAATGTGTAAAAAGTTCTCCCATACGCAGAAGTGGCTGAAGAGATCTTGCTCAACCATAGCACTGAGTGCTATACCCCACTGCACAACAGAAGCTGAACTCAAGAAATTTCAGCAAACAAAATTACTCAGTTCAGGAAATTAGAAGCCTGCTAAAAGCAAGGATTGTAATGGAAAATATTTTGCAGCCCTAAGTCTAGCTGTTTCTAGAGATAAGCAGAGGATAGCCAAATTGAAATCCAGCTAAAACATCTGGACTAATTCTTCTGCAAAATGTCCCATAGAATTTTTATTAAAAACAAAGACAGTGCCCTTGACAGCCCAAAGCAATAAAAAAGCAGTGTGAGTCTATTGACTCAAGCCACCTACAGAACTAGTAATACCACTTCCCTCAGTGTTTTCATTACACCAAGAGGTTTCCCATTCAAACTCAGATCAGAGCCAACTCTGTTTTGCTAGTTAGCTCTGATGAAATTGTATCAGAAGAGATCTGACTTCATATGGATTTCAATAACCCCCTTTAATTTTTTATCGTGGTGTTTGTTTGTTTGTTTGTTTGTTTGTTTGTTTGTTTTTAATGGAGGCAGAGACTGCCTTAAGTAGTATACTTTTGAGAACTACCAGTATTAATAATATAAATACAGAAGGGACAGATACATTTGTAATTGCACAGCTAGTCTGTGATATTGGTATAGCAGAAAGTGTTTCAAACCTACAATACTGTCAGTAAGAATGACTGTAGGTAACCTGGGATTAGTTACTTCCTCTAAAATTGGAAATTGCTGAAATTACTCAGATTACCAGAGCTGTTTGGGAACATTATGTACACATAACACTTGTCCTATGTGCTGTTTGGGAATATATTAACTAATGGCATATTATTTGATAGAAAGTTATGGACTATCACTAGGTGTCAATTATTATATCAGAGACATTTTTTCATCTAAATCTGATTAAAAGACCTTTTTTGTTTCCCAAGTTTACAGAATACAGCAGATGTGGATCTGAATGATGTTATCTTTTCTAATAGATATAGAACACATGCTAATGGGGTATTAATAAAGATTTGGGCCAAGATTTTTAAAAATGGGAGGCTAATTTTAAGATTCCACCATCCATATTTAGTGTTGGAATTCAACAACCTTTTTTCATAGAGCTCCAGCAGTTCCTATTGAAATCAGTGGGTGTCAGAGATTTTAGAAGTTGAACCACTAATTCAAGAATCCCAAGGCAGAGTTAAGAGCCAAATTTTCATCTACTCATGCCTGAAAATCTGGGGATAAGATTCTGTGTGTACCAAAATTCCTGTCCACTTCAGTGAAGCCAGGATTTTTCTCTAATCTGGAACTGATTTATGAGAAAACCAAGTTACCCTGAGAGGCACAACCAAAAGTGGGTTATGCAGGCCCTTCCAGCACACAAAAGCATAAGGTCATCCCAGAGATGCCAGGAATTTTATAGGATAACTATTCTGCTATTTTAGATTTTTTCTGACATTTTTGACAGGCTGGTTAGAGTATTTATTGTTTTTAATTTTGCTATATTCTGAGCATTCTTACACACATGAAAGTAAAAGACAATTTTTACCTGTGGGAGGACACGCTCCAAATCAATACTGTACATATGTGATGCAATGGGAAAATGCAGAGACTTCTCACAGCTTTTCAACTTCCAAGACAGTTACATTACAGGCATGTTCAGTGATTGGAAATGCAGTTCAAGTGGTCTTGGAGTGTAATTGGTCTTTCTCTAATCACTATCACTGAATGTCCCTCAAAATAGCTTTCTAGAAAGCATTTCTGCCACTACCACAGGCAGGAAGAGGGGCTTTTGACAGCAGAGACGTGAGGCAGGGAGTGACATGCAAGACCCAGAGCTGGTCTCTGCCCTTTGCTCATCCCCTCCTCTTTGTGCCCACGGGACACCCAGGAGATTCAGGTCTGCTGCCAGAGCTGCTGCTGGCAGCTGGTACTGCACTGCCATCAGGACGAATTTATCCACGTTATGTCCTCATGGATGTGAAACTCTGGGAGGCAGGCAGATTCCCTCCCTACCTGTGTCATCAGAACCAGAGTCACGCCCAGTCAGGCCAGCAGCAAGCCCTTTGGCTCCATCTGTGGTGAATCATGCCAGCGTGGAACCTGATTCTTCAGAAGAGATAACATTGTAGCTCAAATATTTAATAAACAAGGCTGGGCTTGAGCTTCCTCTGGGTAAAACCACACAGGGTCTCTTTCAGTTTCAGGAGGTGAGAACCAAAATGATACTCTGCCTCCAAACAAAAGCTCACTTTTATCAGTTTCCAGGATTTTCCTTATGCCAATGTTGTGGTTCTCATTTTTCCACAAAAACAGTGCTAGTTATGGAGCCATCTCTTGAAAACTTCCAGGATTTATAGCAACTGGCAGCATGTTCAATACATAACTGGTTTTTGGAACAATCATAATCTTATTAGTTGCCAGTCTCCCCTACCAAGATAAATTTAAAGGAAATCAATCTGCTGACACTTCCCTGATAATTCTGGCAATTCTAACCTTTAAATTTAGCAGTTGTACTGAGTGTATACCTTGAGGGTATGAAACCCTAAGAATTAAACAGTTAACTACTAGCAGTGAACAAAGACCATTCACTGGCAAAATCCCTGACTTTGTCCAATCAGGATTACAGGAAGATATTGAAGCAACTTTGTCAACAAGTTCAAGCAAAGATTTAATGCAATTATCTGGATGGGTAACAAACATCAGAACATCATTAGCAGAGAGAATTATTTTATACTGCTTCAAACAAGAAATATATTGTATCCCCTGACCTTCTTCGCTCAGTCCTGTGGTGATAGAAGGAGGTTTTGAATCATAAATTATCTGCACTTTGGGACTGGTAAAGGTTTTGAGTTATCTGACTATGTTTACAAAGTACCCCTGCTTACTGTTAGTTGGATTTATTTCTTTAGTGGAACTTCAACTGGTCTGGCTGAATATCAAATGATGACTAACTATTTCTGTTCTTGAAATTCTAATCTTTGGGAGAACAAAAGTCTTGCAATCAAAAATCCAGTTTACCCAATAACATTAGATTAGCAATGATACTGCCAGCAGTGTCACCATTACTGCTAGTGCTGACAAGGCATTATTTTGGCTGCCACGCATACACATCCAAATGAAGATATTATATAAGCTCTGCAACCATTTGTTTGCAAAATTCGGCCTGCTGAACACACACATGAATGTATGAATTGAAAACATAAATGCAGAGGTTAGATGTGACCATAAAACTTCTCAGCATTTGTGTGGCAGGTTCCTGTGCCATGCAGTGTGTGCTCAGAGCAGCACGGATGCTCCTGTGCCATCACACCAGCCGTGCTCAGAGCGGTGAGCAGGCATGGGGCTCTGCAGCCAGCCTGGAGAGACAAGTCACACCTTGGAGGGGCAAACCCTACAGATCACTCAAGACATTTACAGGGGACTCAAAATGTGGGTTAACCTCTCCCAAGTGTCTAAATCCATGGCACATCCAATCCAGTCTGCAGAGATTTGACAGAATACTTTCCTGCAGTTACTGCTTGTTGCTATCTGGCAACTTCATAACCTCTTTTCAGCTGTGCAATTATACAATGAACACACAACATCTGGTTTCTGTTTGAAGCACGCCTCATCAGTGTTTGAATGAGGGGATGTGCTGGCTGAACAGCTCTGGAAGGCTGAAGCAGCAGCAGACAACTCTGATAGCTCTGGCATTCTCGCACAGCCAGTGTGGCCACAATGGTATGCGGATGGCATTTGCTGATTGGAATTTATTGATACAACTCATTAAAGAGGAGCCTATTTGAGAGTGCCCCCTCCTTACACTGGAATGTTTCACCAGCAGGAAATATCACATCCTCAGCCAGCCTGGATCCCACCACTGCTGGAGAACAGGGGATGGTGCAGCTGGCAGAGCTGCACTTTGTAAAATGGCTGAAGTTCAGTGGTAAGGGGAAGAAAACTGCCTGATTTTGTATTATATTCTCTTTTCCCAGTGCACTTTGGGTCTTTTTCTTTCCCTTCCCTAGCTAAACCAAAGGTATATCTCCCTGTAAGTGCTCTGAGGGGGAGATACTGCAAGAGCTGCTGAAACTAAAAGAGAGCTAAGGAAAAACAGGTATAAAATATCCATTAATATATCTGGGTTTGAATCAAAGGAAAGTTCTGGTCATGAGAGGATGAGAGACAGAATTAGACTCTAATAAGAAAAGAGGAAAGAAAAAAATCATCTCATTTATGGGTAGGATTAGAAGACAGAGCTGACTGCAGAAGCTGGAAACTAGACTTGAAAACTTTTCCCATCAACATTTTTCTGTCTCCTCCAGGAGATGGAAAACAGAGGCATTTTCCAGATGTGGCTCAAAAGGATGGTTCTAGTTCTCTGGCTGCCTGATTGCATCTGCAGCTCTGAATCCCAGATGTGTGACTTTAGGGTGACAATCTGGAGCCTGAACTGGGCATTTATACACATTCTTCATAGCCTAGGGATAAGAAACTCTTATTTAGGCATCGGGATGTGGAAATATGGGCTCTGTGTATCCTCTACTGCTCATGGTGGTACTATTATGTGTCCCCATCCCAGAGCTGCTCAGTCCAACTCATAATCCAACTCATAAAGGCACATCCTCTAGCCCAAGTTCATATTATGAATTGTAATACTGAAAATTATTTTTATCATCCTTCAGAGCAAAATCATTAACTTTCCATGTATAGATTTTGTCTTCCTCTCTTCCCCCCAATAAAAAGTACATTTTCTACATTGACAGAAATTATCCCCCAGCACTTTAGCTGAACAGCAGATTTGCTACTCAAAAACCATAGGCAGACAATTTTTGTAGAACTGTTTTTCATTGACAGAAGAAATTCAGTGGGCTTTTCTTACCTTACTAAATCACATGAACGAATATTTTCTTTTATGATCCTTTCTTTACACAATTCAGCATTAGAACCTGGATTTTGAACACTTGAAATCTTAATTGAATTTCCACAGCAGAGACGAAATCACTGAAACACTGTTCATTGTATAAATAATGCTGGAGAACATCAATCCTGAACTAAGAACCAGTAACTATTATTAAGATTTAGGTAGATCTTTTACAAACTGTCACACTTCAGGATTTAGTAGTTAAGAATACTGTCTATATTTCAAGACAAATTACAGAGCAGGAAGTAATCTCTATCCATATTCTTACCCATTTAAGTGAGTGATGACAGGTACTATGTAAACATCAACATGTGTGATAAACCGAGTTGGTTTTATTTCACTGATCTGACTGAAGAAGTTATTGTGCTGAAAGGTGTTTTGAGAACCAGGCAAATACAGTCAATTGCATGACTGAAATGGGCCTTGCTCACTCTTTGGTGTCTGGAGTCTTCTCCTGACCGACCACATGTGCTACTGAGCGATGAGCACAAGCAGCTGTAGAGCCACACACTCAGCCCAGCCCAGGTGTCTGCTGCTCTACTGTATTGTAAACTGTGGCTTGTTACTCAAAGGAGTTTTTGTTTCAGGAGATTGCTCTGCCATGGCAGCTAAATCCCACTTGTGAATAAAAACATTCACCAAGTTCCTCTCGTGTCAGGTATTTTTTCCCTCTGTTACATGTCCCATGCTAATTATAGAATTATCTGAAGGGCTTTCTAAGTGAAAATGACTGTAAAACGCAGTTCAGTTTTGCAATTACATTTCCTCTTTCTATCCTGTGAGGCTAAAGATTAACTGATTTCCTTCTAACATGCTAGTTTTTTGATAACTTCATGATGTTTCCTAATCTCTGACTAACTTCCAACTGATGAGTAAGCTGCTATAAAATAGGTAACAAAATATCATGATGGACAACTTTTCAACAAAACCAGTGAGGGAGAAAGGCAGAGAAGCAGAGTATATACAAACAACTCAGTTTTACTGTGATTCATAGGAATTCCAGGCTAAGTTATGGACTAATTTTGACTACAAAATTACTTTTCATAATTTTTGATGACTTCTAACATATTTCAAAGTCTTAATGTTTCAAAACTTCCATACTAACTTCTTGGGAATTAAATGTTCTTGCTTTCATTTGAAAACATTTTACCAAGGGGGAAAAGAATGTTTAAAAATATAAAGAATCAATATCTAAATGACACTCAAATGCTTTTTTTCTTTGATAATTTGCAAATCATAACCACTGTTAGGTTGTCTCAGATTTGAGATACTTGCTTCCAGCATTTTGATATTTTCAGAAAGAGCATATTAATTTCTGGGCAGGAAGCTGGCACCTGAACTTTAGGAACCAGTGATGCACAAGCCGACTATGGCTTGGTCTGTATGCTCATTTCATTACTAAATCCTGTCTTTCAGACTCTTCCTAGTAACAATATCCAATAAAGAGCATTTTCTTCTATTTTTCCTCCTTGGAATTGTTGAGTATCCAAGGACAAAAACCAGCACTGCTACCTTCCCCTGGCTGCTGCAGGATCATTGATGGAGGAGCTCTGAGCCCTGTGCTGGGCTGCTCTGCATGTCTGCTGCTCTCTGAGGGAATCACATCAACTGCATGCAGCAGAAACTCTTCCAGGCTAATTAGCGAGCCCCACTGTGCCCCCGTTGATTGCCCCATTGTTCCTCACAGCGGCAGCCAGTCTGATGCCCCAGGAAATGGCAGAGATGTGGTTCAAGTCCTATAAGCTCTTCAGAGCATGAAAAGTAAATCTGATCTGTCCCAAAAGAATTCGAACTAGTGAAAAGAAGCTGGTGGATCTGCATATATTTCTGTCCTAAGATTATTTGGGTCCACCTTCTGCTGTGTGAGATGTGGAGCAGGGATACAGACCCAGTGCAGGAGCAGTTGAACTCTGAGGGATGCAGTTGAAATGGTACATGAGTTCAATGAATAGTTTCTGGCAATTACAGATAGCAGTGGCCAATTAAGTGAAAGGGAGGGCAAAAAACAGTATCCTAAGCCCTATACTGAGAAGGAACAAATATTCTCAGTAGACTAATAACAGTATTGCCTTGCACTGCAGCATCCTTGTTAATTCTGTCAGCCTGTTCCTGGTAAAAAGGGACCCAACACCCAATAGTTCCTTGTGCCTATATTTTGCAGCATTGACTAAACTAGGTTTGACAAACACTCATTAATCCCACAACTGCCTTCCGTGACAGATCAGAGCATGCCCTGATTTGACTTACATTTGCTGTTGAAGATCACACACTGAGTCAGACACAAGTGGAATCCAGGGATTCTGCCTCTGTCTCCTGCATTACCCACCCAGAACTCCAGCTGGCAACTGATTTCATCAATCGTTTCAGCGTTTAGGGGTTGCCAGTCACCAGACTGCAGGGTCCAGAAGGAATAGTTGCCTCAGTGCTAATGAAAATGGGAAGAACTGCATTCCCTGTGCATGGCTGTGGGTGCACACACATAGACTTTTTCAAGAAACTTCTCATCAGATGACAACCTGAGTCCTAAACAAAGGAGAAAGGCAGCTCTCTGCTGCACTGAGCATGGCTTGTTTCCTTAGAAACAAGAAATAGGGATATTTCAATAAATCCATTTAGATGTTTTCAATAAATCTGCATTTTTCCAGACTTGCCAAATACTCCCCATGCAGGAGCCATCACAGAAAAACTGCACAGGGTGCAATTCAAGACTGTAATTCTATTCAGATGCACTGGGGACTTAAAGCTGTGCAGGTAATTGTAATAATGGCATTTGCTATCTGCTTTTTGTTTGACCTTGTAACCTAAATAATGACCTTTTGCAAGCACAGCTTTCATCAGCTGTCTACCTTCTGTGTTTCCAAAGTCTTAGGGATATATTTTGTCTTTCAAAATATATAAACTGCTTTCTGTCACCTTAAAATAGACAGTGGTTCTGCCAGAGAGATGTGAAAAACAGATTATTAGTTGGACCCTGAGGGGTTATTACCAAGGCATCATTTTTTCAGAATTGATTAATAAGGAAAGGAAGGTTAGGGGTAGTTGTATAACAAATTGTAGTTTTCTTCCTTTCTCATAAGTCTATGCTATAGGAAGCAATAGACCACAGAAAATGGCTACCCCCTTTGATTTTACTGCAGATCTGGCCACAGGAAATGTTGCACATTTGGATCAAGCAGGATAAACAGCAAGGACTTCCTCTTTTGTGAAATCATCTCTAAGCAGCACCTCTCCCCAGGAAAATAGGTTTTCCACTTTACATAATGTTGCAGCAGCAGTGGTTTGTTCCTAAGTTTTTTCTGGGTAGGTTATGAACTTTACAGCTCTGACCACAGATCAGTTATTTATCATAACAGGAAAGATGAGACCAAAGATATTTCCTAACCTTCTCTTTGCAGATCAGAGAGAAGCAAGGCAACAAACATTAATGCTTCATAATCAACTGACAAAGATTATACAGAAATATGAATTCCTCTCTTCTAATCATATTTGGTTGAATTAATCTGTAAATTCAAACACCAAGGTGCAAATTAATACACAGTTTCACCCAAATTTCTTCTCCAATGCAATATGATCAATCTTTCAAAAGTAGATATGCCAGTACAAAAAGAATGCTTTTGTTTAGAGACAAACAGGAAAGGCAGAAGAGAAATATTCCATTTTGGGAGAATCCTCCTTCATTTGATATCTGTAACAGGTGTTCCCATGTATCCTGGCAGCATATAAAAAAATGAAAAATGTATTTGAAGTACTTTTGGAGACAAAAAGCTTTTCCTCATCTAATACATTTGCCCCTCAAGACTTGCCCTTCAGCATCAGTGAGCCTGAAAACACTGAAATCTAGTGGCAGATCTAGCATATTTTGTATGCTGCAGCAGAAAATTAATAACTGTTGGAAAGTGTGTTCCTACTTTATAGTGCCATATGACAAGTTGCACATAGCTAGGATTGCTCAAGTTACTGCACCACAAACCTGAAGTGCAGAGTATTTCATACAGGACCAGATTGCAGAACTTAACCACAGGCCTGCAATGTGCTGGTGCTTTTGGAGGGGGAGGTGGGACAGATACCAACCTCTCCAAAGCTAATTCAGAGCAGTCACCAACAAGCATGCTTACAAGTAAAAGACTTAAAAAATGAGAGATTAGTCACAAGTATCAAAACTTTTACACCAGTCACCTTAGAGGAGTAATGTTGAGTCCCTCTTCAAACACTACTCCACATTGTCACACACATCTATTGCTCCAGTTCATAATGCAAACCTGGAGCAAGCACCTTCACTCCACACTTGTCAGTGAAAGTGTCTGTTCCTGTCATGTTTGTCCTATGTCTAGGTGGCATTCTGCTACCAGTCCTGGAGACTTCAGGGTCATGCTTTTCCAGATAACACTGTGTTCAGGTGCCCTCAGCCTGTTTTAACAGGTTGCTTCTGGCATGTTACTCGAGTAGGCTGGTCACCACAAAATTAATAGAAAAAGGAAAATCAACTGCAGTCCTTTGCAGCTCAGGAGACTGCCTTGGGAAAACCTTTCCTACTCATCTGAGGTGACAGAAATGCACTCAGACAAGCACGCAAAGGAGGTGAACATCATTGGTCACACTACAGAAGATACATCCTATCACAAAAAGCTGAAGTCATGAGGCTCCAGCATTGGCTGCAGTAAACTTTGGATCCAATTCCATATGAATTGGTTTTGTTTTGACATCAGTTGGACACTTCCTAGTTCACATCAGCCTGAACGCACAAACAGGACTCAGCATGTTGGAACTGCAAACCATACAAAGGAATCCTGCAAGCCTGAATTTGCTGAGGCTTGCCTCAGTAAGAAACGTGGGTGATCTACAGTTTATGGGGCGTAAACCACAGGCTGCTGGCTGTAGGGAACACACTGCTACTTCTCCATGCCTATGCATCAGACTACACAGAGGTATTGAAATCCTATCTTGACTTCAATTCAAAACAATGCCTAACTCAATAAAAGGTTTCCAACTGTTTCCTTGCTGGAAACAACATCAAGAAAATATATGCAATTAGCACTTTAAAAAAACATTGAGTAGCTCCAAGCCACCTCACCAGCCTGTCTCAAGTAAGATTAACACTTCCAGGTTGGGAGGAATGGTCTTTATAAACCTGCCACTGAAGTTAATGCTTTGTTCCTGCAGCCAAAGCTAGCCTTAAAGACTGTGGCCATCCTGCTGTGCTTAGAAAATCCTTTGTAATTAAGATAGATGGATAGATAGATCGATAGATAGATAGATAGATAGATAGATAGATAGATAGATGAACTGCAAATAAATTTAAACACCTTTGTTACTGAAATTACTGAATTTTCTCTGAATGCAAGCAATATAAGTCTGGCTGTTATGCAAATATACAAAATTTAGTCTGTTTGATCCTTTAACAGAAATTCTACTTTTTCTGGTGTCCTGGACAGGGTTAATTTTTGTGTTAATTTTTGCAGTAGCTGGAGAGGGCATGTCCAGGATTCAGAGGTTATTGTACACCACCTCGTGTCATTGCCAGGGATGGGAGAGGGAGTCTCTTCCAGGAAGAAGGGGCTTTTGCAGCTGAGTGAGCATGGCAGACAGAGCTAGAGGGTGACACTGATCCCAAGCCAGAGAGAGTGGGTGGGATAACTCTGGTCCCAAGGCAGATGGAGCAGTCGCGGGGGAGGTGGCTGCATTGGCATATAGGGTGTTGTTGGGGATCTCCAAAGTGAGCAATAATGTTTCTTGTACCTTCTGTCAGCAATATTGTTTCTGCTACTGTTTGTTTTCTTATCTCATTGCTGTTTCCAGTAAATTGCTCTTATCTCAACCTGCCATCTTTACTTTTTGTGCCTCCAATCCTCTTCTCTATCCCACCCCCAGGGAGACGGGGAGTGTGGTTTGGAGTCTCAGTGGGAGCACTAAATTGGGGAGTGCCATTCCTCAACAACGACATCTGCTACAGAAAATTTGACTGATGCCCTTTTTGAAACAAGACCCTTCTGTTTAAGCAGAAATGGCATTTATAATAAATACTGTACTGGTGGAAGAAAGACAAATCTATTGTCTGAGAAGAGCAAGCTATTTAAATTCCACAGTGATGGAAAAATTGAAGGGAAAGAGATGGTTGAGGGGCTTTGTGAGTCGCACAATGCCTCGAGTGCTGCCATGAGAGCAGAAAATAATAGTGATCTGCCTTAGAGATTGTGTCTGTTTCAAATACACATCATTTCAAACAATGATGACAACTCTTCTAGTCTCATTTTAGTACTGGTGCTGTTATGGAAACTTTCTCTGTCCTCATCAGCTTGATTATGTGTCTTTACAACAATAATGCATCACAGATGACACTTCCGGGACTCAGCCTCTTTTGAAGGCATTTGCTTCCTCCTTGGTCAAGTTTAAAATCTTATTTTCAGAGGCTGAGTGAACAGTATGAAGAGATTTTGAGAATCCATTGAGAAACACATGAAAACAGAAATTACTATTTATTCTGGTACTTCTACCACTGACATCTTTCTAGATGATGCCTTTAAATTTTTGAGACACAGTCAGACGTATACAAAATGATCATAAATCCAAATAAATAAAATAAATTCAGATTCCTTTGTCTGATATCTTGAGTGCCTGTTATCTCCTTTGCTGGGACTAAGCTTTTACATCTCCTGATGAAAATTTGCTTTAGGTACTCCTAGGGGCTCAGGGCAAGAAGTATTTCTTCTGGTGGTTTGAGGTACTCTTAGGCACTTGATAATTTAATCAACTTTGGAAGCAAGACTCACACTTCTAAGGATTAGATCCACCAAAGACCATTATAATGCTGGCTTTTAAGAGCTCAGCCATCCAGGAGAACCTGTAACCCTGAATACAGCTTGCTGTAAAAGACTCCAAGAAAAGACAAGTGTAGAAAAATCAACAATGTAAAATAGCCTTTAGTAAATGCCAAGAAGAGGGATATATTTTTGCCCCTAACAATGTGCATGTTTTCCTCTGGACTGCAAAGGCACAGTGCCCACTACTCACATCCTTGCCTGCAGGCTGATACTCCAGCAGCACCAGCCCTCAGCCCTTTCTCCCAAACCTGGCAGGGGCAGCATCTGTTTTTCCCTTGAGGAGCTCAGTGGTTACAGAACTTGTCTGAGATGTGGGAGGCTGGAGTCTGTTTCTTCCTCTGCCTGAAGGGAGTTGTTCTTTTGGGTGCATCTATTACCCACTTCTCAGGTAACTGAGGGGGCCGGGGAGGGCCTGCTGTGAGCTCGAGTGCAAAGCTGACTGTCTTGAGTGTGGGGTGCTGCACAGGCTGCAGAAGAGATGCTGCCAGAGCAGCACAGCCAGGCTTCTCCTCCCCTTCTCCTCCAGGGTGTCCCTTCAGCTGCAGCTTCATAGGAAACAGCAGCGTGCCTGGGCCAGGTAACACAGAAATACTGGGGGACTCACTACAGCTCTCACCTCTGCTAGATAAAATAAGGATAGTTAAAACTCCCAACACACCCTCCTGACCAAAACTACAGTGGGATGGGATGGGATGGAAAAGCAAGGCAAGCAGTATGCACAGCAAAGGGACAGTTCTGAGCAGTTCAAGCACATGTAGTTTGACTGTAGTCCACTAATATACAACCCATTTCTGACTGCTAATGAGAGTGAAAATCCTCTTTCAGTATTTTTATAATTATTAGCCCTACAGGAATTTTTATTGTAAATCACTGACAAGCTCCTGTCATAAGTGGAGATAACTTGATGTTCAACGGCAGAGTTTGGCTGACAGTTTTATTACACTCCTGAGCCAAACAATAAACTGCATTTAAAGCCAGATGATTCTCTTGTTGTACATCTATATATGTTTTACAATACAGCTGTAAACAATAGTGAAAACTTCAACAGTAAATTAGATTTGCAGGTTTCAGTTTTTAGAATTAATTTGATTATTTAGTGCTCATCAGTCACTGATGCATTTTGCATTAAATATTCCTAGGGACCTATCCAAAGTGAGAGACACAATGTGAGATTCAAAGTCTCATTCTCACCCTAATTTTCATTTTATTCAGTTTGAAACTTATTTCTTGCAAATCACCAAACATTGACTTATGGTTTCCATGAGCTCTAATGCCATGGAAATACACTTATCCATTAGCCTAAACATATAATGCAATGACAGAAAAGGCACAAACAGCACCATGAATTTCATCTCAGTAGAACTATATGCTGTGAGCATTTTTCTTGGTATCATTCACTCACCAGATGAAGTTGTCCCCATAATTCAGTCTAAAGAACTACTTCCATTTCAGCATTTTGGAGTGTATTTCCAATTTCAATTAATTTCTTATTATTTGAACTCTAATGACCTGTGGGGTGCAACCCAGTGGCCTCTTCAAGGCACGCTGACTGTCCAGCTTTGTTACTTCATGCAAAGGCCTTTTTATTTCTCTTAAGGTTATTAGCTTGGATGGGTATGTAAAGGGAAAAAGTAATATATAAGAGGATTGAAAGTAAAAATCAGACATACTTTTTAAAATCTATCCTCATGAAATCCAAAGTATCAATGATAGCTTGCATATAGCATTAGTAGACATCCTGTCTTGCACTTTTGCTTTGTAGTAATCAACACACAAATCTCTACCAGGTCAGTTACAGCAGTGAAAACTTCAACCTAAAAGTGGAATTTGTGCTTCAGCTAAGGTAACATCTGATTAGGCTCTTTAAAAGCAGGCTAGTCCCAGAAGACTGCTTCAAAAGATCCAGCAGGCAGCATTTACACAAAATCCACAATAAAATTACATTTCATTTCCAAATCAGTTTAAACTGTGACTTCTTTTCCTAAAGACAGAGCCAGTGCACAGATCGAATTAAGAAACAGTAAAAAGAACAAAGTCATTCAACAAAGGCACTAATAACAACCCACAGCACACAGGAAAAAATGTCATGTGGTGCTTATGCACTTAAAAAATAGTTTTCTAGTTTGAATAGTGAATGACATCAGTTTACCAAGCATGTTCAAACAACAAGAAAACCCCATAAATAGTGTAAAACACTACTGGTGAACTACTCCCCTAATCAATGTGACTACAAGTAACCTAGTTTCTCATATAACCACTGCCATAAGTCTTTGAGAAGCAGCTCCAGAATTAAGTATTTACATTTTAAAACATAAAGTCATTTTGTCTGGAAATGGGTTGTCCATGTACCCTGAAAGATTTGTGGCCTTTTGAATGCAACCTTAGGAGACCATTGTCAAAATGCCCTCTTATCCAGGGGAAAAAAGAAAAAAATGGCACTAGGAAGAATATGCCAAAGATAGGGGGAAAAAAAACCAACTTGGTAAACTTTGAAACTCTCTACAAGTATAACTACTTCTTGCTAGAAAAGCTATGCAGCAGAACAGATGTTGACTGCATGCTTATTTGGACAAAGCAAAGTTTTTAAAATAAAAGAGATAGATGCTTGCATCACCTCTCAGGTAGCAATGTAAAGTGCTGGTTTGGTGCTCCTCATACTGTTAATTCAGCCAGTCCTGTAAGCTGCTCCTCCATCAGCTGTTGCTTCCCTGAGCACACAGCATCATTTTCAGTGCAGCAGGCAGAAAGCAGGCATGTAGCCAGAAGAAGAGACCTGATGGAAGGGTTTAAGTTTTAAAATTAAGCAGTACATGCTGTTTTAAAAGCTGAAAGGGAAAACAGGGAAATTTAAGAATGGTGGGAAAAAGGAGAGAAAGAAAATTACTGCCGTTTTGTTGGTGTTCTTGGAAAAATTTCACTTGTTCTATATGACTAATGTTCAATCCAAGGCATGCACTAAAGAAAAAGTTATTCTCACTCTCAATCAGAGATTGCATCATTGCCTTGAAAACAGACCAGAATTCCTTCCCAGGAAACCTGCACTGGGATTTATTAATTCCCTCCCAAGCTCAGATTATGATGAAGTTTTTACATGGGTTAAACTAGCAAGAACATGATTCCTCATCTTTGAGAGGCCAGGAGAGCTGTAAAGTGGGGATTTGTATGGAAAATTCAGCTGTGGTGGAACATGTGAAGTTATGCATATCCACTATCCCTGCAGAGACTGAAAACAAATGAAGATTAGCATGCAGTGAAGACAAAGTAGAGCAAATTCCCACCTTGTGTCATCTCAAGAGCTTCAGCATCACACGGACCTGCCTATGGAAACAGCTGTATGGGAAGTTTGGCTTCAACAAAATAATGCCTGGATGAAAGAAGTGTCACCCACATCCTTGGAGCTGTGGCAGGTGCACTTCCAGACTCACTTTACTTCTTCCCCTCCTGGGCCAGAGGCAGTCCCAGTGCCTGTCCCCCTGGCCTTGGGTCAGCTGTCCATGTGCTTTCAGAGGCAGTGGGAGCCACAAGGATCTGCAGAATGAGATGCAATACCCTGTTACTGATAGGCTGAAAAATCCTCCATGTTTTTGTGGTGTTGTGGGTACACAGAGCATTTAAGACAAGACCTGAGACACTTGTCTACTGCTCCACAGTGTCATATACAGGGGTTTTATTTCCTCCTCTTTAGCTGACTTGGGCCACGGTCAGCCAAAGTGCAGCCTGCAGCAGCTTCTTTCTTTGATTATTGATAGGGACTAGGATTTATATTTTATGTACATCTCTGTAGGCGTGCAAGACATTTAACACAAATATACAGGGACAGAGCTCTGAAGAGTTTATACAGCCCGAACAAGTTGCAGCAGAGCTAGTGAAGACACACATGATTAAAGGCTTATTGATGTAAGTTCCATGTGTATCTTACCAGGAGGACAAAATGTAGGGTGTTTTCTGGGGCCTTTTTCTGAAGGCAAAGTGTCATTTTTATAAGTAACACTTCAGCCTTTTCTTATAGCAATCTGCTTTTTCAGACCCTAGAAAATCTCTGAAATAGCAGACAGGAGCATCCAAGTTTAGGGTGACTGGCTTCAAAAATAGCTTGTCAAAGGTTTATTTCTGATCCCTACTCAGGAAATGAACATCGTTGGGTTTAGGGCAGAAGATGGCCCTTTGTTCTTGCTTCAGAACAAAGACTTCTTAGCCAGCTTTGTCTACAGGACTTAGTAACTATCTGCAAGCATGTAGGACTACTTTCCCAAGCTTTCTCATCCCTTTATTCTCCTAGGAGTAGTTGCAAAGGTTGGGCAAAGGAAAGAAAACAACAGGATTTGCCCCAAAACACAGAGAAAGAGTGCCCTTGTACCTAAAACCGAAAAAAAAAAAAAAACCAACCCACAAAAAAAAAAAAAACAAAAAAAAAAACCAAACAAACAAAAGAAGGAAACAAAAAGTCGTAGCATCCTTTCTTCTGTTGTTACCTCTCTGCTGCTGGCACCTCATTCGGGGTTACAGCTACATCCCAGTGCCTTCCTGTGGCTCACAGCAGGTATCCACAGTCATTGCTGCTTCTTACTGTTTTTCTTTCCTTTCACTCTCAGTGATTAAAGGCTAGAACCAGAGGCAGCCTCACATTGTTCATGCTCACACCATTCTCCATGCACCTTAAGATGGAAAAATCTTCTGTGAACTTTAAAATATGCTTTTGCTGAGCTGGTTTTCTACCCTTTACTTGTCAATCTTATTGCCTGTGCCTTACCAGGATACACCATCTGAACCAAAATCTGCATAAAGGATCATTCTCTTCATGTGAATGAGTTTTAAATGGCAATGTTTTGTCTACATCTTAAGCAAACCAATTACAATATTCTCTGAATAGGTGTGTATTGAAATGGATAAGATCAGCATGTTACACAAATATTCAAACACATGCTCTGACAGACATCCTGAGGAGGCACATCTGAAGGACCACAGTTCTGGTTTCAGCTGTACTACAGAGGTGCTGCATGGCAGGTAACTGAGGCTCAGATTTATGATTCCCCCTCAGCTTTGGGGCTCAGGCTAAAGGATAGAGAGCCCTGCTTTCAGAGATGGTAGGCAATGCCAGCAGGGAACAAAACTCTGGAGAACAAGCTTAGTATGTCCTATCTGTCCCCACAGACAGTAGGAAGAAATTGTCACTTTATAAAGCTCTACACTCAACTGTCCCCAGTATGTATCGGTACATATTCCAGTATGCTAAAGGAGGATAATAAATTTAAGCCTCTACTATGTGTTTCAAAGAGTATTCTATGAGATTTGGGTATGATGGTGGTTTGGTTTTTTTTTCTTTCTTTCTTTTGTAGAATTTTGTCCCATTTGTTGCTACAAGACAATAACCACCAGTACTTAAAAGAGACAAAAGGTGTAGCCAAGGAGGAGGTGGGAGGAGTGCAGCTGGCCGCATTCCCTAGCTGAGGGGTCTTCTCTTGGAAGGGCAGAGATACCTCTAGATTTTGGCCGGGGGTGAGGGACTGGGCTCAGCTCTTTTCCCTCTCTCTCACTCAGGATCAGAGGAGGAAGGTCGAGCTGCTGCTACTGCAGGAGGGTTTGGTTCCATGGTGGAGTCCAGCCTGTTGTGCTTCCCCTACAGAGGGTTTGCTCATAGCAGCGGCGTTGGACTGGGACCTTATTAACACCCTACCTCGCTGGAAAAGGACGCTCACCGTCTACTCCGGTGCCTCGGGGGAAACCGGGGACGCCGAGCCCCTCCGAGGGAGCCTCTCCTGACTGGGTTAGGGAGCCGGGCTGCCACTGCCCATCCCCACTGGTTTTATTTCTTCTGCCACTGCTCTGAGGTTTTTTCTACACTGTAACCCAGCAGCTCCTTCCCGTCAGGTCACCCTGAGGCTCCTGCTACAGCTGCAGGGTTTTGTGTCACATTTTATTTACCTCTCCGGGGTCTGCCCTCCTCTGCTGTTCCAGTCTGCTGCTCCGGGGTTCCTGCTACAGCCCATTTCACCATCCTGAGGGGCACCGGGAAGCTGCTGCCTTCCTTGGCAGACACCTGTCTTTCAAACCAGGACAGATGAGAACGTTGTCAAAGCAAAATTCATGCTGAAGATGAAAAACACATGTAAGGATCAATAATGACCGCTTGTGCTGATCAGTGGAGCGTGAGCCCAGTTGGCTGCAAGACTTGAACGACAGACTCTTATACAAACCCTCATCGAGGTACCCTCAGTACTCTGGGAGAGATGTGCAAAAGCCAGAGGTTAACAGTAAGCAGAAGAACCAACACAGGAATATTGAGAACTAACTTGGCATACCTGAAATCCACTGAACAAGCAATGCTTACCATCACAGACATCTAATATTAACTGAAGAAAATTACTATGAACCAGTTAGCCAAGAGGTCCCAGATTAGACAACACAGCACAGCAATATTTTAAGCCAACATGAAGCAATAGCTAACCAAGAGGATAGTTATATCTAGAGAATAAATCTGTCAAGATGGGACTTATGGACTCACTGCAAAATACACAGTGCTGTCTGTGATGCTTCAGCAAAACGCTTCCTGACTCCTGCAGCCTTTAAGTCAGCAATATCTATTGTAAAGGATGTAAAAACAGATACCTTGACTAGAAGTGAATCTGTGAAACAGCCTTTCAGATTGGGAAAAAGGGCACTGATTAATAAGCTGGCATAAATACGCGAACTTTTTATTCCATTAACTTTACAGGTTGGCTTAAAGCCCCCAAAATTTTGCAAATAATGATTGCTCCTAGGGGACTATCTCTGCCTGGTTAGTTTATTTGTTTGCATGTACATTTGGTAACTAAGGTCAAAAGTTTTATAGCAGCAACTGTCTCTGAACTATTACTTGGCTTTGATTTTTTAGCTATGGCACTGAGACTTTTATGCAATGTTGTTAATAATAGAAATGCACTTTGTTTTAGTTTTGACTAATTATAGATTTGCTTGATGCAGTATTTCATGTACATGGGTAAAAGGTAATTGTTACAGACTTATAAAATCTCAAGATTTAATTCTGCCTTTAATTACAAAGATAACACTGTTGATGCAAAGGATTCAGTGATGTCAGAATTCAGTACAATTATGGTTTAGCCATGAGATTAGGCAAAATACTTAATGTCAAATCATAGTGACACAAACATACTCTACAACTTTAGAAATGACTGCCTGGCCTAAGTTTAATAAATACTACCATGGCAAAGTGCAATTCACACAAGTATAGCTGTTTCCAAGCTGCAAAATTCAAATCACTAAATTTGATCAGTGCAAGCACTGGACAACTCAGCATCCACCCTTGTCCTTACAAATTCAACATCACTTATTCCACCCAGTTTCAAGACTTATGGGGTATTTGACACAGCTTGCACAAGAAAATTCTCTTCAGGTAAATTTTAAGGAAACATCCAATAATGAAATTTTGGCCTCCTTTGATTTTCTAAAGCAAGTGTTCGTAAGTCAATGCAATTACTTGATATTATCATTTGCTTCAGGCAAAGTATGCATACACAGGGCAAAAACTGTCTTTGAAATCTGGGATCAGAGCTGATGCCATTTAAATAAGTGACCCATCCTGTACAAATACTAAATGGAAGCAGCAAAAGTGACAATTTGATTTTTTGTAGTAAATGTCCACAAATAACTAAGAAACAACATCTGCAGAAAGTTTCATGAACAGAAACATAGCTAAACTCACTGTGCAAGGGATTTGTAGCTAGTATTGCAGACTTACTGATTTGTAGCTTTATTTAAAATATCCACTGATAACCTAAAAGAAAAATACTAACACCGAAGAAAACTGACATTTTCACCTTTAATATAAACTGCGAAAAGAGGCAACATCACAAGCATCTACAACAAAGAACCTCTCTGGGCATGATGCCATCATCATCACTATGGCTCTCCATTATCCTTGAACATTTGCAAGAATTACGATGTTCAGGTTCCATCTTGAACCCCCATTCATCAGAGTGTATAAATTTGTCCTTTTTCATTTTTTTCAAACTGCATTTTGGCAGAGGAGTACTGGTGGGTGGGGAGCTTTTGGAAAGATTGATTTTTTTAAAATTTGGTCTTTTCAAACTGTTCTAAATACAGCAATGGGGAATATGCCCTGAGGAGCAATGCTGTTGCATGTCTCTCAGGGGAGGGGTATTGACAATTAGATATTGTCAGTTTCTTATTCAGTGCAAGAGGAAAACAAGCATTCGTGTTTCAGGCTAATTCATGGAAGGCCTCTGGCCCAGCAACAATGATGAGTTCAGGGTGATGCTGTGGGGCCAGGAGGCTGGGAAGCTGTCCATCAAGGCTCCCCAAGGGTGGTCTGTAGGTCTCTTGCAACACACAGGGCTTTTGTATGTGGCCTGAGCAGGATCTGGGGCTTGTGGCTGTCCTCCACAGAACCAGCTGATTTTCAAGCTGTAGTAACTGTGGGGTCTCCTGCAGCAGCTCTGGGATGGGGTGAATGTCTGGATACCTGGGATCTGTCAGCCATTGGAAGCCTGAACCAGCCTGCCCCTCCACAGCAGTCAGGCATTTTGGCAAGTCCAACAGCTGTGTGTTTCAGGCCCCTGGCTATTTCTCCAAGCCTTCCTATGACTCCACCTAACAACAAGAGTCCCCTGCAAAAGCTGGCCCAAGGGTGAAATATTTCCAGACTTCAGATGAGCTTCAAGCAGAAGCAGCCAAACTCGTGGTGTTAGAGTCAAACACAGAGGGGGATAACAAATTCCCACTCCAACCGGGCACCAAAGTGATGGACAGACTGACTCGAGGAGATGTGCTCTAGCAGGAATACCAGCAGTTAAATGTGAAAGAGGAAAAGAGTGACAAGGAATGATAATGAAGAACAGGGTTGAGGCAGTCTAAATATCAATTTACAATGCTAATCCCTGTTAGAATTCTTCTGAAAGCCTGCCTGTCCTCACACACCAGCACATTACCTGCCTTCTTCACCACAGAATCCCAGAAACCCCAAACACAGTCTGCCAGAAGGACAGTGCTCTAGAAACAATGACTTTCACTTTTGGGTATCAACTCACAAATCATGTTTCTTCTTTTTTCTACTTTTGTACCTGCCTGCACCAAAAGCTCCCAGAAGAAGTCTATAGATAATGACGAAAGGAGTGAAAGTGTTTGCCCGGGGACTGACACAGGACAGGAGCTGCTGCTGTGAAAAGCCCAACACATTTAATTACATGCTGTGAGATCTCAGTGTTGCCTGGACATTGCAGGGTGGCACAATGGCCTTAGTTACTTTCACCTGATGGAAATGTTCAAGGCCAGCTGGAGAGAATGGCCTTTGGATCAGGCCTTTATCCCTTAATTTCCACACCTGATTGCTGGCAAAACCCCAATGCTCATTCAGCCCAAGCCTAGAGAGGTGTCAGAGATCAAGAGTTAATATCAAAACACAGGCTTGAAATTCAGGACAGAAATTGTGAAAAACTGTATTTCCAATTATTTTAAAGAATAATGCATAAATGGATATTTCTGTAAATTTGTGCTGATTTGGACTGGGTTGTGGGGAACTCTTAAAGCATGCTATATTCTGTAAGGTACCTTCACCCGTCCATCTAAAGAGAGATTCAAAAAATGCACAAATTGAAATGTTGGAAGATGATCCTTTCAGCCCTGAGAAAAACTGACCATCTTCACACCTGCTAGTGCATTACTGGATTCAGCAGATTTGCTCATCTGCATTTGTAGGACTGATTTATTTGGGTACCCTTTCATGGCACGTTAAATTTATCATCTATGCAACAAATATGATACAATTGATACAAACACCTAACAAGAATATGTAAAAGACTAGGATATGACATGAAGCTGTATCTATATTTCCTCCTGTACTTCTTAGAAATGAATGCAAAGTAATTTTGATGAAACCCTATTGATAACTCCTTTATATAAGGAGAAGTTACTGGCAGGCTCTTATAACTTCTATCAGAAGCATGTTCCTGGAAACAGGACAGTCCCTAGCTAGAGATAACACATCATGGAATGAATCTTCTGCACCTGCTGGGCTGCAGCATCTGCCCTCTTGGTCATGTGTAAGTTATGGTGATAGGAGATAGTGATTTCTGTCCCTGGACAGATCAACACACTCATTCCACAGAGCAGCAGTGGTAGATGTGGTGGTTTCCATCTGCTCAAACAGCACGAAACCCTTTAAGAACCTGCTTTGGAGCCACATGGCTTTCAGTCAAATCATATAGACCCTGCAAGGAGAAGGTGACCTGTCTGTCCCTGGAAGTGTATTTCTAACATGCAAAACCTACAGCTTATAGCTGTTGTTCTGAGGACAAATGTTTTAGGTTAGGACCAGGTGCTTATTAGTGACAATTACTCCCAATTCAAATTACAGACAACCTTTTACTGTGCTGTGTTCTTATTGGGAACCAGCACTANTATTTATTTATTTATTTATATACCCAAAGAGGAGCTGGTTTAGTCGTGAGAGAAATCTGTCTTTTATGCTCATCTCTCCTTCCTCTAACACACAGATGGCATAAGTCTTTCCCTGCAGCTGCTTTGTCACCCAATTTTAGCTGAAGAAATCAGTTTTTTCAGTATATCACTGTCCAGGATGGCAACTGCCACATAAAAAAATGCCATAATAGAGATGAAAACATGGCTCCCTGTCAGTTGCCTTTGACCACTGTACTTTACTTGAACTGAAATGAACTCAGTACCCCCTGCCTTAAGGAACTTGCAGATCAAGTCCAGTGATATGAGGCCTACTGTAAGATCTGCTCTCAACCAAAAGTTAGGTGGTAAACAGGAGACATGAAACAAGTAGATTTAGTTTTGTATTGTAGTATTTACATTGCTGCTTTCTAGTCACTGTCAGCATCCAACATGGTGCTCAGAACAGGGCTGATTTTAAAATGAATTTTAGGAATGTAGGGAAATTGTGCCATGATTTCTTTAAATCTGGACAAAAATAAATCAATCACTGAATTATACATCTGTTCAGCTCCAAGGGCTGCAACCCTGCTGTTTTAATTATGTGGGAAGTTAGGGCACTCCTTCTGTTTTAACATTTATTTTCTGCATCCTTGTATTATTTTTAACAGCTTACAACAGAAAAAACATGTTATCTCATGACTGTCTAAAGCAAATACATTGTGGTTTTGGGCTTGGACACTTGAACAAGTAACTTCCCAGCAAGAAGTACTGTTCTCTCTGTAGGGCACTTCTGGTAAATCATCTCTCCTAGTGAGAAGTAAGGAAAACTGTCACCTAGTGAGCAAAAGAGCTAGTTCTTAGAGCCCTCCCAGCTGAGACAACACAGAAAAATTACTTCAGATTGCAATACAGGATATAATGCTGCACAGAAAGCAGCAGCCCTTACTGATTAATGCCAACACTGGGCCTTAGATACCTGGGATATGGTCTGAGCTGCTAGAGGCTACTGTGCCTCCTTGGCCAAGTCATCTCACTTTTCTGCATTTTGATTTCCTAGTCTGTGAAAATGAGTGTATTGTGGTTTATTTTTAAGCATTTCAGCAACTGACATACTGTACCTCGAATTCCTTAAATGGTAATATCACTTTCACTACTATGAAAAGCTGACTAAAACAACATTTCAAAATCCCTCTCTATGTGTTGTACTTACTGCTCACAAGTCTGACTGTGGTTTGACTTTTGGCATCTGAAATTTGGTCTACTGTTGTTGTTTGACTTCAATGAGAAATTGCTAAGGAACATAGATCTTCTGTAGATTTGAATGGGTTGCATAATTAATGGAAACCATCAGTGTAGCTTTAAACACTGGTCTGTAACTTATTTGTGCAGGTCCTGTTTGTAGTGGCTACTCCTTTGAGAATATTATTAAGAGCCTGTAGAAGTTGACAAGTGCCTTTTTCAGGTGAAGCATTCATTCAGACCTCTTAAGAGAAAATTCTGAATCTGGATTGATGAAGAATATGCATGCAGAAAATGTCAAAACCAAAGTAAAACACTTTAAAGAAAAACTGTGCTTTCCATCCTTGTGAAAGACAACATACAGCCACACTCAGGCCTTGGGTTTTTTGTTCATTATTGCCTGTTCAGTCAGAAGCTGGCAGGTCCAGTTTTGTTACCAAAAATAACCAGAACCTGACAAATTATTTTGATGACAAAACTATCTTCTGCAAGATTTGTCCTGCCATAGCTTGGGTTCTCTTAACAATATTTGATCTAAATTACATTAAAGTTAGAAACTCATCAAATAAACCTGGTTTCTCTCTTCTCAGTTTTGCTGCATTTCCTGAGTCTGCTACTGCACCCAGCCAGGCAGTGAGCTGCAAAACAGCAACAAAGGGGCTCCAGAGCAGCTGAGGCCACTGGTCCCAGTCTGTGAGGAGATGATAGGTGAGGAAGGAAGAGACTATTACAACACATACAGAGAGGAAAATGTCCAGGATTCAATTTATCTCACTCTAGTGAAGTTAGCCCAGAAATACCAGACACTGAGAACCATCACAACATTACCATGCCCATACTTTAACAAGAAAAAGTCAATGGGGTGTTCAATAGTCACAACACTGAGACAGCCACTGTAGGTATGTACATTCACTTTGCATGGGAAGAATGATTCATATAATTCTGAGAGCTGATAGAGACATTATAAAACCACTTTGCCATGATAATAAGGATTCTTTATACTGCTGAAGTAAATAATTGATTATTCATGTGGTCTCCTAAAGAAAGGCCAAAGGGTTTATTCACGTGGTTTGGATCCCTAATTTTTAAAAAATCTGGTCCTCTAGTAAAGGAACCAGAGGATCCATGCTATTAGCAATACAGTAATGCTATGAGGAGGTAAGCAGGAGAACAACCTCATCTTGTGCAACTGAATGAGGCTGGGAAGCCAAATGTATTGCAAAGATGTTTCTTACTTTCCCTCAAAGGACCCATTATGCTAATTCAGCTGAATTCACTGGAACTCAAGTCAAACATCAGTCATTTTTCACCACCACCTATCCTCTTCTCCCACATGGGGCCTTTGACCTGTGTTCTAAAGGCAGGTTACTCCTCCATATCAGAAGTCTAGAATAAACACCTGTTATGTGGATCTCCTAAAACAGGACACAACCTGTCTTGTGGAAAAACATTCCACATATGGGGACCTATTACTTTAACTCTAAAATCAAATAAGTGAGGAGGCTTCAATCACTGAGAACATCTTTCCTAATCATTATTTCCAACTATTCTGTAATTGAGTAGTTTTCTTGCTGCACCAGCTGTGGTGCCAGCTTATCTTTCAGCACTGTTTCCTACTCTACCCTTCATCACTGCATTTAGAGTCATGATTTTTCCCTACTATAATTGATGTAATCCTACCAGTGTCTAAGATGCTGATTTCAAACGTAATATCAGAGCTGTGGCAACAAATTTGCAGTAAAATGTGAAAATTAAGGAACTGCAAGGAGTTCCTTGACAGTGTTATGTGAAAAAGTGGATCCTGCTCTTAACTATTTCCATTATTTGCATACTTCTGTTACTGAAATCAGAACAAAGTCTTCCGGTAGAAACTGGTCAACTAAAGGACTCATAAGATTTCTGAAGTGATCCTGGATTGCCTCTGAGCTACATGCATTCACAGGAGTTCTTGTGTCCAAGGGAGGACAAGAAAAAAAGGAGAACTGAAAATGGCTGACTGTAAAGATGGCTTTGCACTGCACTTCCTTATTCATACCAAAATAAAATAGAAAACATCATTAGCCATTTTCAAATTTAAATGGCGCAACCCCCGGGACTGAGAGCACCAGCAGACGTGCACACAAGTGCAGGCACTGCATTCATGCCCATCTTGTGCACTACCAGACATCACACACATGTGCAGGACTGCTGCACTCATTCATGCCTCACCCTGCATGCATGGCCCCCCTCAGCAGCACAGACAAGTGGGTATTCTGTGCACAGCCAGTCTAAGGCTTCCCATCATCCTGTTTACATTCAATGACTATCTCTGCCATATTTCTACTTCCAACTCTAGTTAAAATGAAAGCTAAGAGCAAAACCTACCTACAGAGTGAAAAATGCAGGCCAACATTATCTGGTGATTTGGCATGGTTCCAGGGTTGGTGCTCAGCTTTTAACACCTGACCTAAGCCTGCTTTTTGGGCACAAGTGAGCAAGGTCTGGCAGGGAGAGCAAACAGAAGAGGAGTCATCCCAGTCTTTCTCCACTTCCAAGGACCCAGGAGCTCTCTGGATCTTAGCAATGGCTTACTTAGAGACACCTTACAGATCTGAAACTCTAAATCCAAAAATAAAAGGACATCAGAACAGCACTGATAAAGCAATACATAAATGAAACTGTTCTTAAAGACAGACTAGTGACTGAGAGAAACAGTGAACTTAGAAAGGATAAAGTTTTCACTTAGGAAATCCCACAGAAACTGCAGTGGAGGGGTAATGCTCTGGTACCCCCTGCCTTCAAGAGGTAGAACAACATTTGTTTTTGGGGAGTAGGAATTTGAAGGGTGATGTGCACTGCTCCCATCTTTGACAAGATTACTGTGGTCCCTAAAGCAAAAACTACAGAGAACTGAATTCTGTGCAAACCCTGAATCTTTGTGCAATTTTTCCTGAAGGGAAAAATCTACTGACTTCGTTGGAACTGCTACACAATGAATGAGAGTAGATCTAAACACAGAGAAGAAAAATACTGCATTCAGAATTTTAGTACCTGCATTTTCAATACAGACTTATGTTCTCGCTCTTTTGAATGCCAATGAATATAATAAGGAGGAGCTGGAAAGAGCATGAGTTTGCTTTTTCATTCCACATTTCCTTCTTACAGAATTTGAGCAATTAATATTACCAGCCAAAACCTTCGTGGGAGGGAAGGGTCAACATGAAATATCTAATTTCCTGAAAAAGAAAGTTTTCCCTTCATAAAATTCTGGAAGAAAAATTCTGGGAAAAAAATCTAGGCCATGCCACAAATCCTGCAGAGGAAGAATGGCCCAAAGATAAGTTCGTCTTCTTCCTAAGACATACCCTTGAGTAGGACTTCTTACACGTGCACCCCAGAGAACTGAGCTATCAGACAGTACCACCATGAACAGAGCAAGCAACACAGGTGTTACTTTTACTACATCACTCAGTCCTGTCCTGCAGCTGAAGGTTTTTTCATGACATTTTACATTTATAGGAGAGAGCAACAGGCAGATAAAAGTAGCACATGCACTGAAGCACAGAATAGAAGAAAATATAAAACAATGATAATAGAGGTTTCAAGCTGTGGGAAAATCAGAATTGAATTATTTGTGTCTTCCTGAGAAGGAAAAAGGGATTTAAAATCCACCTGTTAAGGACACTTAAGGCCACACGGGCTTTCTCTTCCTGACCCTATTTAACCTCAATTTTTTCATTATCTTGCTCAACTCTGAAATCATCTATTGTAATAAGGGGCAAAACAAACTCCTCTTCAGAGCTAAAGTCATGCAGAGGAAAATTATAGCTTCATTCCTTTGGAAAAACACTAGCAGATTGTTATCTTGACACTGATTATGAATGGCACCATGAACACTAAGGAGAGGACTGAACTGTTTCCTCTACAACCTTACTGTAAGCCACACAGTCTTAATCTACACAGTCCTACTAAAGGAGTCTTTAAAAGGGGGAAAATAAGCATGACCAGAGCAAGGTCAGGACTAAAGCACAGAACTATGGTATAGCTGGAAATAAAAAGCACCAACCACTCCCAAAGACACACTGGTCTTCTTGGAATGAGTTCAAAGCTGATTCAAGAGTGCATTTAAAGTTACTTAAAATTCACCCAACATAATTTTGTTGCAACCAACTAGATCCAGGTTCACTGATATGGGCTATTTTACGTGAAGATTATCTAGGCTGGGAAAGAGAAAAGAGAAGGGTGTTAGGTCCATGCAGCAAATAGGACTTTTGAGTTTGACTTGGATGAGGGTGTCAAGCACACAAAGAGATTTGTTTCCCTTCTCAGCCTGCTTTGTCTGACTCACCTACTACAACATCTCTGTGCATAACTCAGGGCAGGCAAAGGAGGACTAATTTGGGAGCACAAGATTTTGTCCCATACAGCCAGGTGCAGATACGATATACTCCTTTGGAGGAGGTGGGGAAAGGAAATTTACACTGTATTCTGCATTAGCCTCAGATTATAACTTTTCATTCAACTTTCTTAAGCTGTCTGGAAAGAGCATTGGGGGCTGCCCTGCATTTGGACAGTGCCAAAAGTGGCAGATGGGGAATGGCAGAGCATGTGGGGATGATGAGGGCTGCTGGCAGGGGACTTGGAAATGCTGACACAAGTTGCAGGACATGGAAGGGGGTGTCCTACCTGTGTTTGCTTAGGTCCTGAAAGTGCAGGATGAGGGAGATGGGCTCTGCATGGTGGATACTGTGTGTTCTTAGCCCTCAATGGAGTGTATAAGGGCATGAACTACTCAGATGCTGAGTGGTCTGAGCAGCATCAGACCAGAGGGAAAGAAGACATCACAACTGAGAGGTGTAAAATCTTGGGCCTGTGTCCAAGAGGGCGGTGTACTCTTGGGTGTTGGAAGGAAAGCAGACCAAATTTAGTTTGCCACCAGCCTCTGGCTCTGTGGTTTAATCTGGGGCTTAAGGAAAGATAAGTGTCTCTCCCTGACGTAGCTGGATAACCTAGGCTCAAGCTGCACAGAGCTGCACAATGCACAGCAGCCATGTGCTGAAGGCAGCTGTGTTTGTGATGAAACAGTGAGTTCCCGACTTTTTTCTCTGTTTGTCCCCGCTTTCCCCTTTGCCCCCAGAAATTCAGCCACTTTTGGCACATTAGATTTATCAAGATAGCAGCCAGCAGTGTTGTCCCCAGTCTTGTTTGCTGCCACGGGGAATTTGCTTCTAAAAGCAGTCCAAAGCCCTTTGGGGGTTGCTCAGAGCATGCAGAGCCTCTGCAGCATCATCAAACCATGTGCTGCAGAGCAGGTGGGTCAAGCTCCTGCTGTGCTCCCCTCACACCTCTGTCAGACCCATCTATCCCCATTAGGAAAGCAGCAATGCTGTGCAGAACTAAACCTGCTTGTCAAAAGAGATTAAAATTATCCCTCCCCACAGTACAGAAAGGAAGCAGTAGTAAGCCCTGCTTTGTCAAGAAATGAGCTGAAGTCAATGTAAACATCATAAAAGCAGCAAGAGCTTGTACTGGCCTTCTCTAGGAGCTCTGGCCTCCTCTAAAGGGCATCTGTAAAAGGCAACTAGCAGAGCTGAGTGAATCACCTCTATCTGCCTCCCACTGTAAGGGCTTCGGGAACCAATCCCTTTTATTCCACACCTCCTTGCAAATCTCCTCTCAAGGATTAAGCTCTTTCCCAACCATTGGAAAATCCAGTTCCAGATGCCTGACCTACATGCACAGGCCCAGTCAATAGGGAGTGGAGGGGGACATCACATTTATTTCCCAATTGATTGAAAGACCAAATGAAACTTGAATCAGACAAATCCCTTTGTTTCCTCACACTCCACTCCCTTTGCTTTGGGGAGCTCCAACATGTTGGGAGGGGAGATGACATTTGGCAACAGCAAAGAGGAGTGTGCAGGAGAAATAGGCCAGTCCACCCCCCAAAAATTGCTGCAAAATCCGTAAAATCAAAGATAGGCTGGTGAAACTGGGAGGAAGGGGAAAAAGCCATGCCAGGAAGGTTCTATTTGCTAGTCAAGAAAAGCTGGTTACTGCTAGCAGATGTCTCCTGTTGTGTTCTCTCTTCCTGTTGAGCTGCCCAGTGCAAGGATGATTCAGTCAGCCCATGGCCTCTCCACTTCCATATGCTGCCCCCTTGGAAGAACTCACTCATTTTCAGCCTGGATATTTTACCCTGTCACAGAGTTGGTACAAGGGGGTCCCTGCAGCCCCCTGCAAGGCCACAGCAAGGGCACAGAGGGGGAGCCCAACACAAGCTGTGTTCTGACTGGCCACAGTGGCCGCTGGCTCATGGTCATGATTAGAGCAGCCCCCAAGACACTGTAATTTCTTCTCTAATATTGCTCCATCAATGCTTGTAACCTCAGGGAGCCATAATTAATTGGCTGCTGCTCCCTGTAGGATCCAGGCATAACCCAGATCCCAGCCTTTGCAGTTTAACTTGAGGCTAACATGTATCTGTTAGAGTCTAATGTTGCTGTAATTAGTTTTTGCCAGTGCAAATCAGGACCGTTAGTGGTCCATGTTAAATAGAAAAGATATGAGGACAAGAGTATGCTATTTTCTCTCTTTTGACTACTGTTCAGGCAAATTTTGGTTGCCTGTTTACTTTTCTATAGTATAAAGGCCCTGCCTCAGTGAGGAACCTATAGAACTGGGGCCATACATAAATCAAACCCATGCAATGCCGAAAAAGTACAGTATGCATTTCTTCCATAAAGGTAACAGTAAATAATCTACTAAGTTAATGGTTCACTGATGCAACTCAGCTTAAGAGGTGGAAAAAACCAGCGAGGTTTTATCTGTGACCCTTGGCTTAGGTCTGAGATAACAGCTTTAACTGAAGAGCAAAGGTTAACTGTAACAGAAAATATCTGCATTACTACAGCTTACAGGTCACATTCTGGTGGGGTTTTTTGGTCAAAATGATGACAATTTCTTTAGTTATGGCAACACAGCCATAAAAAGTTGTTTGCAGATAACTATTTGTCAGTGTTTCTCCAGAGTCTCATGGAAGAAGAAGGCAGGAGTAGGTAGAAAGAGAAGCTTTGGGAAAGGGGGAAAACTTCACATTTGCTTGAAAACTATGAAGAGAAGCAATAGTCAGGAGAGTTCTCATTGATGGGAATAGCATCCCTTTAGACAGAACTCAACATGGTAAAATTCATATTTTAAAAGGTGTGCTAATGCACAGCTTCCACTCTTGGCTTGGTATCATCCTACCAGGCAGAGCATAACCAAAGAAGCAAGATGCAAAAAAAATTAGGCAAATAGTAGGAACTCTTCAAACAAATGTTGCTCTAGGGTAGCACAAAAATGTAAAGGAGAGCAGAACTGGCCTCAGCCCAGTGGCCAGCCTTCCAAAATGCAACCAGGAGAAAATACACACATTTCCCAGTTGGGAATCTAACAAACAGAACATAAGTCTGGAGGGAACTGCTGTGGCTTTGTTTGACTGACAGCTGCTGATACCTTGGTGCGTGCTGAGGGGATGGAAACTGCCTCCTGGCAGCTACAAACAGCAAGTCCCTGCCCTTGACTGGTATTAGGATGTACCAGCGATGAACCGGTCAGCTTGCACAGAAATAGCATGAAAATACATTGACAGTGGAGGCAGCATGAGAGACTGACAACACCAAAAAATAAAAAAAATAAATTTAAAGTAGTCAGTCTCCACTAAGAGGAATTTTCATGTGGTTTTTCGGGCATTGTCTTTTGGAAAACACTGGGTGTTTACTACCCTTTCAGGTTCTGGAGTTCTCACAAAACCTCTAAACCAGGTCTTTATTTATAATAGGAATATTGAAACTATTTTTTGCATTCTTTTAGACTCATTCAATTCTTGACCCCAATTATATTGAATAATGTGGTTACAACTAACATAAATATAGTGCTATTATAAATCAGGATATGTTTGCCCAAAGACAGCTCTTTTTATTCCCCTTGTTCGTGTTCTGCAGCTGTCCAAATACATCCCCACACTCCCTGGAACCTGCAGCATATTCTCTCTGCCACAGCTGGTAAGGGCAGAGGTACTGGGCTGCAGGCATCTCTCCCTCGATGCCCAGCCAGCAAGGCAATGTGTGCTCCAGCCTACACTGTGATGCTTAAAAGGCTGAAAGAAGATCCTGTTCCTGTGAGGGGTATTCAATCTCCCTATCAGGGATGAGGGTTGTCTGTGTCAGTTTGATAAAGATTCAGCAGCTGGCTAGCTAAGTCCTTGAGGCACAATTCAGTCTTGGCTTAACTGGAGCAAACATCTTATTGCATCTCTGTGCAGAGAATAAATGATTCCAGGAATGCAACTATAGCTGACTATTCAAGGCTTTCCACAGAGGGAAAATTATTAAAAAGACAGAAATTGTCATCAAATATCAGTGATACCACATTTGATTATCATAGGAAATAAAACCTTTACTGATATTATCCACTGATGAATGCTGATCTTAACTGTCATGCTGCTCTGGCACATTAGGTGTCAACACCAGGACAGCTAGGGGAATTAGGAGCTCAACAAAGCACTTGCATAATTCTGTCCTCCCCACCAAACAAAAGATTTGTCAGAAAGATTTTGCAATGAATTATACAAATAGCAAGGGCAGCAAACTGATGGAGAAAATTAGGACTCAGCCACCTTTACAGAACTAATTTCTCACCATGTTTCCTGTAATTCTTTTTTCACCTTCATCTCCTACTACCATTTTATCAAAAAACCCAAACCCTTGAGTTGTCTCAGAACAAGAGGATCAGCTCAGCTTCTAACATTTTCAGACTACACTGGAATCCAAAAGTACCAAACTGCTCCCAAGAAAACTCAATCTTGGGGGGTTCCCACCCCAGTTCCCAGTTACTGGATGTCACCAAAGATCAGCATTAGTAAGCTTAAAGGAACACCAGAATCCAAGATCACCTGCAAGTAACATGCCAGTTCAGGATCTGCTCCTTCAAAAGTGTTTAAACTGCTCCTCAAATGAGTGACACAGCACAATGTCCTGAGAAGAGAATCTTTGACATCTCATGTAAGAGTTCTAAAAATACAAAGGAATTTTCAAATTATGCTGAAACACCACTAAGCATCTAAACTGTCATTAGCAAACATCAATCAGGCCAAAAAGAAGAGAGCTTAGCCTTCTGTCTCCCATGAGATCTAGAACTCAAATTTCATTATTTGTACCAATTTCTCAGATGTCCACAGTTTTTGCCACTATCTGAGATATATAATAGCACAGGAAGTTGCTGGTGAATTTATTCAATTAGAAGTCATATCAGGACTGAATTTAATGTTTTTATTGTGTTAATTTTAATATGACCAGGAAATTCTCTCTTTGATTCAACAAAACTTACTCTAACAATATGTTTGACAGAACGCACTGCCTGGAGTCAAAATAGACTCTAATCATCAGAGTCCCAGCTGCTTTTGGTCTGAATTCCCCATGGTAGTGTTCCTGATGTGGGCATAGGTAAGCCCTAGATCTATGCAGCAGACTCGTAGGAACTGCCTCCATCTTCCTTACACTACTCAAGCAAATAAGGAACCTCAGTGCTTCCTGCAGAGCAGTCTCCTCACAGAACATGGTCATCTTCCATTGGCTTCAGCCTCTCCTTCAATAAAAGCTCAGAGGCAAAAAATTCACCCAGAAGGACAATGTGGAAGAGAAACAAGTTTAATTCCCGTCTGTAATTGAGGGACATACCTACCACCCCACTGATAGTGGAGGAAGGGCTTTCTCAGCTTTTTTGGGAGCCACTGTTCAACTTTGCATTGAATCGAGTGACTGAGCCAGAAAGAGGGGACAGTACAGGGAAAGAGACTATTTCTCAGACTAAAGCTAAAAATGCTAAAGAGGTGAGGTGACCTACAGAATATATCAACTCCCATCTCAGCTGCATCCACTACTTTAGGGCTTTATTTAATTCAATAATTATGAAGTGCACTACCAAAAAATGTCCACTTACCCTGATCTGTGACTGTGTGGTAATTATAGCTCTTTTCTGCATATTCCCTGTTCAATGATGTTGAATTTAGAGATTATTTAATCAGCTGCAGATTCTGATTCATTAACACAGAAGATGAGCTATTCCATGACTAGTATCACTGAGACCAACTGGACTTTCAGTTATACTGCCAGACTCTGTACTTTTTCTCATCAAAAGGTGAACTGGGAGTAAAACACTAGATGATTATTTTTATCCACTTAGGATTTATTTCAAAATATCTCTATGCTTTCAGAACACTGAGTTTAGAAAGTTCAAACATTAGCGTGCAGGACATTGGCATGAAGTGAAAGTTTGCAGCTACACATGATCCCGGAAACTCTGCAATACATGCTGAAGTGCTGTATCATAGTTTTGCAATGTGATTCACATTCTACAAAATAACTGACAGAAACTAAGAAGAAGTTCTCCTACGAGATGCCAAAGAATTAGGAGAATTTAAATGAAGTTTGCAGACAGCTGCTTTCCAGCCTTTGGTTATTATCCTGGGCTTTAGCAACAGGGGGAAGAGGGTGGAGCAAGAAAATCATCTTTGGACACTTTGTAGTAAGCCACGCTGGTGAAGATCTTATCCTTAGTGTGAAATCCAGCTCTTGGTACCTTGGGAAGCCTGCATGCATGCACAGTGCAAGGATCTAGTTTCACACATTGTACTGAAGGGTTACCTGCACTAACACTGAGCCAACATTGACCCTGAGATTAGTTCTGTTGGTTAGGGCATGGTGTTAATATTGCCAAAGTTTGTGGGTTTGATCCCTGTAGCATTCATTTGCTTAAGAGTTGGACTCAATGGTCCTTGTGGGTCCCTTTCAGCTCAGAAAGTTCTGTGATTCAGAGAAAAAAACCCCAAAACAACATCACGAAGCTTCAAGGGGCACTAAGTGAGGGTTGCTGCTGCAAGGAGTAGGTCTGATCATGTTATCTCTCACCTTGTACAAGTCCTAATCCCTGTGTGACTGCACGGGGAGGTAGATCTGGGAACTCGTTCACATAAAAATCAACCCAATCTATCAGCTACCCTGTGCTCTCCACACTGCTCCATCAGCACAGGTGCTGAGCACAGCTGGGGCAGTACAGCCAGTTAGACACCTTTCTCAGGAGGAACACACACCTGGATCAGCACAAGGCAGTCATGGTGCTGCAGGCTAAGAAACTCTGCTGTCACGCTAACCTCATGACACACCAGTCAGTGGGAATGACAGGACAATTGCTGAGTGGATATCCACACAGCACATAGCTGATGTACAAGGGTTCAAATGGAAAATTAGGTTGCTCTTTTATGCCATTACGAAATTCTCTCGAATGTTTCATAAACAAACATTTGCATCTTGGACACCTTTTAGCATTTCTTCAGACACCCATGTTGAGTAAAGTAGATACATATGTTTTCTTTGTAAGGTTTCCAAACACAGTTGCCTCAACTCTTATTTCAGTGTCACTGGGACTGTAAGCTAGGTAAAAGACCTCAAGACAGGGCCCTTCGGGTAAAAGACTATTGCAAATTATTAATCCAAAAGATCTAGTATAATGTAATTTAATGCAATTTAATGTTTTGCAATGGCAGGCATTTCACATGTATCAATACCCCTATACTGATGGTACAAGCCTATCATTCATACACAAACTCACCCAAACAGCAGCCAGCAAAGGGCCTCAGCTCCCCCAGTACCTGTCATGCAAGCACCACTGGAACCACCAGATTTTTTGGCTGGCAGCACTGATTTCAGCTCTGTGGAGAACTGTGCTTCAGACAGAGTTTCTGTTGTGCCCTTTGCTAGAAATAGGTGGGACCCTGTACATTTCACATGTCAAGGACCACAGAATTGTCTCATTCCCAACTCTTATGTTTAGTTCCTTGTTTTTTTACCCACGGATTCTGTTAGGAGAGACCAGAGAAACAGTTGTATGATGCTAGGTCATTGCTATCCATATATGTATGTTTTGATTTAGGTCACCAGAGGAATATGCATCTGGTATTTAGCTCAGTGGAAAACTGGTGCATAAATCCATGGTAGAAAATAATGAGGAGGTTGCTCAGGGCTTGGCAGTTGGAACAAAAACCTTGGATCAACTACAGGTGTAAATCTCACTTCAGTGGGCTTAAAGAGACTCACTTGGGAAAATTTACTCCCAAGATTGTCTCTTGCAAGATATAACTTGCAAGACCAAATTAAACATGCAAACAGAAACAGTACATTGGACTTTCTTCCTACTTCCCTAGAATAGTTCTATTGATATGGCAATAGTTACTCTTTTCTGGATACAGCAGAGTGATTCTGCATCCACTCATTTAAAGCTGGCAGTTAGCTATGGCTTTACAGCCACCTAACAGCAAGATTTGCTCTGTTGTCTTTTTGTTGAAATGTGACTACCCTTCCTCCATACCCTTCCTTCTCCTGTGCTGATGCTGACCACAAGGAAAACCACAATGATAAAGCTATTTTCTCTTATTAGTCCATTTTTGTAAACAGTACTGAATGCATGAGCATAGCTCCTTGGTGTGTGTTAAGGAATGGAAATCTCCACTTCGAGTTGAAGTCTTATTGAATAAATTTATGTTTCTTTAACTTGAAAGGGAAATGTTACCTAGGTAAAGCTTTATCTAGAAAAATCTTTGCAAAATAAAAGGGAATTTAGGGGAAAAAATAATGCAGAATCAGCTCCTAATTGTTCCTATACTTACTTACTGTTATTTTTTCCTACTTCACTAGAACATTTTTTTTGTTTTTAATCTTTTATTTATCTCATTGAGTTATAAACGCTCAGATAAAATATTAAAATATATCAAATGTATCTAGAAAGTAGGCCTGACTCATTAGCCTGAGTAAATCTAACATATTTTCCAAATTATACTCATATAGTCTAATTTTAAATAATTTTAATGTAATTTAAAAATGTTTAATATTTTGAAAGAAACAAAGGCAGCTAGCAATGACTAAAAGGAGAAACTATTTTGAGGAATACACTGTAAATGACAAGCAACTAAATATCTACTATAGTGAAACCAAATGGATTTTAAATAACACAGATGAAGTGTCTATATGTATTTTTAAATAAAAATAATTAACCATCTTACAAAACCAACACCTTAAATACAATGTACTTACAGAGGCTCTTGAGTAGAAAAGCTTTCTACTGCTCTGGCTTGTGGAAGCAGCATACACAAAAGAAATTCTTCCCTCTACAACCACATACTAACAAATGTGTTTTCTTCACACATGGCTCTGCAAAAATTATTAGTTGTCCTAAATAGAGATTAAAAAAAAAAAAAATGGGAAAAGCAAGAATACAGCAATCCTTTACCTCTCATTGTCAGAGACAATATTTTGGACTGATTATCAGATGAGCTGTTCTCACTAAATGGAAAAATACAGATGTTTTCAGAGATGCCTCTAATGGAAGAAATAAGAAGCCATCCTCATAAAATGGCTGGGGTTTTTGTCCTGAAAAGGGTGTATTGAGAACAAGTATGATCTCTCTATTTGGTCTCTCCACAGAAAAGTACAGTGACTGGGACAAAACCAAAAATGTTGAAAAGCAAGATATGTTCAACTGAAAATAAGAGAGTAAATCTGGAATTCTGGAAACTGCTTCAAGATGTCTCAAATGGAGGCAAATGTCCTGGGTATGCTACATCTCCCATCAAGTACCTAGGGCTCTCCTCTCTGCATGGATGAAAATTTAGCCGCAGGAAACCCTTGCTGCAGGATATCAGATGTGAAATAGCCCAGCTGGGGACACTGTCCTCTTGCCACAGATGTGCTCACAAGAGCCTCTTCCTCAATTCCTGCTGTTAAAATACTCAGTCTTGATCTGGCATTTTAGAAGTCTTTTGGGTCTAGGAGGCACAAAAACCAGTTACTTTTCAGATGGGCATAGAAGATAGCTGTGAAAAAAGAAAAAGCTTTTGTGAAAGAAGAAAAGGTTTTTCTGGATATTAGTGTGTCAATGTAGATACAGCCAGAGGAAATCTCTGTGAAAGACACTGACACATGCAAGTCAAACAAACCATAACCCCATAACACCTTTTTGCCCACAGCAGCAGGACTTGTGTGGTATGATGTGACTGTGGAGACTGAAGTAGGACAAGATAGACTCTTACAAGTGCCCACCCTCTCAGGTGCCATCAGCAGCCACAGTACAGTGCAGGGGCCACACTTACTGCTGTCACTCTGGAGGTCAGGTGCAGCTGGTCACTGATTTGCAGAGCCACATGCTGCATCCTGTACATGGGCTACTGGATCAAGGTCACTGCAGTGAGTGAGAGACAGATCTACTGCAGGATGGGCACTCACAGCACCTTGTACACCTCAAGAGAGGCCTCTCAGTCTGAATTAATCAGTAACAGATAGTCAATGCAGAAAACTGAGCTGAGAGATATTTCAGTTAAAATCAGCAGCAAAACAGGCAGCAACTAAGAGTGTGATCCCTAGTGATACTATGCTAGAACACCATCTTGCTAAAAACCCAGTCAGTAACAGCAGTTATTTTGGGTAGCTGCTCATCAGGATCAACGAGGACCGCAGTCCTACAAAGAGATCCACAATGACTTGACTGTCATTAAATCCAGTAAAAGAAACAGTCTCTATGCAAGACTGGGCTAGAGAGTTTAAATGTACAGAGCAGTCAGCTCTCCCTGTCTCCTTTACACAAAAACATGTGATGAAGAAAATTACCTAGCTGAATCTCCCCGTAAAACCTTGCTGGTGGAGGTTTCAACAATCAGCCTGCTGGACATTTGGAGGAAAGTCATAACCTCATGCTCACCATAAGCCTTGTCTCTCTATTAATATCTTAGCAGCTCATCAGGAAGGTTCACTCCTATGCACTCTGCTCCTGATGGAGGGGCTGAACAGCCACACATGTGCCCAGAGGTGCAATGATCATACAGTGCTAAGGTGGTGGTGTGGAACAGCAATGTGAGGTATCTCTCACCAGAGATTCCTTAGATTGGCTGCTGCTGGCACGTGTCTGTCTCTCCTTTGCTTTTCTCAAGGCTCCAACCACCATGAGGCTTAGTGCCAGTGCTCTCAGAAAGGAGGGACAGTACAGCTCTCCAGCCACATTCACATCCTACAAATACTTTGCACAGCCTCTGCCCAGCCTCCAGCACAGTGCACTTTCAGGTGCTACCTCCAATAGTGTAAATGATAAACAGTTTCTGGCGCAAGCATAGACTCTATTTTAGCAGCACAAAACCAAACTAGTACCAGGAGATGGTTTTGGCTGTTCAAATTTGTGGTAATTCCAACATATAACTCCAAAATTATTGTGGTGTGCACAATAAAAATACAGGAAAAAAACAAATCAAAGGGTTAAAGAGATACAGCATTACAATTGACGATACACAATTGTGTATTGTGTGGTGTGGGTTTTTTCTTCATGATTCTGCCAAAACCAACCTATAACCACAGCATTCAATTTTTCAAGTGTATGTGCCCAAGGCAAGGCAAATTTTTGCACCTACACACATGGGTTTTTTCCAGGCATGTATGTGGCTGCTGTGAGTGCTATTATGCTTCATTAAAAGTGATAGATCTTCAAGATAAATAGGCAAGAATTACCATTCCCCAGCTGAGTCTGATCTATTACGTAAGTAGTCACTCTGTTTCTATAGTTCAGCTTTATAAACATAAAGTTATATGTTCTTTCTCAATGTCTCTCATCACATTATAATTTCTCTTTACCTGGAATCCCTTACAGTTTTTCAGAAACCAAAACAGTTTCTCTTACTAAACACTAGCCAAGTAACAAGAATACATGCATTAAACTGTGGGTTCCAAACCAGAAAGCTTTTCCTTAGAAAACACTCCAGGTGTAATTACTCACTCATGCAAGTTTGTTTTCCGGTAAAGGCAAAGTAGAATTTTCTTTCATTGAGAAAAAAATCAGTAGTCACTTGTGAGAAAGCTTGCCTGAAGTGATGATAGATCAGCTGAATATACTAAATGTGGGGATACATCAGAATGAACCACAATTTTTTTTTTAAAGAAAAAAACATATTGTCAGACATTGAACACTTAATCAGATTTTCACAAAAGTCATAGTAGTTGTTCAATAAGCTCAATTTTACTTTCCATATTCAGCTAACCTCTGAATCAGCTCTTTCATTTGTTGGCTGGACTGAAAGATTCAAGCAAATGTACTTAAATGGCCCTTTAAGTGTGTCCCAACATGCTGCAGGTAGTCTAAAACCCTATGAACGAAACCAGTGCTGTGAAAGATGGCAAGCAGGAAGACACAAGAAATAGTATCTTAAGATTTGCAATGTAGAAAACCTGCCCTAGTTCTTCTATATTTATCCACATGTGAAGTGCTCTGGTGGCAACCTCTGGCCCATGAAGGTTTGGCATTTGGTTGATGCCCATGTGCAGCAGACATACAGCTAACTGCTGCACACCTATCTACAGGGCCCAAAGGACACTCAGGTGGGGCTCTGCCTCCAAATGTTCATGTCCAAAGCCATGGCAAAGTCTGCTTCTCAGAGCCCTGCTTGAGTTTGCCATGTAAGGAATTAGGGCTGGCCTGAAAAAAGGTATTCCATTTCAAGCAAAATAATTTCAATGTTTGAAATTTGTCTTCAACACCATACAAAAAAAACCTAAAACCCCTCAAATATGCTGGCAGACCGAGCCCTGAATCCTCAACTCAGTAGTCAGCAGGTTCAAGTCCCTACTTTGAACCAGGAAAACACTGACTTGAATCTGGATCTCCCACGTCTCAGATGAGTGTCCTAACCACTAAGCTTGGGTGGAGCTCTTCCTCTTGCTTTACCCCACCCTAGATCTGATGACACTTTTACAGGAACAGATGTACTTGTATGAAGAAGAAGAAGAAGGGGGAAAAAAAAAAGAAGAAGAAGAAGAAGAAGAAAAAAAGATGCCCAAAATTCAGGGACAAGGATCATATGGAAAAAAAAATCCCTTTTGGATATTTAGAATCCACTAGAACCTGTGTTTATTCACTCATTTTGAAAATGGGTAAAAATTTGATGCTTATCCTCTTTGAAGAACCCGATTAGCAAATACAAGACAGCCCTATTCTTCAGTAGAGGGGGAGTATTTGTCAAGTGAAAGAGAGAAAAATATCCATTGCAAATTTTGAAGTGCTCTGCAGGGCTCCTGAGCAGCAGCCAGTGCAGGAGGACAAAGAGATGATGCCAAAGGTTTCAGCAGAATATAGATGCTCTCAGCACTGTTCCAGTCATGGAAAAGACACTTAGGACCAAGAAGATATGTATGGAGGCTGCCTTGATCATCCCTGAGCCATGGAGAGCAGGACAAAGGGCAAACTGTATCTCTTCCTTTCAGACCAGCCCTCTGGCCTGGGCACTGGAGGCTGGGCTGAGAGCTTTTCAGATGAGGATGCCAAGCATTTCAGCTGGTGAATTAACCCAGAACCCTCATGCCCCAGGACACAGCTAAATCCCATTATTTTCAGGGCAGAGGTTGAGCCTGCTGAGTATGGTCCCATCCTATTTTTTGTACCATGAAAACTCAATGAGAAGATTGCTGTGAAAGCAGCATCAGTTCCAACAAAGCTGCTTGCTTTTCTCTTCAGCAAGTGTGAAACATGACCGAGTTATACCAGTACTGGGGGCGGGGGGAGTGGGGCTGGCACGAATTACTAAAGTGTCTGAAAAACTGCCACAGATTTCACTAGGAACTATGCCAGCCTTCCCTCAGTGAAGTTCCCACTGAATGGCCTTGCTTAGGGCTCAGTGACACAGACTACTCTGTAGCCCTACTCTGCTCATCATTTCCTTTTCCTGATGGGCCTCTTAGCTGTTCCACAGATTTTTTTTTTCTCTATTTCTCTCTACTAAATTTGAGTATTACATTTAAAATTTTTAAGTGCTACTGAACTCTGAAGCCAAAACTGTTACAGAATTAGTTAATATCATCTCCAAATCTCCACCTGAGTCCTAGTAACTAGCTCAGAACAAATGAAGGTGATGTGGGTTTCCCATGTATATCACTATACACTGAGGTAACAAAGTATACTGGAGTACAGAAAGTATCATATGAAGATCTGACATCAGATATTTTAAGTATTTCAAGGTCTCTGTGTGATCCAGTTGGGTTCGTTAATCTCAAACATCAATTCAAGTCTTCTCTCAGCTTCTAGGGTTCCTCCCAGAGGGCTGTTCAATCCTTACATTAAATTGTCCTATGTACTTTTTAAAAGTCTGGGGAGTCCACGTTAATATTTGAGCTGTGGGAACAAGCAACAGGTTTTTCTTAGGTCTTTAAGTGAAGTATTCATCCAATTCCCAAAAGATGTTTATGTGCTAACACATCTGCACTTCACAGTGGTCTTGAGAGAACTCAGCACAATACATATTTGACACACATTTGTATATCTAATATTTAGGTAAGACCATTTTCAAATAGCTGCTTTTTCTTACTGTAGTACTAAACCTTTCCTGTTCAATCACTTCACAGAAGACAAGTATGCTTAATTTTTAAAAATTTGTTGCAAATTGTAACACTGGCAATAAACATGACAGGGATTTTCCAGCGTGTAAGCTTCAATTTTACCTACCTCTAACCAAAACATTTAAATGTGAGGGCATAATTAGATTCCCTATGGCATAACCTCTCTCAGCTGTATTCCCAATATAGACCATTGTCCTTTACCCTACATTTAACACAGGTGATGGAAAAGGATTCTAGTCAGTTCTATTCCCTAACCCACAGGAGATGTCCTGCCACAATAATTTCTTTATCAAACCACCAGATTATTTTCTTGCTTAATATGATAGACACAATAAAATGCTGGGTGCTTTGAGTTTCTTTCCAAAGTTCACAAGGTATGTTGACTTGTACATACATGCTTTAATGAGGAGAGCTAAGACACTGAAAAAATATGCAGCAGCATTGAAAGTGATCCAGGATGAGCAATATGATATTCAGTTTTACTAATTAGTGCAGAACATAGTTACTAAATTACCAATATCATTAGCACATTGAATGCAGCTTTGCATAATAGACTGTAAGCTAACCACATTGTAATTCCTGAGAACAGATAAGCACAGTTGGTAGATAAGGCTCCCAAAGAAAATTTCCTTAGTCAGAACTGCATCCAACTCTTCTATTTTTCCTCCATGTAATTTTTTTAAGCAGATGAACCACTGGACATAAATTTTTAATGTGTTGAGTTCTTTCTTTTCCCCAAAAAAATTAGAGAATCTCATATAAACCTGTGCAAAGCTGACTGTATTTATTGGATAAAGCATTAAAATCCATGTCACTTGGTCACTAATCATCTTTGTATATGCAAAACTCCATATCACACAGATAATAGAGAATAAAAGCCTGACAGACTCCCAGTTACTCAACTTCTGTATCACATTATTTATTTCAACTACATTTGACAAGGGTATATAACCAGAACAAAGAGAAGGCTATACATGAGAGAAAGCATTATGTATTTTAAAAATTCAGCAATATCAAGAACACTTTGATTAATACCAAAACAAAGCCTCCACCTGAGTTAGCCTCCTCTGTGGTGACTGCACTGTCAAACTTCACAGAATCACAGAATGGTTACAGTTGGAGGGGGCCTCTAGAGATCATCTTGTCCAACTCCCAAATTTGACCCAATAACTCTTAATCTGTAATCTCCCATGAGCTTCCATGCTCCATCACACTCTTTAGCATTGATGTGAGCCCCTCCCCTCCAAAACCATACAAATACACTTTGGATTTCACAGTTACCTGTGTCCTATCTTATAGAATGTTGGGCCAGGAGGCTTTAGGACTCGTTTCCAGACAGCTGATCCACCTGCAGGAGAACTTGCCTGTCTTCCAAGAACACCATGGCAAAGGCATTGCAGAACTAATGGCCTTGAGTGATTTAGTCTCACTATAAGGTACACAAGTTCCAGTACACAGCACAGGAAAATCTGGGCTAACACAGGCACACACTTCAGCAAAATTTTGTTTAAACCACTCTGATACCTAAATCAAGAAACTCTTATAGGGATACCAAAGTTCTGAATCCAGCTGAGATCCATGTTGGCAGTGCAGCTTTGACGTACCCTGACTAGAAAGTGCCTTGTGGGAAGTACTCCCTCCTCCTTGAGTTTGGCAAACATGCTCTGTCTAGAAGACCTTTCAAACCAGCACATACAACCTGAGGTAAAGCTGGGAGTCACCCACTTTCCCATTTGTAATCAGACACCAGAAAGCACTTGTCTAAAAACATTTTTGGTTTCTTTCTACCTCCTTTCTCTCTCTCTCATCCCACACATTTGCTCAGGACTGCACTTTGTGATTTGCCTGCAGCAAAGTATATTCCTGACCTGTCTAAGACACGGAGACTCTTTTAGTATGATGCCTTTTTCCAAATCCTCTGGCCCATAATCAGCTGGTGTTTAAATACAGTCAGTTGGAGCTGGGGATGTTGTCTGTAAACAATGTGAAGGGAGTGAAAGAGAGAGACAGTCAAGCCAAACAATTTGACACCCTGCCAGCCCAGCAGGCATCTGAAAGAAGTTTTCAATTTCACATCAACTTTCTTTTTCCAAGAAAAAAGAGAACTTGCACTTTATTTAAAAGCTGGTACAATTCTATATGCTGCCTGAAAAGGAGCATACTTCACCTAAAATCTTCGGGTTTTATAAAATGTGTATTGATATAAATCAGGAGCTTCCATTTCTACCATCAACTCTCATTTAAAGGGCTTTATATATTTTAGCCCACAGAAAGAGACTCAACCCTGCCCTTTAACCTAGTGAAATATGCTTCTAAGTCAGTGTGTAAGTTTCAGCATTTAATATCATGCCACAGTCTCCTTGCTTTTTATCCTGGACCACATGCTTTTATTTCTGTAAATGATGCCTGTAAGAGTTTGATTCATTTGCCAAATTTAAGAACTACCCAAGGGTATTTTTTATTTGTACTAATAATTTGCAAATATACATGTTGTTAAAAAGCAATCATATCTCAATTTTATTTCCACCACTGAAGTTTTCAAGCCTGTGCCAAGCTAAGTAAAACTACTGGGTTCCTGAAGATATTTCTGTCAGGCAATTTTACATGTACTTTCAAAATCTGGAATTCACAAACATCTGGCGAAATTTCTCTAATTATGTTTTCCCTTTTCATCAATTCTTGCAGTCAAGTTGATTAAATACCCTAAAACACATTCTCATATTTTAAATAAAATAATTACGTTTAAACAAAAAAAGCCTCCAAATACTGTCTCTGTAACACTACTCCAATCTCCTAATGTGTTGTATCCACAGGAGATGTCTTTATAGATCAACATGCATGAGAATTTTCTGCTGGTTGTCCTGCTAGCCAAACATTACCTGAACTTTAGAAGCCACATCAGCACAGTCATAAATCTGAGCTGCTAAATCCTGCTAATGAGGCAGGTATATAAGCGTGGGCTTGGTATTGTGCCACTGTGTTTGTACTCACATCCAGCCAGTTCAGTGCACAAGCAGAGGAGCACGTGAGCTTTTTTCTCTGGTAGACATATCCATTGCATTCTATAAAAACAGCATCTGTAACCTGCAGGCAACTATGCAATGAGATAGAAGCAATACCTGTCAAAACAGACTGAACATTTAGCATCCACAAATACTCCTATTGAAATAAGAAGGGCTATGAGAAGGTAAGATTGGCTTATCTTCAAGGGTACAGTTAATCCAGGTAACACACACCATGTGTAATGCTATTTCACAGCTCCTACAGAGTTCACTCGCAGCATTTTCTCACAAGGGTTTTATGGACTTTGAAAGAGCTCCAGGTACTCCACTCAGCAGCTTAGAAATTTTATGATCTCAGTGTGGCAGACACCATATAGAAAGCAGCTGGGATTTTCAACAGGTTCTCTTAATCTTTCATATTCTACCTTTTTTTAGCTTTTTTTCCCTTAACCTCCCAAATACTTTCTCACAACAGATTCTCCCCTGTGTCAGGCAACCACATCTCTGACCTTTAAAATAAATACACTTCACACACTCTATAGATTATTGTCTTTGCATAGACTATCCCAAGTCTTCTACACCAAAAATGCAATTTCTCAGGAACCATGAAGTAAGGTAAATTGCTTGCTGTTCACATATATAACAAATAAATTATTTGTCAGAGAACCTAGAATCTGTATGCTTCATCCTTTAACGTTTTGGCTACAAAGTCACCAAAGCAGTCCTACCGCCAGACAAACATGGTCTACAAGTATTTGATGACCACCAGAATGAGTCTAAAATAACATCCTAGAATAGGTCAGATATTTTCCCTAAAATTAGAAAGGTGATTGGGAAAAAAGCACATGCTTTAAAAAGCATGTTCACATGAGGAAAAGGCAGTAGCAGTGTAATGCTGCCAATGGTTAATGCCAATATGAAGAATGCCATCCCTCTGGCCACCAGGTCACAGCACTTAGATGAACTGTGGCTGTTGGTGCAAAAACAAATTGTGCACTAAGCTGCTGTGAGAAGACAGGCTAGCCTCAGATATTCTTTCATAAAATGTAAGAGGCTGCCCAGTGAGGTTGTGGAATCTCCATCCTTGGAGATATTCAAAAGATGTCTGGACATATAGGTGGGAAACTTCTTCGAGGTGACTCTGCTTGAGCAGAGTGTTTGTGCAGGATGATCTTCACAGTTCCCTTCCTACTGCAACCATTCTGTGACTCTGGAACGACATGGCTCCTCTCCAGAGAAATGAAGATAATATCCACTGCTGCACACTCACACTACTTCAAAGCAAAAACCAACAAATTGGAAGGACAGAGTGGGAATCTGCAGTGCAGATTTTTTCACATTTTAGAAGTGGCACTTAGGAATTCACCCCTCATCAGTTTCCCTTTAGCCATCAGTGAGTGCTGATCCCTGTTGAGTCAAGTTGCCTATCTGGCATTTTCTTGAGATGCCACTAACACAGGTGACCCTCTGCCAAACAAGACTCAGTGGAGAAGAGGGTTTCTTATGACACACCAACTCACCTTCCTTCTCCCCTGGCAGGACAGCATGAGCAGCAGAACAAATATATAGATTAATCTGTGCAACCAGAGGCCTACCTTGCACCTTCCCTTGTAGGGAACATGAGGCTGGTAGATCCCAGCCAGATTATTCTAAACTGCAATATTTGAATCTCACAAGGAAGACACAGACAAAGACTAAGATCTATTGGGGGATTGTTTGTTTGCTCTTTTGCTTCTGTTTCAGTTTATTTTTTAAATACAGATAAAACTGACAGGTTTGAGGAAAGGTTTTGGGGAGAAACAGGATGGAGAGCCCGACCTTCCTAGACATAGCTTCAGGTGTAACTCTCTGGGCAGGTGTTCTGTACTGTTTTCCCCCTCTGTTCTTCTGTTTGTCACAGAGCTAAAGACCTGAAGAAAATCCTGTGTATCATTCCCCAAATCATGGATAGAACAACATCAGTATAGCAACCCATCCTCAGCCCTACTTCATCCACCCCAGAAGTTCCATGTTTTGCAGGACATCAGTCATGCTGATGCCAGAATACATTCATGCAAATATGAAACCTTATCCTTTTATTGACTCAAGTTTTTTACTAAAAGTAAAGAATCATTGGCCTGAGACTGCACAGAGTAATCTCTATGGATGTGGTCAATAGTGTTTTAAGATTGTGTTTCTCTGACTGGAGCTTGTCTCCACAGAAGTGCTCTCCTAGCTACAAGGTACAATTGCACTGCTGTAGTTAAACCTCTGTAGTTATATCAGAATTACTTCTTCCTCCCTGTAATCACTCTTATTCCAGAATAAGCATGGGCTTTTATGTTTTATTTTAACTACTTCCAACTAACACATGAGACAAATAAACAAACAAACAAGCAAACAAAAAGTCATTTTGCATCAGAGTAACAGTGTCCAGAGACACAAGGCAAAATCCACAATGCTCCCTTAGTTTCTTTTCACAATTAATTTGATCTGAACATTGTTCACTTGCAGACAAGCCCCTGGCTGCTCTTACATCACACAGCTTTTCCCCAGCTGCTGGAGAAAAATCCACGTGGAAATCAAGACCCTGCTGTGCACATACCATGGAGTCCTGTGCTTGCTTTGAAGGTCCCCTTGACAGCCCTCCTCACATAAAAAAATTGTACTCCAGAAGCTGCCCTCTCAGAGGGGATGTATTTTCTATGGAGAGCAAACATATGCCAGTTCTCCAGACAGAGCTACTGTGGGACTCTTTACTTGTCCAGACCCAGCCTGGGGCCAATGTTCAAAGCCTGCTCACTGACCCCCATCCAGGCAGCCATGGAGAGGCATAGCTGCACTGCAGCAACACCACAGCAATGGACACCTTCAAACAGGTGTTCACATTTATGCCACCAATGGTAACAGGTTTGCAATGCAGAGGCAATTGCATGGATACAACAGCTTATGCACTAAATCTCCAAGTGTATTTCCACATTATTGTGACTGTCCACATCAAGGGAAGCTATAGCTCACACTCAGTCAAGTACTACATGGACACTCTGACTCAGCTTTACCCAGCTGTCTCCAGAGTAATTTTATAAACCCTTTTCCAAAGGCTTTCTTCCTGCCACCACTGTGGAAGGTGTTGGGGTCACAGCCACTACAGCAAAGCAGGAGCAATCAAACCTAAGATGGAATGACTGAGCCACAACTTCCACCCAAACACCACAGCAAAGACAGAATGTCCACAGGTGGCTCAGAATGCCTTATCATAACCTGGGAGGGGTTGGGAAGTGCAGAAGTAGTGTGCTCAACTCCCTGGAGGGAAGGTGAGCCTGGAATCACTCATCAAGAGGTTCCAAACCAAATAAGAAGAGATGCTCACAGGCTACATTGTATTTTCCTTTTTAAAAAATTTTTATTAAAGGAAATTGCTGGGCCCCAGTATCAATGAACTCCTACCTCTTTTCTGGAATCCCATGCAAAAGATTACACTGAAAACTAACTAACTAAATAAAAAAATACCCCCACAGATATTCCGTGAACTTTTTCCTCTGGCAAGAGCCCATTCCACAGTCCTCATTGGCAAAAGATTCCAAAATTATCAGATCTGAGTAAAACTTCTCAAGCAAAAACATTTTCCCAGCATAAAACATTGTTTTACTGAAACCAAACATTTTCGCTAGCAATATACTTTATTTGTTAACATGTAGCTATGGCAACTCTTAAAGAAAATTTTCCCTTGCATTAATTTTAAAATTTCGCTCCAAATAAAATTTTCTTATACAGAAATTTCTTGACCTTTTTTGTTTGTTTGTTAGTTTTCTTTTTTCAACAGGAAGAACATCAAGGAACCGTCAACCTTCTAATCATTGTTAAAGGTATCAGTTACTCGTTAGAACTTGTTATAGGAAAAACACAAGGAGAAAGACAACACTGTGACTGTTTTGGGTTTATATTACAGATTTATATGCTATTAAAATGTTTAGGTCTTATTATGCACTTTAAAAATGCTAGTCCTTAATGTGCTCCGATTACGGTTTAACAAGCCCTTTAAAAATGTTACAATGTTAAACCACCAAATCACATTGTCTCTAAGGAGTAAGAGGCTTAAAAAATCGTCTGTTCTTCACAACGTAGCCCTTACATTAATAAAAACAAAATCCAGTCATAATAAGTTTACATCATATATCACAATGTTTTGACATCCTTAATGACTGGGAGTTAAGAAGTTGGCTTAACTCTGTGTGCTAGTGTGTGCTTGTTTGAGTGTAGGAGTGAAGGTTAGTGGTTTTATGAAAGCCTTAAATAACAGAGATAATGGAGATGAACATTGTGCATTTTTGCCATAACTGGTGTCTGGAATCCTGTTTCCTAATTTAAAGGGCCAGTTATGTGATGGTGAATAGTCGAGAAAATGTCCATTTGGCCTCATAGCTGTACTGCAGTGGGCAGAATACTGAGGCAGTGATACTCACAAACATGGGCCAGGCTGTGCTACCCCACTCAAGGCAGTCACTGTGACATGCAATGCCCTGGTGGTCATGCACTGCCAGTATTCCACAGTTGTGACAGCTACGCTCCAACAATAAACAGGTTTTGTTACTATTCATCACTTGGAGTAAAAGCTCCACAGCAAAGGATGTCTGTCGCAAACTTCAACATAACATGACAAACAATTGACTGGGTAATAATGTTGGCTTCACGAAACAGATGTAAGTGACAAAATATTTGTAAATTGTGGCATTCTAACTGAAGGAGGTATTGTTCTGCTTTGTACCACAAAGGACACCTCCACTGATGGTCAGTAAACATCCCCTATCTATAGTTGTACACAAAAAGTCACAGCAGTAAACATGACAGGCTGGTTTCTTTATTCTGTTCCTCTAATTTAAATATGTGTTACTCTGAAATTTGCATGGTCACCCAGGCAAAATTTACTTCAGTATATGTCCAGCTTTCTTGAAAACCATAAGTACGGGAGAAATCCAACTGCAGCTAAACAAACCCACGTGACTTATTTAGCTAATTAGAGTGTGAACACTGAATTCTAGAGTAATAACCATGGCAGATAGTTCTCAAGGTTGGAATACACTTGAACACCCTATTCATTAATTCCAAATAAATAATTTTTAAAAATGCACAAGCTTCATGGATAATAGAAAAAGTGGTCTATTTATCTCAACAAACTGTTTGCTTCAATTACATCCAGGGTCAGTCTTCACGGCTACACTTTTCAAGAAGACTGTTACAGCATTACTGAGTATTTTCCAGTGACATGGGATGTGTTTTCAAACTGACTACTGTCACAAGTTGGATCATTTCAAGATGTGGACAGCACTGATGGTTCTCCTTTCTATTTTCCCACCATAAACAGCTCAAGTTTACATAATTAATGTAATTTATGCACACATCTGTGCCAATATACTGCTATACTGCTATATTCAAGTCCCTAGTTGAGAAACTTGCTTACTTTTACCCACTTTCTTAAGTAAGTGTTATTCCGCATTAACTGGATCAAAATTTGTTGCTAGATAACATGACATGGAGAATTTATCTTGTCTTTGGTTTTACTTGTTTACTAACATCAGCCTATTGTGAAACAAACATGAAAAATGTTCAAAGGCTTAAAAAGTTCTTTCCCTTTCCCTGGAACTCTCATGTTCTGTTCAATTTAAATAAGTGGTAAATTTATTATTTTCCATATTAATTTCCCCCTCTTCCTTTGTGTTAAAATAACTAACACAGAAAAATGATTCCATCTGCTCTGCACTCAGTGCTTATGCCTTCAGAGATGCTGGGCTCTGTGTAGAGAACAGAGTGTTTCAGGGCTACTCTTCTCAATTCAACTTTTCTCCAACCTCAGGCACCCAAGATCACAAAGTTATAAAACTCATCAAGTAATCAGACACACACACACAAAAAAACCACCCCAGTGCTTTGGTTTTCTTTCCATTTTCTTTCTAGTGTCTGAACTTTTCTATTAAATGAAGAGTGGATTTTCAAAGTCATCTGTTTAACAATTATAGCTTAAAACTTGTGTGTGAGAGCCAGGAAATGGGAAGAAAAAGGAGAGCAATGAAGGAAAAGGGAAGAGAGAGAATGACAACCATGGGATTGCTGTCTCAGCAGGTATTTCTTGCCCAGGAAGGAGCTGGGGTACCTGGGCCAGCACCTGGCAGAGTGCCCCGACACACCAAACAGCGAGGGCAGCCTCCTGCATTCCCATATTTTGGGGACATGTGGCTGTGGGAGGTGTGCGAGTACAGGCTCATGCCTGGGACCAGTGATTCCCCAGGACAGCCCATAGGCAGATGTTCTGCACAATTGCCTGCACATTTCCTCTCTGTGGACCCATAAAACACCCAGGCCTGTCTCCCCTCTTTCTTTTGCTCTCCTCTCTAACTCATTAACTAGTTTCAACAAATAGGAATTGTTTTTGTCCTGTGTCAGCCCAGCCTGTGTGCTGCAGTTACAGCTGACCAAGACAGCAGCTTTGCAGGCAGGAGCTTGTGCAGAGGTGCAGGGCAGGGGGGCCCAGTGGCACAGACATGCTCCTTTAGCTGGGCTGCATAAGCTGCTTCCCAGCTTCCTTCACTGGAAGGGATTGGTGGGATTGCTCCTTGTTTCATGCACGATTCACTCTGTGCCTGGGACACCAACCAAGCTGGCAGCAGGCTCCAAGCACAGGAGCTTGCAAACACACCTGCTTGCTGTGCTGATGAGTGTTTGCTACCCTGCCTTCCCGCAGTGCCACAGAGAGCAACATTTGCTGCACTGAAGAAACTATGAAATTAGATCCTCTTAATATTCCTTAATAGGCAAAAGGCAGAAGAGTGGGTGAAGAGAGCAAACAATGTGCAACAGTGTTTAAATTATAGTAAAATACATTAACAATAAATACTCCCCTGTCAAGAATATGTCATGCAATGATATTTACTGCACTGAACAGAGCTAACCAATGTTTTGAGAGGGTGGTTTTGCACTCCCAAGATGACTCTCCTTCGGGGACAGCATATGTGAATAATCATTTAGACATGGGATATCAGCTGTGAAAAAAACTGCTGCAGCACATTGTGCCAGATGTGATGGCTAGAAAGTTAGCTCCCTCTCCTGGATTATACCAGAAAATAAAGTACATTGAACTGATCCAAACCAGCACTTGGGCATTGTTATTCTTTTTTTCCCTAGTCCAAAACCTCAGTCAAGGGAAATCTATGCTTCCTGCAGTACTGGGGTTTCCTGAGAGATACAACATATCACCTAAGCAAGGACGACAATCTCCCTGCCTAACTTACTGCAACCCAGTTAAATTGCCATACAAATACATGCAAGAATGCAAAATACACATCTGCACACATCTGGAGAGCCCAAGCAATGTGGCTTACTGTCATAAAGTGCCACAGTCCATAAAAATGTCGTTGCAAACCAGACCTCTCTAATGGCTTTGACACTGTCCCTCAGCCCTTCTGCAAGCAGGAGGACCATTGCTGTGAGCAGCAATTTGGCCAGTTTGGACAGAGTGAACTAAGGACAGCAGGACTTACTGTATGAGCTGAGAATTTGAAAACTAAGGCTGAGATGAAGACAGAGAGCAGATCATAAAAAGAAATTTTACTGAAGTTCTGAATATTTTTCTAAGTGTTTTGCAAATAGGCTGAAATGTTGCACAGTTTACACAGTTTCCAGACCACATGGGAAATCAAAATCCTTTTACTTTGAGAATTACATCTTCAGTTTTCAGATCACAGAAGTTTGGAAAGCTAAGATGCAACTAGGAAAAGAATGAAAACATAGGTGTTCATAGCTTACTCACCACTCTGGATTTGATCAAATTCAGATAAAATCAATGGTGAAGAAGATCCCTTTAAAGGTAGGGTTTACAATAGCCTTATGAAACTGCACAAGCAGAAGTTTAAATAAAGTTGTTTTTTTTCCTGCCCAACTGTAGACTTTAATTGGTAAATACAATCCTTTATGACTACATAGGATCTTTCATCCAAGAAACTGAAATTTCTTCACCCTTTGAACACTACCCTTCTGAGATTGTCATGCACTACTTATAAAAAAGGAACACAAGGCAAAAAACCAAAAAGTAACATGAAATGCACACATGACAGCTGATGTGTCCAAACAGAAAACCATTATGATTAAAGCCCGGACTGTTCAATTGCTCTGTTTTTACTACAAAAAGAGTAATTCTAAAAGGGAGACTTTTACAAAAACAGTGACGAGAGAGACATATCCTTAGGCAATTCAACCTCCTCGAAATTGGAATCACCTCATGGAAGAGGCTTCCTGTTTCTGTGGAGGAGTCAGCAGCCCTCCAGCTCAGACACTCCAGCTGGAGAGTTGGAGGCTTCTAAGAGCAATATTGTCAGGGAGTTTTAGAGCAAGCACGGGAATCTAAGCCGTAATAGGAGGGATACACTAGCATACCTCGTTAGCTGGGTAAGAAAAACAACCTTGTTATCCAAACTCAAAAGGTTTGGACTTGATATTACTACAGTAAGTGCATGTTCATAGATACACACAGAGTTGTCTCCAGGGCTGTTGGTCCCATGTAAACACTGAGGGAGTTTAGGTTACTCTAGTTCTATTGCTTAAATAGGATGAACTCCCTAAAAAATTGCAAATCTCTCTGTTGCTGAATTGGAGCCTCCTGTGCATCTCTCTCACAAAACTACTATTCAGTTGCAAATTTTGGGGCCAGTTTGAATGAACTCTATCACCCTAAAGTTTCGATGTTTGTGAGAGTCCCTTACTGACTGACAGCCTTTCCCAACACAGGTGAGGTACAAATGGGATGGGTAGTGCCATGGACAATGCCTGCATTGCCCTGCTCTACAGACCTGTCTGTTTGGATGACCTTCGTAAGAGCCAAAATGTATGCAAGCCATGTTAATAATGGTGATTAAAAATCCTATTTTAAACCAGGGCTTCTATCCAAAGAACTTCACTGGCAAAATTATGTCTTCCTATTTAGTTAACAAACAAAACCAAAACAAAACAAAACCCAAACAAAAAAGCCTACAAAAAACTTCTACAATAAGTACACAACACAGTAAACCATAAAATTATATTAATTATACATTTCAGCAGTTATTTTCAGGATACCCTATTGAAAGACCCTCATAAAACATTCTACCCTAATACCAGATAAATTAACAGCTAGATTAGGTCTAGTTGGCCAATACTAGAATTAGATGAGATTATAAAAACATACTCTCTTTGAAATAGCACAACACCACATACAGAACAGCCCTTTTACCCAGGAGAAGGTCCAAACTTTTCTGACTCCTGAAAAGACCAATAACTGTTGATTTTCACTCCTGGAGTCTAGGTGAAGTTTGTCTGTGGCCAGAGACCAAGTGACTGACAAGAGCACTTCCCAACTTTCAACTCAAATTGCACAGGACTTTTTAGCTTGAATAAACACTGGGGAGGAAAAGGGACAGTAAGGCCAGTGATAGCTCTGTTTATTTTGAAGGAATTGAAGATTGCCCACATGATGAAGAAAATGATTGCCCACAGAGATACAGAAAAGCACACATACTGGAAACATTCAAAGGGTCCTGCAAATGACCTTCTATATTTAAAATCTTGATTAATACCTGTGAATGTATGTATATATAGAGAGATGTATATTTCCAGGCAAAAGAAGGACTCAAGTTGTCCTGGACTGTTCCCAGCTCTCTGCACAGCTGGTATCTGTAAAGGAATCTCAGGAGTAGTAGAGCTTGAAGTACTGAAGCTCTCTGAGGACTCAAGCCAACGACATCATTTCTATGTCAGGAGGAATCTAAGTTGCCAGAAGATATTCTGGCTCCTCTAAATTCTACAGAAGTCCTGGAAAAATGAAATATTCCCAAATCTTCATTTTGCTAAAGCCATATCTTAAATTCGGCCCTATTTATGCCACAAGATTGTAAAATCTGGCAGCATCTGAACACAAATATTGTGTGCTGAGTTAACAGTAGTAACTAACAATACAACTGCTCTTTTATTCTGAGTATTTGGTATAATAATATACAAGCTTGTGCAATATTGCAGGATTATAATATTGCATATCTTGTAGATTTACTGTAATTCCTATTGCTATGAACAAAAAAATCTTTTCTGAATGAAATATTGCAAGTTACTGAAGACTTTTATTCTGTGCTGTATAATCTGATTCATGTTTACCCTCAAAGGCCTACCAAAAAAAAGTAGCAGCTTTACGAAGTCTTAGTTTCCTGCAGTGACTGTTAAACTCTTTTTAGGCAGCTTAAAATAAATGCAAAGTGTTTCTTTAATTTGTGCACTCATGAAATGTGTATTTTTATGCTTGGCTTTTGAAATTACGCTAAAACAAACTTTTAAAAAACTTTTTAAAAAGTTTTTGCCATAAACTCCCCCAACAGGTTCACTGCCAGGATTTTTGTTGCTAGTCATGATGGAAACCAACACAATGGCTTTCAAATTTGTTTCTTAGAAAGGACTATTTCAGTCCCATCTTCCAGTTTCTGTAGATTTTCATTAATTGCTGAGATGTTCTGATGTTCAGTGATACAATTCAAATAAGTGTCAAAACAGTGCTATTTTAAAATTATCATTTTAAATACTATATGCACATTATTAAGAGCTTGTCAAAAAGTGTCAGGAAATTATTATTTAATTTAAAATTTAAATTGAATATTTTACATAAAGTTACAATAGAATTATTTACAATTTAAATACTTAAAGTCAATGAATCATTTTGGTATTATTGACTCTTGTTGCTTAATTTTTGAGCTCTCCTGCAGTCATGGTATAATGTGAAAAGAAAACAATAAGAGATGAGAATGTTCATATTTTTAAAGCCTGATTTTCACATGAAGAAATGTTAATTTTTAACCAATTAAAATAATTAACATCTATCTTTAAAACAAAACATCAGAGGCATATACACACATGCAAACAAAGATCTAAATTGATAAGTCACAGTCTGTATTTCTTTTAATTAGCATCCATTCAGATTGCTAGCACATGCAACGTGGTGCAAGTCAAGCACACAGCATGTAAGGCTATTTAAAAACTCACAGCTGTAGAAATAGTAGAGTAGTAAGCTATAAAACCTGATTTTTTTCAGAAAGTGATGAACAAATACTTCAGACTTTTTCTAATTTTCTTGATAATTTGAATAAAATCAGAACACACACACATCCCACCTCCCCCACCCCCCAAATTATGTCTTTTAAGAATTTGAGTTCCTAGTAAGGAAAAAGAAGTCTAAGAGTTGGGGTTTTTTTACACATTATTACTGCCATGATCCATCTGTGAAAATAGTCCTGACTTTCAGTGAAAAAAAAGGAACCATTGAGCTAAGTTAGAACATTAATGACAGCCAGTAATCACTCTGAAACTTTACACATTGGACCTGTTTGGATGTGAACCTATTTTTTCTGGTCTTTTTGACTTGAAGCAGATTCCCTTAATGCTGTCCTGCACACTAGACTGTGTTCTGCCACTCTTCTTCCCACATTCCCAAGGTACTGAGAGAAGGCCAAATGCACCTGTACTACTGTGAAAACACATAGCAGACAGAGAGGACTCATTTAGGGACAGGATTACGGTCTGTGGCCATTTTTACATTTCAAAATTGTTGTTGAAAATTCAAAAAACTATCCAGTGACTCAGTAAACTGCACTATGGTACTAATCCTAGACTCTGTGAGACCTGTGCAAAGTAACAGCCCATATTATGAGTTTATGTTCTGTCACCTAGGGAAGAGGGTGAAATGAGTGTGCAGAATATGGGAGCTGATCCAGAGAGTGTCTATACTGAAAGAGACTCTCTTTCTTACTCGGAGGATACCCAAGAGGCACTTTGTCCACTTTGCATGGAGACAATCACCATTGCTGAAGTAATTCAGCTGCTCCTCAGGACTCCTGTCAGTCTTGCCATTTCTGGGAAACAGGACACACTTTGTGTTCCTGTTCTTTATTGTTTCTCATTACTGCACCAGTAATACCAGGAGCTGAGCAAGCACTTCAATCAAACTAAATAGTAGTGCCCTGCAGAGCTAACAAGAGTTTTACTTTTTATTTCTACAAAGGCAAATCACAATGTAGGTGACTGCTTTTCCTTCCAAACACATTGAATCCTAAGCAGTCAATTAATGCTTCTTAACAGCTTATACATTGTCTCAGTTACTTTATATAAGTCAGACATATTTGAAAAATTTTCTCCTCTTATTCAGTATTATGAAATTGGATGGGAAAAATGTCTGAAGTTCCTCTTTTATGGAGGGCATATCTCATACAGAAAGTGCTACTTTTATTACATCTTGAACTCTCTTTTTGTGACATATCTCCTTATGTTAAAAGGACAAGGGCTGGCCAGCAGTTGCTTTTACAAAGGACTCAAGAGCTAACTTACGAAGGACAAAACGTCCCCCTCTTTGTTCACAGTTGCAGTTTGCAATTTACCTAGCTAACAGGTGATCTCAGTAAACATTTACATCTTGCACAGTGGGAATTTCTGAACTATGAATGGTATCTAGGCTATTGTTGATATACCCTTTCAGAATTTGTGGTGCACCAGTAAATGTGGTATTTCTGCCCGAGCATCATTGAATAACACCAGTGTATTTGTATAATGACAGGAAGGGAAGCTAAAAACTGAAACCTAAGATGAAATTTGAAGAGATAATTATAGTTAAAGAATTTGTGTTTTATTACTGGGTTTACGTCTGGGAGTGTCCTATTGCACTCTCATATTAATACAGTCTTGGCAATCTGAGAACAACTGGGCAAAAGAAAAAACCCTATCATTCTGCAGAGATGTGAATCAGCACAATTGTGTTTTCTCAACTGGGAAGTGGTTTAAACTTCCTCTTTCATCTCCTATTGTTTTTAGAAAATTGTCTTGTGATTGTTCTTCAGCTACACAAAATAAGCCACTCCCTGGATAGGCCCAGCATATGCTTTGATTTCATTAGCAATTTGAAGCAAAAAACAAGGGACCTAGCAGTAGGATTAGATATGTACCAGGAGATATGATACCATCTCCCTGGCACAAAGGGGCTTTTTCCATTTTAAGCAATGTTGAACTTTGATTAAATGCAGTTAGCCAGGGCATAATATCTTGGCTTAAAGAGCAATGATTGTCCTCCATTCCTCCCTTGGCAGCACATACTCAGTACAAGATGAGACTAAGCCACCCTTTGCTACTTGCCTTGCAAATTCCATTGCAGTGAACTGGAGATCGTATCTGCAAGTTACAAGTTTCTGTGCAGACTCTGGGCCTCAGGTGTGCCTCAGACCTATATACACTGACTTTCAGACATAGAACAGGAGCTCCAAGTCTGACTGTAACAAAGAGTGTCTCACAAGGAGCTCTGTGCACCCTGATGCACCTCTGGCCAGAGTGCAACTCCCACTCTGAAGGATCACATATATTAGTTACTGCAGCAAGGCCTACGGTGCATCTATTGAAGTGCCACCACCACCCCACCAACCCCATTGTCTTTCACTGATAAGTGGAACTAACGTAGAGAAAGAGATAAAAATTATAGAGGAAGAAGTCTCTCATGTGGTCTGCTACCAGCACCAGCTTACAGTAACACCCTGCTTGAAGTTTTTTTGCCTTATGACAAGCAAATGCACTTATCTCCATTTGATGACAGGGAATTGGTGCACTTTCAGTTTTCTTCAGTAGTAGAATTGAGTTGGCTAAATACTTTAAACAAAAGAGAGATGAGCATTCAGAGCATCTAGGTGGGATTTGTGTCTCTAGCATGCCTGAGAAGTCAGTTCAAGCAACAAATGCTCCTCCTAATGGTCACCAGATTATACCAGGATACTAGAAACATCCCAGGAGTAAATCCATGAGTGCTCTCCAGATCAAGCTCATACAATTACAGTTGTCTCATTTGGGGTCACTAAAATTGTCCAGTTATAGAAGAGAATTCATAGGTGACTGCTTTTTAAAGGAGAGAGATAAAGATTAGAGTGTGCACCATTAATTCTGCAGGGGAGATCCCAAAGGGGAGAACGGTGGAAACAGCAAACAGTAGAGGCAGGAGGGGATCTGTGGGGTAGTACCTGTGCTTATCTGCATTTTCCCTCTTCCCTCAGCATCTGCTTCTGGTCTTTGACAGAGACAGGGCACAGGGAAGAGGAAGATGAGGAAAGAGACTGAGGCAGAATCTTCAGACACAGCAGCAATCACTAAATATCAAGCAAATTACTTCTGTTGGTTTTGTTCCTGTTGAATTAAAGACTGTTAACTGGCTATAAATTTATTAAATATATATATTATTTTTAAACTGGGAAGAAACAGCTGAAATTTTAAACCAGAAAAATTTCCCTTGGACAAACTAAGGGAGAAGTGATATAGTGGCAATTAACATCAGAGTGGTCAACTGCATAGAATTCACATTCCATTGTGGAAAAAAGCAGATAAACAATCTCCTTCCATTGCTTGCAGTAATCACAGACTGCTAAATAATTTCATGTCATTATTTTAGTTGTGCAACAAATAAGGGAAATACCAAATGAAGTCTAAAGCGCCTTCTGAGTGTTTTGTCCTTGTATTTAAAAATCTGTCCTTTTTTAAAACCCATTTAAGGCAAATCCACAATTTATACATGAAGTACATGAAAAGTGGACAGGTATACTTTTGCCAGAATAAAAGTGCATCCCAAATCTCCTTCCCATAGAAATGGTGCTCATTTATAAATTTGTTTTAAGACTCCAGTCCTCTCAATGCCAGACAGAAGTGAGGCTGTGTAAAACCTGTTAAACCAAATTGTATTCTGTTGGCCAGTAAAAGTAAAACTTTCAAATATGTGGGACAAAGTAAGACTAAGAAGCCCTGGACACCTGACACCAAGGAAATAAAGGAAGTATGTATTATTTGGTAAAATTCTCACCTCAAGCTTGGTAATCTCCTTTAAAATAGACTGGTAGTTGGGGCACTGAGAAAGCAAACAAAGTGAAACAAATTTTTAATTCAATTTGTTCATTCTTATAGCACATATTATAAAATACACCCCCTAGTTTTGGTTCTGTTCAAATACAAAAGAGAAAATGATCTCAGCCTACAGGCACTAATTAATGAAATGAATAGAGAAAGCCTGTTGCAGAGGAAGTCTAAAGCAGACGAGCTCTGCTTGCTCACCTTTAACATCCTCCATATATGCTGTAGACAGAAGGGGATCACTACAAGATCAGTTTATACATCCATAGCAAGATAATGGTTCTTTTTGCTTTGTACGACTTGGTATGGATCCCTTACTGCTGAAACAGATTAAAGGAGAATATTTTCAAATAAATCCTTTGTTTTGTTTTCCACAACCACATAGTAACTGTGAGCTCAAAATAGATGTTTTATCCTTGAGCTCCTAAGCCCAAATTCAGAACCAATTTTAAAACAACATTTTAAAGAAAATTCAGAAAATTATTGGAAAATTTCATATCTTTTTGATGCCAATTTTGTATTGCCAATGGGTGGTGAGTATCTCATTGTTCATGAGTGCAGCACCTGAACATAATGAAATGCAGAATGATGCTGAGTTGTGTGTTTCTCAGTGTGTGTGTAGGGAATGAGCAGGTAGAAGAGGGAAGGTATCTTTTAAAGCTACTTAGGTCCAATGTGTAGATCCTCCATTCACTGCAATGTCACAAGAGGCCCTGCACACACTGTAAGTTCAGACAATACTATAAAACAGCTGCAGCAGAGATAGGTCTGGGCAGTCTGAACACCTGGAGCTGAATGGGATAACCTTGTGGTACCTTTGACTTGTTCTCAGTAGTACATTGAAATTGTGTGACTGCATTCCCAAAAAACAACTCTGGAGAAGACAAGCTGCATCTTCCCCACAGATTCCATGTCTAAGTAGAACACTGAAGAGCCACTGACTGCATGATTACTACACTATCATCACAGAGCAGGCAGAAATTATGTTAGCTAAATGCAAAACAGTGCAGCCTTGACAGGAAAATGCCCTTCCCAGCTGAATTCAACTAAGTGACCTGTACAGCATGTTTCCTATCACTAAAGTCATTAATTTTGTGACCTCTCAGGTATAATGACACAACCATGAAGAGCTGTGTGTGATGCTGCTGTACACCACAATGACACAAAGACTTTGACTTCAGAAGGCTGAAAATGACTCCTTTATTTTTGGGATGTGTCTCCCTTTTTATACTATTCTACACAGACCAATTCGATTGGTGACAAGAAGACAAAACTCTTCAATCACATTGGTCACACCAGAGGGACATCAAGAAGAAGTGCCTCCTAGGGAAAAAATGTAAACAATTTTCTGTTACAAAAACATGTGTCTTGTTTACAGTAAATTCCCTGAGAAAGGAATTTCAGAAACCGAAACATCTCAGGCATGAACCAGGGCTACATTGTGTGTCTTAGGGTCTTGGGCCATGGAAATGGGAACTTCAAAGAAAATACTAGAGTCACATTGGAAAGAAAGGGTATACAGGCAACTCAAAAGAGCACATAAATGGGGAAGAATGTAGCCAGGAAAAGGGAATATACAGAGGAGGAAGAAAGAATTGAGAGACATGATAAAGAAACAAGAGGCACAAAGGAGTGAGCTCAGCAGTGGAGTGGAGGAGGGTGACTGAGAAATGCTGTTTTAGTCATTCTGAAACTGTTCAGTGGTCAACTGGTTTCATGCGGAGAGAATTCACAGGGGCACAGGGGGAGCAGATTCACAAAGCTGCCTGAGGAAGTGGTAGTGTCAATCCCCTATCACCAAAAATTTGGCTGTCAGCATACTCACTCTGGTTGTGTGGGATCAGTTGCCTTTTCTGGCTGATGACATCTGAACCAACATTTCTGGAAGTGCCTTGCCCTAGAGCACGTGGGAGGCGTACTGAGCAGGGAGGGATGCAGCAGCTTCTCACGTAGAGCTGTTTCACTGTAAGATATACATTCATTCAGCATGTGTGAAAGATGAGGGAGTAAGGAGAAAATTACTCCATTAACTGGTTGCTGACAAGATGGATGTTGAAGTTGCTGAATAGTGGGTATTCAAGAATTTCTGCAGAGTGACAGAGCGACAAAATGATAGACTGAGGACAATCAAAGGAGCCCAGACTCCATCCCAGCGAGGGCAGCTGTTGCTCTCTTAGAAGATGCTGTTTCCCATTGGGTAGAATGGGAAAGAAACTTCCGTAATCCAGAGCAACTTACTTAACTGTGGGGTCACTGGATAAAAAATGCATACAGAAAATCAGTTTGAAATGTTTGAAACAAAAGGAGAATATCACCTGACAAATGGCAACAATTCGTGTTGGTAAAGAAAAACTGTAATTTAATAATTTCCAGGAATTTTTGTTGTTATTACCATCATTATAATTTTTATTGTCTAGCTTGGTGAACAACCAAAAATTGATGTCTTGTACAGATCCAAAAAAGAGACAGAAACAGAAGCAGTGGTCTTTCAGCTGTGGGATACTGGAAGTTCCTGGAGAATTTGGGCATCAGCAAAGAGCAGCCAAAATCAAAGGCAAGAAAGCTGAGAAAAGGGAAAAATTAGATACAAAGAGGAAGAGCTAACCTCACCTTCCCGTCTTCATTCTGGCACCACAGGCATACAGAGTCCATGACATGCGATTTCTTCCACTCTGTTATGGGAGTAGGAGGATTCACTTGATTTCTACCACACCTGTTTCTTATCTACCATCTTCCACCTACATTTAAGATTCAGAATTGCCAGAATTCAGATTTTCTCTTTTGGCAACATCCTCTTGTCCCTCCCTCATTTCACTCTGAATGTGCCGGGCTTACCAGGGTTTGTTTTGATCCCTAACCAGATCTGAAGATATCTGCACAAGGACTATTCAAGCTGTGACCATGCCCTTAGGTTAAGCAGGTTCTTCAGAACTGCTCAGTTATTCCCTCACTTTCTCTTACAAGATATAACCAAATTAACTAGGCAGATGCAATCATGAATTCATTCATTCATCTCAGTCTTCATCTGTACATAAGCTCAAAATCATTCAGTCTAAGTAACTGTAATAATAAAACTACTCCGAGGCTTTGCAGTGAAATATCACCCAGAAAATACTTCAGTTGTTAACTTTAGGATCTTCTTTATGTTTTTTGCTTTCTAATGTGGTTAAGACAACATTAATATTTCTAAACACAGTTCAGTCTTGAGTTGCACTGACTTACAGGGGTTCTATGGAGTAACTTCTTTATACGCTTTACCTGAAATGAACACAAATGTTCTGTTGAGCCAGCCATGACTCAGTGTGAAAGTAAGGTTCTCTATCTAATAATTAAGAACACTTCAACTAAGGGCCACATGAACATGCTGAGGACCCAACCCCATTCAGCCTCATGCACATGAGCAGCCCGGGTAGCTCAAGAGGGTCAGCTGTGTGAGAGGGTGATCTTTAATTCTGTGAAGCTTCTGTGTGAAATGTAAAATATCTTCAGGACTTAGAAAAAGCTCTATTTCTGAATATAGCAAATATAGACTATGCATTGGTTTAAATAATCTCGTGCTTTTTTTACATCACCAGCAGAAAATTGACATTTTTCTGGTTATTTATCCCTAATGTATTTCAATGTCCTCTCTTGAAACATATTCTGGAGTGGTTTAACAGCACATTGTTGATGTGATCAGCAATAACCACACAGTTGAGGATTGTTTTGAGCCCTTTGCAGTAGCCTATATTCATGTTCCTTTGATGGTGACCACTTAGGAAACATGACAATTGTGTTGAGTTTTCAGGATAGCTTAAATAAGACAAAAGCCATTATGATTCCTTAAATTTAAATTAAAACAAAACGAAGTTAATTATGCATGTTGATAGGATTGCCTATGCTGTGATAATTGCACTGTTATGTTTATGAATTCCATAACTAACCTGTAACTTGAAAGATAGAGCTGAAAAGAGGGACTTCTGTGGTACACAGCATTGTGCACAATCACTACACACTAACACAATCTTAATAATAAACTTTTGGACTTGCATAGTACTTTTCATCCATGAGCACTTTGAAAGCTGTATACAAAGAAATTCAATGAAAGTTCTAGAATCCTGAGACAAGAGCTCCCTGCCCCAGGAATCATTCCACAGATCAGGATAAAAGCCCTTGGCCATCTGCATCAAGACAAGCCCTGCCACAGAGGGAAAGTACCACAGGCCGATTGAAACTCTTAGAGAAGCAGATGGGAGCTCTACTTTAACACTGAGAAAGCTGAAACTTTTGCATTTGTCTTACTTGGAAGAATGCAATATTGAGATATCCTACAAATATTTTTTCATACAGAATGACAGACATTTCATGCCTCAATTCAGTTTAAGAACACACAAACTTCTTAACTAAATTAGTTGCACACTTTTCCCAGTCTTTGCCATGTCAGTTCCACACTGCTCCCTTTATGCTAAGAATAGTTTTATTTTCCTGGTCTCTCTTATCCATGCTCTTCTGCCATCTTTTGCTCATTCAAATCCTTCCTCACAAAGGCTTGAGCAACCCTAAAAGCAATAGGTAAAATATATATGGCTCACTATCTACTTACGAATAAGTTCTCTCTCACTTCCCCAGATGACAAATTGTAAAACAAGTTTTGTTCCTTTTTTTCTTTTTTACTGCAATAGGCCACTTAGTTTGTCATCTTCTAATAAATGTATTTTTAGGCTTGTGTAACAGCTAAAATATACATATCTATTTGGTATTCAGAAAACATCAGCTATTAGTCAATTAAAGTAACTTTAAAGTGCTCAACTTGATAGGAACTCACCAGTCATTTACACAACATATTCTCCAATGTAATAACTTCTTTAAAATACCACAGTAGATACCACAAGAATAGAACGGTTCTAATTTTAATACAGGGGCATGTCAAACTCAGAAGCCAGGTCCTGCTCAAGCACATCTGTACACTGATGTATCAGTGGATCAGAGATGTTAGACTCTGCTGGTATTCACCTCCTTTCAGGCAGTCAGCAGAAAACTGCCGAAAACAACTCCCACTTTCATGCCATAGCCATGCTATTGTAGCACAATCAGACAATAGCCAAAAAACCCCACAAACATAAATATATAAATAATTGTCATTGCTGTCTCCTCACTCTTGTTTACATTTAATGGACTCTTCTACTAATAAGTTTCCTCCATTTCCAGAAAGCCAGCACTCCATAAATACTGAGTGGTACTCAATCTGCTGATGTACCAATTTTCTATAAACAGAGAAAATCCAAACTTATCACTGGGCCTAGCTGTTGAAAAAGGTTAGTGTAACTAAATAACAAAACAGGAGTGTTGTTTACTTGTTAATGCTCTACTAATGAAAAAAAGCTGTTATGGCTTTGATTAATATAGACCATACTGGACAATTCTGGCATAACTTTCCTTGAAGAGTGACTATTGATTTCCTTTTCATTCTACACTTGGATACCACATATCTGGAATCCAGCCCAGGTTTCATAACTGCTACTATCTCCACATTAACAGCCTGTGCAAGATTAGAAATAGCTTTTGAAGATATATGCAAGGGTGAGGCAATCCAAGAATTTTCTCCATTTCCACAGGTTGAGCTTTTCCATCTGTCTGTGTAACAACTTTTAAGGAATTAAAGGTGTTTGTAGGCATGATCAAATCTAATTGCAATTAATGAATTTTACCATTGTTTAATATTTTAGCACTGCGTTGTTTCTCTTCTCTCTTCTCTTCTCTTCTCTTCTCTTCTCTTCTCTTCTCTTCTCTTCTCTTCTCTTCTCTTCTCTTCTCTTCTCTTCTCTTCTCTTCTCTTCTCTTCTCTCTTCTCTTCTCTTCCCATAGACATCGTAATTACCATGGATCATGACTCAAGTAGATGCCAGTAAAAATCTTTATAGTACTCCCCTTACTCTCATAGTCTCCCTAATGATACTCCCTCTCATTATGCTGTGTTCTATCTGGATCTTCCTTACTGATCTATACACACAAGACACACAGCTTGTCCAAGACTTATAGGTTAGGTAAGTAGCTTTCAGCTGTGAAGATCAATGTGTTCAGAAGAGGACACGGGAATTTGCATAAAACAAGACAAATTACTTTTAAAGAAACATTTTTTTAAAATTCAGTGTAGTGTATTTATTGTCTGGCACATGTGAAACAACAAAATGTATTCTGGTCTTTTATAGAAACATAGAGTACAATAAGTGACATGGTATTCACATCTCAGACAGGTCTTCTTTGAGAATGGATGTATTTTTCCATTCTACTTTCTCAAGTCACAGAATAGGTACTCTAAAAATCCTGTGTCTGGAACTCATAAGAGGCCCAGCCATGTGGTACCAGGTTTATAACCAAAAAAACTGCAATAAATTAGGAGTTCTTCTGACCTAGGTGTTCATCATTTGCAATAACAAAGATTAGGAGCTGACCCATGGAATTGTTATGGAGCAATAACACAATGCCAAAATTAAAGAGACAACTGTACTGCCAAAATGGATCAGAAAAGGTTCTTTCAGCCATTAGGAAATATTAATGCTATGTAAAAACCTCCAATTTAATTTATCAATGGAAGAAAATAAAAACCTTTTCTGTCAAATGTCAGCAGTTTCTGAAAAACTTTTCTGTCAGCAACTGGCACAGTCAAAGGCAATGAGATGGCCATTCTTATAGAAATCTAGTTTATGGATTGTCTTTTAATAAAAATAATACTGCTAAAGTTGCTTTAAGTCTAAATAAACGTAGAAGTCAAATGACCCAATATAGCAATAATACATTGCTTAAGACAAAACCAATGCTATGTAATTTTTTTTACACCCATTGCTGCCACAGTCTGCTAGGTACTCAATACCACGAGAAAATTTTTTCTATCTGCGTTTTATCTGTTGGATGAAACATGAAAAAATTAAGATGTTATTCAAAAGAGAGACTTACTGTGACACAGTATCTTTATTATTTTGCTATTGTCATGAACTCCGGAAGGACAAGATGGTTGACATGTAAAAATGACTTCTGCTAGAGCAGAAGAGAAAGCCTGGCAAGTGACAGGCTGAAGGGGAATCTGAACAGTGCTCTGCTGTTGTAAAGTGAGAAATCATCAGGTTGAGAAGCCAGAAGGAACTATTATGTATAATAGCAGGAATTATGCAAAAAAAAGAAAGTTACTTCTCCCTCCACCAGCCCCCACCAAGGCTATTGGTACTCTATGCCACAGCTCTCTGCTCAGATGCGGAACAAGGCAGGAATTCAAAAACCGTAACACTCAAGGAGCTAGAAAACAGGTGTTTGTGTAGATAAAATGAAAGAACTAAAGCTCTCTCCAAACAACAGAAAATCAAGGTAAGGAATTTTCAGGTCCATAAAAGATTCCGGCTTGGAAAAGTATCAAGAAAATTTTGCAGCTCACTATTAGATAGTGTTCTGTAACGCAGAGTAGGAGTAGAGTTCTCTAACGCAGAGTAGGAATGGAGTGACTTGTAGGCACTGGAGCTCCCTTGGGACAATTTAGAGAACTCTCTGAAAGGAGAAGAAATAGAAACAAAAAGTCCTTGCCTTTCCTTTGCTTTTCCCCCCATGCAGTAATGATCTTAGCATACAGGTTTTCTACTCTCATTATTCAAAGTGCAGAAAAAGAGAGAAAGAGAAGCAAAGGCCCACACTCAGCTTCCAACGACACTGGATAAAACGAGTAGTGTTATTTGCTTCATAGCCCTGAAAACACCAAGTCACAGTTTGGATTTGATTTCTTCCAAAGTTCTTCATGGAAAAGGTATCAGCCTAACGGGACCATGGAATGGGCTTTTCTTTCTATAATCTAATTTCCTGAAAACCTAAGAAAACTTGCTGAACTGAGTTATCAAGATGTTTTCTAGTGTGGAAATCAAAGGTCATAGGAATGGGCTGTATTTTACTAAAGATGCACCATGTTAGCAATGACATCCAATCTCTATGCACAAAGTAGATTATTATGTTCTTGATGACCAGTTGCATTCACACGAGGATCCACTTGAAAAATCAGAAAATTCGATTCCTGTATTTGCATTGGATATCACAGTAAGCACTACAGACAAACAAACAATGGGATGCTAAGACAGCATATGTTTCAGACAGGCAAAATACATGCCATGCATTTTTAATAGTGCCGGTGATTAACCAAGTCATTAGGGATGTGGTATTAAAGTCTTTACATCAAGGTCGGATATCTTAGCACGTAACTAGAGGATACTGGTTTCCTGCAGGTATTGCTTGATGAAAGCCTTGGCCTTTGCCATACAGGTCAGAGCATTCCCTTCCAGCCCAAAGAATGTGCATAATAAGGGCAGTAACACAGTTCGTAAAGAACAAAGTTGGCCACAGGCAAAAGCAACAATTAATAAATAATAGTTTGCAACACTTTAACATAGCCCTTCACATGTCCAATGTGATAACTAATTAATCATAGCAACAACCTTGTACTCTATGTTGCCTTTCATCCAGCACCTCAAAGTGCCTTACAAATGTTAATTAATACATAAGCTGTACTTTCAGGAATAATATTATGGCACTGGCCCCAGCCAATGTTAATTTGTTCTTCAACAGCACAGCTTGTGAAATCTGGTCGACTTTCCCAATGAAACATAAAATGTGCAAATCTTCCTGGCACAAATCTGAAGATGTGTTTCTCCATTCAGATATAAGCTTTTCCATTGTATTGCTGACAATATGGCATTCTCCACTCCTTCATGTTTTACTCCAGTATAACCTCACATAACACAGCATGGTTTAAATGTAAGAGGAGATTAACTTTTCACAAGAAAATTGGATAACTGGTATTTTAGTCTGAACATCTGGCACATTTTTAGCTAAACTGTTTCTTTAAAAAGCTTCTGCCCTTTTTTTTCAGTGCATTCACATACTACAAGCATTTGAGTAACTTTAGCTCAACAGCTGTGGCAAAAGCCAATTTCTTTCCTGCAATGACTAGACTCAGGCTGCCCAAAATGACTGGAGGTCTGCATATTTTAGAGTTATTCTAATTCCTCTATTTAGCATTGTAACTTTACATGACATTTTGTATACATTAAACCATTTTCTGCTCATACAATCAATCTTCTGGCTTCAGAGGGGTGTGTGTTTGAGTAAGATACACAGGATTTATCAAACATCCCCTTTTAAAAATCATAATAAATTGCTCCTTAAATTCTTTGAGTGTGCTCATACTGTGCACACATCCTGACCACAGAGCTGCTGAATTTGGGCCCCAAAACTTTTGGGCCCCTACGGTCAGAGTTTGAAAAAGCCACCTAGTTTCCCTCTGTTACACAGGTTAAGCAGAAAACAATTAATAGCTGGAAAGCTTTTACCAGCTGTCACAATTTCTTTTTACTGGTCTTAAGATCTCATGATAGTGTATGTGTATTCAAAATACCTTAAATTTACACTAGAAAGCTCTATTTAACCTCTAGAATAATAAAGGAAGGGTACCTTTTGTCATTCAGGTTTTGAATCAAAAACATCTTAGCAAAGATATTTTAGATACATATGCACACATTTATCGTGGTGGAAGGAAACACTACGGAGAAGCAATACCAAACTAATCTAATCACTAACACATTAACATCACAGAAAGGGCTGCCTACTATTCCACCTTTAAATATTTACCATTTATTTTGGGAACCACTGTCCATCTTCATGCCCTAGAAAAATATTAGCAGCGCAGGACAGAAAGACAACTAGCAATCCTTACTTTTGAAATAAAAAGTGTGCACAGCAGAGCTAAGTTTCACCTTAAGGGTCACAGAAGTGAAGGAAGAAAGAAAAGGAGAAAAAAAAGCGTGTGAGAGAGAAAAGCACAAGCGCTACCATTGAACAGGTGTCTGCATAATAACAACATGAGTAGAACTAATAAATTTAATTTCAGTGAGCCTTGAAGCCAGTTGCAGGCTATTAAGAAAAACAGTGGGTTAGCATTTCTGGGAGCAGGTTTACTAATAGTATTACACAAATAAAAAGTAATTTCTTTACATCTTGAATGGTCATAATAAGCTAGGGCTTACAGCTTTCTTTTATCAATTAAGTGATTAAGACAATCCCAACAGCAACGTAAACTGACACACTTTGTGTATGACTCTGTGTGTCTATACATGTGTAGCAAATGCTTATGAATTATGCAAAACATCTACCTGTGTTACCCTAATTGGTCTAGAACTATAAAAGGAAGAGAATGTAAACTGGGAAAAGATGAAAAACCTTTGCCTAACGACCAGTACCATTTTTCAATACATCTTAGGGATTCAAGGGGTACACTTACCACTAAGAGAGAGGAAAGAGTTGAAGAATCAAACTGTTGCTGGGATCATGAAGCAAGTAGTCTTCTGCTGCTCTTTAATCAAGATATATTTCAACTTGTCATTATTTCTCCCATTCAGGGACCTGAGAAACAACTCCCAAGCTACCACTTGTCTTAAGAGAAAGATGGCAGGTCCCAGGGGCACAGAGAACCTCTTGACACTGCTCTCTTTGGGAGTTCACATGTGATTTTTAATAAAAGTAAGAGCAATCCTTTTAGCTTTGAGATAGTAAGGAACTTATGAATGAATGTAACTTCCATCTAAACACATTTGAGTGTATTGGTACAGTATTTTTTGAATTTTTAAGGGTACACAAACAGCAGCCTCCTGACTTCAACAAAATGCTGCCTTTACTTCATTGAATTCAATGTTTTCTTCCATGACTACTTAGTCTTCCATGACCAAATAATTCAAATTCTTTTAGTCTAAACATAAAAACTGTCCTTTCCAAAACTTAGCATATATGGCATAGCTGGAGATAGTAGATGTCTCTATTAAAACAACCTATTCCTCCATATATCTTTCATTTCACCAGAAACTATGAAACTTAACAAAGAACCATGATTACATCAGTTTGTGACACTCTGCTTTTCTGGTTACAATTTTTTTTTCTTTTAAACCCATACTAGATACCCATTGTCAAGGTCAGGGATATTAAAAGTGATTTGTTAGATGTAAAATACTGTTTATTATAGTCTAAAGAGCAAGTCAGCTTGAAGTAATAAATTAGTGCCAGATGAAAAACTGCCAGAATTCTCTATTATACATGCGTTTCCCTGGAAAGCATCCCAGATTTTTTTTCTTGATAGGCTCTTTTACTAAAGACTCCCTGACTTATGGAGTGTGAGCAAAAGTTATAGCTTATAAAAGGGTCAGTGAGGAGCATTAAGGGACTCTGAAAACAACAACAACAAACAAAACTCCTGTATAAACTGAGCTGTGGTTACAGCCTAAATAATACAAACTGATGAACTGCAATAAAATGCTAAGAAAAACTTATGGAGTTTACCCACATAATTGCACTGGGTCAGATACTTGTAGCATCATCAGAAATCTGAAATCTGCATGAAGGAAAAAACCTGAATTATTCTCCTCTTCCCCACTGTTCTCCTCTGTGTTGTTTTACAGACAAGATTCATCTTAAAGAAAGAGGTAACTTGTTGAATTATGTATTTCATTCTTAAAGTGAACTGAAGTGATTTGGGAACTTGATACTATGAAAAAGAAAAGCACTACTGAGACCAGCAGAAAGGCTGGACTGCAATAGAAGATTGTTTCCTGTGCCAAGGTAAATGTTGCCAGGTACACTGCAAACTGTTATCTGTTATTATTCTTCAATGGAAAATAACAAATTATTTCTCTTTTTTCCTTTTTTTTTTTTTTTTTGTAACTGAGAATAAGGAGAAATGGAAACATCAACCTCTTTCTCTCTCTCTCATGCATGATTATTGATTTCACCACAATATACTGAGAAAGCAGGGTGGGACCATTGATCACTGGAAGCGAGCATTAACAGCAGGAGCATAAGGAAGTGCTTAAATCCAAGCAGCTGGCTGTGGCTGGGAACCTGGAGAGAGAAAGGGATGACTAGAAGTTTTCATCGTACGTGTTGCAAATACCATGTAGGTCCAGGTCTGTTGGCTTGCTGAATCATCACAAATAAGCCAAAAGGTACCTTCAAAAGCCTGCCAGAAATAAAGCAACAAAGAGATCCCCACCAGAATGGTCAATGCTGAAAATAAAAGTCATGTTATAAATGTTTACATGACGTAAGCTTGGAGTGTAGAGTCCAATAATTCTATCTGGCTCTTCTCTCTCACTTCCGTTCTTGGCAGCTAGATAACAAGTTCAGCCAAGCAACTTACTTAAAATGTACTGACATGAATCCCCATAGTGTAAATAACGTATCTTACCTATTAGGGCGATTATGTTTCTTTTATTCTTGAAAATACCATCTTCCTAGCCTTTTCATGAAAATTGTTTGCATTCCTCATAGAGTTTATAGTCTATAATCACAATACTGACTATTGCTGTTAATAACTAGAATGACATGGATGCAAATCTAAGCCATGGAGCTGACATCCCAGAGCAGAGAAGAAGTTTGAATCTGAACATTTCATCTCCAGTCTGTCTCTACGGGCAATGAATTCACAAAGCAATAATAATACCATAAACAGCACTTAACATGTTAGGGCTGATCCTGTCAACTCGTACTCCTCCAGCACAAAAACTCTTGGCAGATCTCACACACTGCTAAAGACTCACTGAAACTCTCTAAATGGACCTTATGTGGGATTTAAAAATCACACCGTTGCCAAAGGGTGACATTAACCATTGCACGTACCCCTGAAATCAGTCATCATGCTGCATAATCAATGCGTGTGCTATACAAGTAGATATACACATCACCTCTGCAAGCATGCTAGTCATCAGATTTTTGTCATCCTCCCTTTTGGGATTTTATCACTAAGGCAGATAAATCTCATGAGCACAGAAATAATGAAACAGGTTTGGGTCATCTTCAGCAAAATCATAACTGCTGTTGTTTGCTGTGCAGGATCAAAACCTTCTTATTGACGCTTTCTGCAGCTGACAGTCCTGTTGAGCCTGGCTGACAGTCCTGTACATCTGTCAAGGACTGGCCTGGAGGGTATCACACAAACTGAGAAGGAACCAGCAAAGGCAAGTGCTGTGTTACTAGAGGAGGTGCAGACACACTGAACATGTTGGAACAGCACAGCTCTGCTAGCTGAGATCTGTCCCCTGTCCTCATACTGCTGGTACGGTTTCATTCTCCAGTTGGCTACATGTGTGTCTTCCAAAACAGACCAGCATTATCCTCCTGAATACACACACTTCTTGACTTCAGGATTTCTCTGCTGAGATTTTCTTTTCTCCTAACATCCCAGAAATTCAAGTTTTGTCTGTATCTTAATGCATTTTCTGAATATTAATTCCTGGAGCAATTCCTTATCTTTTACTCTTCCACAATCTCCAATGAAAACATTAAAAATAAGAGCATAATGTGCAAATCTTCCAGACAGTGAAGAATGTTTTCTGCAAAGAACAAATTGGCATATGCAAATACCACATATGGATAAGATTACCTGCAGGGACATGTACCATAAAGATACTTGCATAGACAAGTATACAAACATATATAATGTACCCAATTCTGCCACACAATGTTTGCACAAGAAACTCAGAAGTATGTCTGCTTTATTTATTGCAGCTACTATTAAACTACTGAATTTTTAATCTGTTTCTTGACTCTATTGTAAAGCTGAACTTCCAGAATTTTGCTATGAAAGGAAAATGACTATTTAAAACTGTGGAAATTGCCTTAACGACACTTAGTTATTATCACCTTTCAATCTAGGCAAGAAATAAAGCCTAAAAATGAAAATTAAAAAAGAAAAACCTAACACTGAGACATTCTTTTCAAGTTGAAGGTGAAGAATGCCAAAAAGTAATACTCAGCTGCAGCTGCCCTAGGAAACTTGGTTGAAGACAAGTCAGACTGAGCTGGTGTGGATTCTTTCCACTGCGTCAATGGAAAAGCAGCAGGACAGATTGAGATCAACAGGGGTCCAGTAGTGCAGTTCTCAAAGGTTCTTTTTCTCACACTGGTTCTCCACTGGAACTTCAACAGCTCCATGCCCTGTTGGAAGTTATGGAAAATCATCATGGACAGAGGAAGATAAACAGCACTCAGATGGAACCTCCTTGGCACCAGAAGTCACAGGACAGATGTGACACAAGCTGCTGAGAAAGAACTGCTCTCTTTGTCATACTTACCTGCTCCATCATACTTAGCCCGTTATCTGCTCCAGGATACCAACTAGGAAACTTGTAACTGCAAGACAACAAAGTTGGTAGGAAGGACAAATGAGTTTCTGTGTTTGAATGCTCATATACAAACACTCACAGCTGATCTCTTTCTATCTGACATGTTCCCAATGGGGATTTGGAGCATACACAGAATTCATATCATGTGGGATGTATTTACTTGCTGCCTTAAGGCTTTCCCTTAAGGTAACTTGAGAATAAAAGACTTTAAAGCTAACAAACTAAACCATGAAAAAACCCAAACATTTCAAATGGAATAACCCATGTCAGCAAAGATAGCTAACAGCTGACTGTCAAGCACAAGTAACCCATATCATTGAGGATAATATACAGAAGATGTCCTTAATAAAACATATCTTCATGCTACATATATATAATTTGAATAGTTGGAAGGCTTTCCTAGCAGAACCATAGCAGATAGCCATTGAAACTGCTGCTGGAACACAGCAATACAGAAGATCAGCTTGGAACTCATCCTCTCACATACTGAGTGTTATATGTGGCCTTTGCTTCCACTATCAGACAAAATTCTCAGAAAAGCACCTTTTGAACTGGCTGCTGAGCCATTACACCTTCCCTTACCATCCTTCAGCAAAAAAGCAACACAGCTCAGGATAAACACATAAGTACTAGTTGTACAATCATATTGCCCATTACTTTTAATAATGTTTCCTTCATTATTTGTAATAATGTTTTCATTTGTTTCTGCTGTCTGGCAACCTCTGGCAATTTTCAAAATTAAGTCCTCTCTTCATATAATGATGGAGAAACTGAAACACTACAGCACTATGATATTGTTATAACTTCACTGCCTCTGAAATAAATTCACCTAAATAGTGATGATTTTTTTAATGTATTTTCAGAGCTTATATCTGAAGTGAGATGGTCCCACAGTATGAACAGCAATTCATAGGATTTGCTTAGTTTTTCATCCACAAATGTTTTGCCTCAAAGCAGAGGCAAAACTTCTAGCTTTATTTCACAGACAAGGGGAAAGACAGCAAACAAGTACTGACTCTGCAGAAGTGCTGGTACTGAAACCCAGATCTTCTCACATTTCCTGTTCCTTGACTTACTCACTGGGAATATATTCCTTGCATTCTCTGGGGATCTCTCCACCTTTTCCATAACCTCCAGTAGCAACCATTAACTTGCCTGGAATTACTAAAGGAAGAGGAACTGAAGGTCACCTGTGGTTTTGAAGAGATGGGCTAGAGGCCCATGAGCAATCTAGTATCAGGCTCACTGCTGGCAGGGAGCATTGCCACATGGTTCTTTCAAGTCTTCTCTGGCAGCAGGAAGATACTGAAATGCAGAATACAGCCAGGAGCCATGAAGTCTAATGAAGAGCCAGAATGAATTCCTTGCCTTTTTCCACCTCAGTTCTACTGATACAATGAAGTGATTCCCAACAAGGAGCACAATCATTCCGAGTGCCAGACCATGAATCAGCACATCAGTCCTCTCTGACCAAGGATCCTCCAATGGTTATCACACTATTCTGTAAGGCCTTTGCTCTGCTCATATTTTTCTTTGCCAACTAAATGAAAGCTTCCATGTTTTACTTCCATGTAGAATCTGTCATAGCACCTCATTCAGGGCAAAGAAGTCTCACACTAACTTACACTGCATATTTCAGTCCTGTAGAGGCTCAAATTAGTTCAGACACTACAAGAAATCCTATAAAATTTATCCTTAAGCACCAGTGGAACAATGTGAATATGCTGTCAGGTAGAGTAATTGAACACATGCTTTTCTCAGTTTCTGACAGTCAATATTCAGGGATTGTACTGTCATACTGCCTTGTATTTTTTCACGCTTCCTTTTTGTCATGGTACAACTCTACCAAAAACCTGTTACTCAAGGCTTTGCAATAACTAAGTTAAAGTATAAGGAATTTTGTGACCTGTGTATATTCTAAAGGAGCTAAAGTAAATTAAAGTAGTAGATACAAGCATTCCAAATAAGATGCCACTTTAGTTTGCAAAAATATGTAGGGATCTAAAGATTAACTTGCATGAAGGGTGCAGGCATTTCACAGTATCATTTAGGAGGAAGGTGCCTTAATACAAGGGGAGGAAGGTACCTTAATACAAAACTGATAAAAAAACCTGATACCTCAACTAGGTGCTAAGCAAGTTTGCAGACATACAAAGCTGGAGGGAGCTGTCAACACACTTGAGGGCAGGAAAGCCCTGTAGAGAGACCTCAACAAATTAGAGGATTGGGTAATCACCAGTCATATGAAGTTCAAAAAGAGAAAGTGCTTGATTGTGCACCTGGGACAGCCTGGGAAGTGCCACAGGAAGGGACCTGGGGGTCCCAGTCAGTGGCCAGTTGGATCTGAGTCAGCAGTGCCCTGGCAGCCAGGAGGGACATCCCTGTCCTGGGGCATCAGGCCCAGCACTGCCTGCCAGGCCAGGAAGGGGAGTGTCCTGCTCTGCTCTGGGCTTGGGCAGTCTCACCTTGAACAATGTGTGTAGTTTTTGTCACTGCAATATAAAAAATCAAACTATTAGACAGCATCAAAAGAGGACAATGAAGCTGGTGAAGGGTCTTGAGGGGAAGCCATATGAGGAGCAATTGAGAGCACTTGTTGTGTTCAGCCTGTGGAAGAGGAGACTGAGGGGAGACATTGCAATCTACAGCTTGCTCATGAGGGGAAGAGGATGTGTAGACACTGATTTCTTCTCTCTGGTGACCAGTGAGAGGACCCGAGGGACTAGCCTGAAGTTGTCTCAGGGGAGTGTTAGGTTGGATATTAGATAAACATTCTTCCCCTGTTGGGTGGTTGGCTCTGGAACAGGCTCCCCAAGGAAGTGCTCACAGCACCAAGCCTGACAGAGCTCAAGGAGCACTTAGACAATGGTCTTGGGCACCCGGCGTGATTCATGGGGATGGTCCTCTGCAGGGCCAGGAATTTGACTTGATGATCCTTGTGGGCCCCTTACAACTCAGCATAGTCTGTAATTCTGGGATATGCCCTAATTCCAGAGGAATCCTTAATTTTTACAATATTGTCTTGTTCCTTGAGTTCTGCTCAGCATGAATGCTAACTGCTAACATGAATCAGGATACAAGAATTCAGTGCCTGCCCATCAAAGTCTCTTGACAGATGGTCTCATGCATGGCAGCAATCAGAAGACCCCATTCCTTCAAAATGCAGTCAGAGAGCACACTCTGTTAAAGTGCTCGTGTGCAAAAAGGAATTCAGAATTCACTGGACCAGAAAGAAAAGAGAAGCCAACAGGAGCCTACCTCCCTAGCCAGGTGGCCAAAAAAGAGCTCACCTGGGAACTGTTTTGAATTGGAATGAAACCTCAACTTCTGGTGAATTCTTTAATCACTAACTGACAGATCCATTCCCTTCCTTGTACTCACTCTCTCACACTATTCCTTAGAGGCAGTCAACACAACTCTCCCAGGAGAAGAAAGATGACTGAAGACTCTCCTACCTGAGGAGGTTCTGAATATTGGCTTCCTCATTAAACTGCTGGATTATTATATATAAAAGTGGCTAAAATCACTTTTTAAACCATATTATTTCTACTTAATTTTTCAAAATAATTGAGCCAGCATCTATCCTTGGGAAGGTTGTTTAAGCAATGAATCCACAGCTCCTGCTTTATATAAGCCCACTGAATCACTTGCCTACATATCCTCAGTTAATGATTCAGTGCCCTGCACTCTTCCTGAAGGTTGTTACACTGTTTTCCATATCCAAACTAGCTTGTGCAGCCTTGGTACCACTGTACAGCCCTGTGCTGCTCCAACACAGGGCATTAAGCCATCACTGCCTAGAAACTACACTCCTGCCTGGATCTACCCTGCAAGTCTAAAAGCTCTGCACAAAGGACACCAATCAACAGTTTCTCCCATCTCACTAAGCACCCACTCAAACATCAAACCTTGCATTTCCCTTCCAAATTGATCTAGGCATGAGCCTTTGCAAACTGATCAATTCCTTGATTCTGTCCACTATGCTAAAAAAGATGGCATAGCAGAATTTCAGTGAGAACATGGAAGAACTGAAAGGAAAGGAGAGAGTCCAAGCATAGAATAAGAAAGTGTCTACCTGAAGATTTTCTAGAGCTGACTGAGCGGAGATGGGGACAGACAAACTCATCTGTCTTTAAGGTCAAAGACAGCTACATCACCCATCCATACAAACTTCTTTACTTCCTCAGAGCTGCAGTGCAGCAACTTGTAGAAGAAAACTGAGCCTTTCAGGGATACAACATCAACTCAACTGGACTGAAAAATATGAAAACCTTTCAGTATAAAGGTGTGATTGTAGCAGTCATTGTCAGCTGTTTAGGAACTAATGTCCTTTAGCACTCACAAATCAACTCCATACAAAACCTAGTGCAAAGCTACCTGAATCCAGCTGTGACTGACCAATATGGACATCTGACAGTGCTATCTTTCATTTTTTTTCATATGCTGTGCTTCTGTAATGAAAAGATTAGGTGTATCTTTTTAAATAAGCATAAAATTTACACAAACATTGTGTGAATAGGGTGAAGAAACTTTATCAGACAAAGCCAGAATTCTGCAAGAATAACTGGCAGACCTTTTGCAGTTTTACAGTGGTTATAGCCAGCACTTCTGCAACAAAGGGGAGTTTCAATTACTCTGGGGCACCAGGCACAGATTGAAACTCATATTTTCTTATCTATTGAAAGTTGCTCAAATAAGCATAAAGCAGTGGTGTAATCAGAGAAGCTATTTCCATTAATCTTTATTTAGATTCTTTTTAAAAACAGGCCGTAAAGTTAGTTTATAGGGATGATCTCTCTTTGCACGCAATCTCACAATGCACACAATACCTGTGGGTTTACCCAGGCACTCTTCCCACTGAATCTATAGGGATTTTTTTTCCTGATTATAGAGTACAGAGTAATTTCCCGTATTTTATATTAGCTATCTCTGAGATGAGTATTGCCAGTACTGGAGCAACTTTAAACAGAGAAACAAGACTATAGTAGCTTTCACCTGAATTTTGCTAACTATGACATTTTAGGAGTCCAGAACTAGCTGTTATTAAGGTCCCTGGATGCATGTTAGGGCAGCACAACTTTTGATATTCTACATTTAATTAGAACTTTAGCTGAAATATATTGAGACAATAGTCAGGATAAAAGGTCTCCCTCTCCTTCATTCAAAAGAAATTATACACTCCAACACACATGTTAAAGAGAAAATTGTATTGTTGCAAATTCTAATTAGGAAAAAAATAGAAAACAATTCAATTACCTCACAAGTACTCCTGTAAGTTACTCATACAGAGCACATGAATGCTGTATCTCCTTTACAAATAGTACAGACATGCATTTATTCCTAGTACACTAACAATTGCAGTAGATGATGTAACACATATAAAGCAGACTGCTAAGAGGAGAGACTCATTTGGTTGATTTACCTGGAAATAGGATAAAGTGCACTAACCCAAGATACTCCCATTAACTTCAGCAGGCTTTGGATCAGGCTCTACTTGCCTGCCTAATTAGGGCTCTTCTGGCTTCCTGGCAGCGAATTTCCAATTGGCCACCCTGCCAAGAGCTCTCCTACTTGCTGCTGACTCTACTACTCCCCCTCCCCAAGGAGGTGGGGGGTTCTACAGCACAGAAACCAAATACATCCTTTACTAACTGCCAAAACGTGTATGAATCCAAATGTGCAATCCAAAATTTGGTTCAGCTTTAACAGTATTTCCTTTGTCATATGGAAATTATTGCATGTTCTAGTCCAAGGAAAATACAGATATCCCAAAATCTTACTCCGAAGTCCAGCTCTCAGCACTTTGAAGTAAGCTACAAGACCCGAAAGCCCTGGCGTTACCAGCTGTTTTATCCAAGGGGCTTAATTGCCATCTAGCGGGAATAATGTGCAATTCCGTCTCTCGGCTTTTCTCAGGTTACAGCCTTTCACAGCGGAGTCCTTCCCTCTCCATCCCAGAAGAACTTGTATATTTACAGGACATAACTACCCAGAATGTGTTTCCACTGGCTCACCTGGACAGAGACCTTTTTTTTTTTCTGGCCCAGGGGGTGTGTATCGAAACAAAGTGGAAGTGAAGCCCTTTTGTCCTCAAAGACAAAGCTATACCTAATCCAAATAGGCCTCACACTTTTCTGAGGTCTGAGAAACAAGCTATTCCTGTATGCCATTCCCAATGTGAGGTTTCCAAAACTCTGGAAAGACTTGAACAAAAATACCCAAAGCCTAGATTAAGGCACTGGTAAGAAGATACTGCAATGCTTGGGAATCATCATTAAATCCCAAGTATTTATAGGGAAAGAAAAGATACAATTTTTCACTTGTAAGTTATTAAATCCTTAGGACTAACTCAATAAGCAGGCTAACCCTACTTTACAAACATATAAGCAAAAATATTTTCTTATTTTCCAAGTGTAAAGCACTGAGCCTACCAGCAAACTCATTAAGCAAAAGCAATTTCCATTTATAAGAGCCTAGATTTAGCTTTCCAAATACCTCATTTCTATTCTTCCAATTAGCATGCCACATATGGAAGATATTATACCAGCTAGTCTTCACCTTTTGTCCTCAAAGCTATGAGAGGGACCAAGTGTTCCTTATTTCCTGATGAATCCTTAATTACCTGCAATATGACATATTCCTCCTTTTTTTCTTTTTGATCTCCTAAAATCCAAAAGGCAAAGCCAACAAGGCACAATGTCTTACTCTGACCCTTTCATTTTATATATTTCCCAGTAACTGACTTTAAAGAATAAACATTTGCAAACGCATAGTACCCATCTGCATTTCCTTTCAGTCTGTCAGTGTCTTCACAGACCTGGTAGTCTCTTTGTTAATGGCTCAGCTAAGTTCATGTCCATGACCAGTTATTCCTTAAAGGGCAACAGAGATGTGCCAGACAGCAAACTGCTGTCTGTCCACTATGGTGTCAGACCCATCGGATCCCAGGCATCCAAGTGGTCATCAGGCATTATAGCACAATCAGCACTTAGTTTGTTACGTGACTTCAGGTCTCAAATCCCATGTGTTAACAGGGGCATCACAGGCTGACAGACACAGGAAGAGAGAAACAAGGAACTGCTGGGGTCGTCAGATGTACCTTTGCCTAATCCCCACTCTGAGACTGTTCCAGTCCCATTACACTCCTGATGACAGCAAAGTATGCCAAATGACATTTTTTATCTAACAAGCCCTACAAAATACATATGGCTTTTTGTTTAGCATCCTACCTTACACATACACAAGTTGCCAGGTAAACCAAAGATGCCTACTTGCAAAAGAATAGCCAACTAGAGGTGGCTTTTAGCTGTCAGTCTGGAGTTCCCATGTTAAGGTACCTTAATCAAGGCTGGATTAGCATTTGAAATACACATTTTGTGTAAGTTTGGAATCTTGAAGTTACTATCTTGTCTACGCTGGCAAGGAACTCTTGCATAAAGTTGACAAAGCTCACATTGGCCAATATTATTCTACACCTGTCAGGATTATCAAATACTGCTTTATACTTAGGGCAGTGGAGACAATGACACCAGTAAGACTACCACTCTGAAGGGGTTTGCTTCATTGTGGTTTTATTAAAGCAGAATAAAAATGCAGCCTCAGTGGATGAGTTGGGTCTGCATTTTGCTTAGATAGTATTGTGGTGTGCATCTGCATGCTGTATTTAAAAAGTGTAAGGACAGCATAAGCTATTCATTTCCATTTTATCTTTTTGCTCTACCTCCTTTGGAATAGGACGGCACCAAAGCAGCTCAAGCAGTTTTCCAGTAGGTGTTTCTATGAGCAAGGTATGTTGGTTACATCAGTGATCTTGACTGGGAGAGACTGTCTCTCGAGACACATTTATCTAATTGCAATTAACACAGAAGTCCTGTGTGTTAAAGTCATACTTTATAGTACACAGCAAGTGAGGACAAAAAGAATGTGACCTGCCAATAAAACAATAACCTTATTGAAAGAAGTTCATTATCCCCAAATGAACTGGTCTTGCTTGTTAATACTGCCTTTCTACTTCAGGCTCCTGAACTCTCAGCTACAAGAAAAGCCCAATCACATGCTCAAATCCATGTTAAAGTACAAGGACAGTTTATAACTCAACATTTTCTGAATTATTATGTCCTTGGGATGTGGAGCTGCTGCTACAGTCAGTTATTTTTACTTCTCCTGTAGCCATGATTCTATCTGGAAACAACACAGTTGCCCTGTATCCACCAAGACAGCGAGCTTCCATGTGCTTCCTGCCATCCTCTGGTACCTGGGCTTTCCCTGGACTCGAATGCTACAGTTGAAAAAAAAAGGAGGAACAGGAGTGGGCTGTTGCATAAGGTATGCTCAGCTCCCCGCAGGACTGGCAGACGCTGAGGCGGCACCAGGCACTGATTGCTAGAACAATTTCCTGAACCATTGCTCCACGAGGCTGTCTGGGTCAGGCCTGACCAGCTACAGGGGAGCCATCAACAGAGACTCTTCAGGCTGTTATTGCTGAGCTAATTCACTACATTTAGAAGCAATATGACCCTCTAACACCTAAGTGAATGATTTAAGGTGCTCAAAATATCCAAACAGCCAGACATTTTGTGACAATCTGCTAATAGTCATTAACATTCTCAAATAAAACCACCTCACATCTCAATCCAAATATTAGTTTAATTATTTACTGTGCTCATAGGGACTGACTTTATACCATACAAACTAAACTGAAAAGCAGCAAATAGAGTGGTTTTGGTGGGTTTTCTTCCAAAACATGGTTAATAAAATAGTAATAATGTATCAGAAAAACACAGATGCAACATAACAATTATCCTTCGCACTTGAATAGCACGTTTCATCTGAGAAACACAAGGTACTTGAAAGACTAAAATTAATTCTAATTAAACCTCGCAGCATCCTGTGTAGTTATATGACATTTACAGAGTGGTAGGTGAAAAGACTCAGAGGTTTGGTAAGTTGCACAGGATGATACAGTTTGTCATTGGTGTAGAGTCAGAACAAAAATCAAGATCCTGGCTTCATGTTCTGTTTTAACTGCTAAGCTGCCCTTCCTCTTTTGTCCAGCACCAGATTTTCTGCTATAGCAAAATGACAGATGAGGCAAAGGGAAGAGCAACCTATTTATATTCCAAAATTTGAGATTTAATGATGAGCTAAATTGTTTTAATAACTGAGTATTTTCTTCAGGCTTTATATATGCTCCTCCGTTCCCCAGGTTTTCACTCATACAATAGTCTAAGCATGTTGAATCAAGCATTGTGAGGATAGAAATTACCTCTGGGAAGGAAAGGTTTTGTCTGTCCACACAAGATGCATTTTCCAAATCTAGAAAAATTTCAAAATACACATAGTAGCAGCAGCCATCACAAGTAGTGCTTTCCATTAGAAATACTTGTTAAAACATACATATTTAACTAGCTGTATTTTAATGAGACTTTTAATAATTTTCAGTTCTCAGGAAAAAAAAGAGGGAAACTGAAGAATCCAGACAAGAGAAAAGATAGTGGGAGATGAAAAAGAAAGAAGGTGCCAATCAGATAATTTCTTAGACTGAAGATAAACACTTTCTAAAGCATAAGAATAACGTTTCACATTAAGAGATGTAACACCTGCAAAAGAGATTTTTTTGTCTTTTTTTCTTAGCTTATAGTTATTTAAACTATAAGGTAGAAAAAAGTGCTTTTTTCAACTAGTGAATCTTGTTAAATATCCCTCAAATCTATTATTTGAAAAATATTGGCAAACTTAATAATTACAGCAATTATTTGAAGGTCATCAAGGAAGAGATTTCACCTGCAAGAACCAAATATTCTGGATGCTTAGTCTCATCAGTGTAATTCACAATGTCATTGATTTTCATTAAAAATATGATACATAATGTGAACATTTAAGAAATGGGGAGAAAACTATTACTAACTCCCAAAGGAAATTCAATTTTCATGGTCCTATATCCTACATAATTCCCACTGGCCAAACAACTGAAGCTGAAAGCATTTACTTGCAGTTTAACACTACTGGTCCTTTCTACGTGAAGGAAAGCAGGACAGAAAATTACAGATCTGATTATAGCCACCCATAAAAAGACAAGATCAAGGAAATTACAACAGAGAGGACAAATCATTATGCTTAAAATTATTAAAATACACAACACGGGCTTAAGTCTATTTCAAAGCATGTCTGCTGAATTTACCCTTTTTTAATTAAAAAAATACTTATTCTGACGAGTAGAAAATCATCTATTAATTTTGTGTCACAGTATTTAAAAATCTGGTCTATAATAAGTCATTTCTGGAACTAAGATATGCAGAATGAGGTACAGATCACAGAATAGCTGAGGCTGGCAGGGACTTTTGGAGGCCCCTAGTCCAACTCTCCTGCTCAGCACAAATCTAGCTACAGCAGATTGGTCAAGGCTCAGCTTTTGAACACCCCAAGAGCAGTGATTGCCAATCTCTTTGGGTAGCCTGTTCTAGTGTTGGACCACCACCCTAGCGAAAAAAAAAAATCTCATATCTGGTAGAAACATCTCTTGTTAAAATATGTGACCATTGACCTTGTGTTTTGTTGCGTCCCTCTGAGTAGAAAGAGCTGTTAAACAATTCCTTACTGAGGCTCTTTTTTCACAATGACATGACTAATGCTTGGTATCTGAAACCCTGCATCTTGTTCATGTAACCCACAAGAGTGAGGATGTTTGGTTTTTTCTTTCTTCCAAAGTTTTTTGAGTTGAAGACTAGGTTTTCATGTGGCTTATGAGCAAATTATAACCAATTAAACTGAATAGATGGAATCACCAACAGAAAAACTTTAGCATGCACTCCAGAATGAACAAGTAAACTAATACACCAGATGGCAAAATACTGCACCAATAAGAGGTCACAAATATCAAACACCTTGCTGCTACAGAACCCTCAGTTACTCCCCAGACCATCATATAGAATTTCATTCTTTGCTGTTATTGTTTGGGTTCTAGGTACATAAGGTGCACAGAAAAACTGTGATCCTGGATGTGTTGGGATGGTGAGAGATGAAAGCTGCTATATTGCAGTAGCAGATCACCGTGCCTCACATCTACCAATCTTTTCCTGAGGAAAACATCTCTCAGATGAACTTACACTTCCTAATTTAGCAAAAAAACCTTCCTCTTTCTTTTACTCTACCAGCAACATTTCCTGTTTAAAATGTATTTTGCAATTTTCCCGAGTCTTTACATCAAGGGGGAGGGGGGTGGGGATGTATTTATATTTTTAAGTGTAGAGTTTTTAACTGAAATTGTAGTGTTATGATGGTACAGGACACCATAAGGAGTAGGATAGGGTACCATTCTACAAAGGTGGGAAAATTGCTTGTTTGCTGCTTGTGCTTGCTACACCTGAACACTTGCATGACAGAGCTAATCCTATTTAATAAGCAGACACCCGTTTTATGAGAGTTCTGCTTTTACAATCCTCAGTTTCTCAGAGTCTATAATCCAATTTTTATTCACTTCCATCTACAAAATATTTGAAACTTCCACACACTGGTTTTTGGTTTGGTTTAGTTTAGTTTTTTTAATGGAGAGACAAGGAAAAAGAAGCACAAAAATTGAATTCATTCCACTTGAAAAATCTTAGTTTCACTGATCAATGCTTCTGAGAGAAATCAAGATACAAAAAGCTTTTTTTTTTCAATGTCAAAACTCAGGGGATCAGAAAGGAAATTGTGCGATCAGCTTCTGTTTTGCCACAAGGGCCTGATTTATTACTTTCCATGTAGCCATTAACCTCTGAAGTAATGGGCTGGCATGTCAATCATTTAATTGGAGCAACACGAGAAGATGACTCTATGGTTAGCACAGAGCACTGAGAAGCAAAGAGAAAAGTTCTTGTTCATGTCTAATACATCAACAGTCTGTAAGAATCACGGGTAAATTTCACCAGAGTGAGGCTAAGACCCACAGAAGCATTAGGTCATGGCATCCTGCCCAAGACATCTAAACTCTCGGAGATACTAAGCACCAATAGCTCCTGTGAAGAAGACTGTGTTCCTAATTGTCCATCATGGTCATTACCATCCAAATCTAGGCATTCAAATCTTTTATTTTCAAATATAAAGGCCTCAGTCTTTAGGACTCAAAATGTGTGCTTGAAATATTTACATGACTCTCTAATTGATTTAATGCCACTATGATGCTAGGATGCAAAATGTGTGATAGGATCAGAGGCCATTGGCTAAGTAATCCAGCAATACAGGTAAACATGCTTCCTATAAACACCTGCTTGGCTCTCAGATTCTTGCAAAAAAAAAAAAAAAAAAAAAAAAAAAAAAAAAAAAAAAAAAAATTGTTAAAAAAAAAAAAAAAAAAAGATAGTGTTATGAAATAAAAATAACCAAGGCTCACTACAATAGGCATTTACAGATTCTATTTATGAAACAATGCAATGTAAGGCCCAAGGAATACACATAAGAGAGCAATATATATATTTTTATATATCACATGAGTGCAACTCACAATACTGTACAAGAAAACGATCTAGGTGGTTTTGATCTTTGTGCTGGTTTGGGCTGGGGTAGAGTTAATTTTCTCCACAATGGTATGGGACTGTGTTTTAGGTTTGTGCTGAACACAGTGTTGACAACATAGAGATGTTTTTGTTATTGTTGAGCAGAATTTACACAGAACCAAGGCCTTTTCTGATTTTTGTACTGCCACACTAGCAAGGACATTGCGGGTGCATGGGAGGCTGGGAGGAGACACAACTGGGACACATGACTCAGACTGACCTATTCCAGACCATCTGACATCATGCTCAGTTTATAAAGTGCGGGGAAGAAGGAGGATAGAGGGATATTTGGAGTGATGGAGTTTGTCTTCCCAAGTCACCGTTATGCAGGATGTGGCCCTGCCCTCCTGAGATGGCTGAACACCTCCCTGCCCATGGGAAGCAGTCAATTAATTCCTTGTTTTGCTTTGCTTTTGTGTGCAATGTTTGTTTCCCCTATTAAACTGTCTTTACCTCAACCCACAAGTTTTCCAGCTTCTACCGTTCCAATACTCTCTCAGATCCCACTGGTAAGAGATGAGCGAGTGGCTGAATGGGGCTTGGTTGCTGGCTGGGGTTAAACCACAACAACCTTCTATTTTAACCCTTACCATTTTGTAAACAACCACAGATCATCTGTTACCAATTGCTTTTGTACCAGTTTCCACTTTCCTATTGTGTAAAACATTGTTTATTTAGTGTATTTCTTACAGCTATGCTAACCTGAGTTCAATGAGGTCTCAAATACTCTTGTAGTATCAAACACTGAGTTGTTGCCCAGCCCTCCACACACCTACAGACTGCATGGCCAAGAGTGTCCCATTTCTGCTGGAGGGTGCAGTGGAGCAGGTGGATAGAGACAGCTACAGAAAGCCTAACAAGATTTGTTTCTCCAAACCGCCAAGGTGTTCAAAAATAACACTGCTGCTTTGAGGACAAAAAGCAAGAGGATGAATAGAAGCAGGCAAAGATAAAACTCCACTAGAAAAAAATGCTCAGGATTTGAAAAAGAATCGCCCTGTCCAGGCTCCTTGGATAGGAACTCTCCCTTTCTTTGCAGGTCTAGACTCTCGCTATTATTTTTTTTTTTTATTCAGTGACAATGCAAAAAGACTTTTTGCTGGAGTTGAATTAGAAGAAGTAGATTTGTTTTTTTAACATGAAAGCCATTTGTTGTCCATGAAGACATCCAATGGCCTTTTCCTTTTTCAACTTTTCTTAAAACCAGGTTTTGCAACATAATAGGATATCTCTGAATAAATAGCACGGACCCTAGTGCAGGGCTACAGCACTCAGACGCTGCAGCAACAAAGCACTCACTGTTGCAAAGCCTCCACTAGATTCCAAGAACTAGCTAATTAATATTGCCATTTTGTTTTCAAATGGTTGGTCTCACAGATCTACTCTCCACACTTCCCACCGTAGCGACAGTTTTCTTCAGAAGTTCAAGTTTCTGACAAATTGTTTCTTCCCTTACCACAAGTTTATGCAACTCTCCACTCTTGTCAGTGTTTCACCTTAGAAAATGCACCAGACTAGAATAATTTCAACTCTGGAGTTCAGAACACACCAGAATCTGTGGTCTACATGGGCCTTTTTAGAATCCCATCTTTGCTCACATCCTCTCCTCTAGAACAGAAATGTTTTATACACAATTTCCACACAAGATCATAAGTTCTTGCCTAACTCATCAGATGACTCACTTAGAATTTATTAGCACTTTATTGATACCAAGTTGCAAATAATTATCAGGTGGCAAGAAAAAAATTGCAAGAGCACAAGGCATTAAGCTTAGTTTCACATTTAAGATATATCTGGGATTACAAACTCAGAACCATTGCACTGATCTCGTTCAGAAAGCTCATTGTCAGATCCTAGAGCAGACTTACCAGATTGGATCTTGAAGAAGACATATCTGAAAAAAAAAAAAAAAGGGGTACTCTTGCTGAGCCCCTCTATCTCATCAGTTCAGTGCACTGAAAATTTATCTGCAATGTAAGACATCTGACACATGTACCCTAACCTGTGTGAGGGCCTGAGCTAGAAATACCTTTGAAGGCATAAGCTCCATTACATTCCTCTAGACATTCACAATGTGATGCTTACAATATGATGTACAAGAAACAGAGAATGAACTCTTAGCCAGTGGTTGCTGCATTAAATTGTCAAGAACAGAAAACTGAATGACTTCAATAGAGGAAACCAGCAGTGTCCTTGGCAAGGTAGCCAGGAGAGCATTGCTGAGCACACTGCCCTTGCTGAATCATCCCCCCCTTTCCCTGGGTGAAGGCCTCAATGTGTAAGGCAGGGTTATGGGGTTTCCAGCACAGGCACTGGAGGAGGAGGCTGAGTTGATGGTTATGCACAGGACCACAGGTGTGCAGAGGGCCTTTCCCCAGCTGTCAATACAGGCTGCACATCACACCACAGGCCAGGCACCCTGCCCCACGTACTGCAGCCCTTCATGAGTGCAAAAAATCAGAGCTGCCATGCAGAACCTGTGGAGCATAGTCACAGCACACCATGGGCAATGGTCCTCAGTTACATATATAAAGACAGAGCAGTTTTTGCAGACCTCATTCCAAGATTCTGAAAACACTGAATTAGGTTCAACCTATGTGAGATAAACCACCTCCTGGATCTGAACTTTTATTCAGAAGCATTCCAACTCTGTCTGTTCTGCCTATGTAACATAAGTTCACTGGTCATGCCTCATCACCCAAAAGCAGCTGATGGTTAAATATCTGGCCTATAGAATACCAGAATGGATCATGTCATTCCAAAATATCACCACTTGTCCTCTTCGTCTCTGTTCTGGTTGTTTTTTGTCCCAGAATAGAAGTGAACAGAAATTTAAACAAAACCAGATAATTGGAGAATTTCAGGGAGAAACCCGTCCTATGTGGAGTATACATGTGTTTATGAGTACCAGAGTGACCTTCTTTATCCTTGGAGGCATAGGAGAAAATGAGTTCTTATTTTCTTCTAGTGCTGGCCTCCCTGATTCATGTTACCTTTTCACCCCAGTTAACATTCTCGTTGTAAGGAACACGCAAAAATCAAAGAAATAACCACGTACAACTAGGGCTGGTGCCCTGTTTTACAACACAAAGGAGATGGCTGTAGGCATTCTTCAGGAATTGAAAAGCTAGGAAAAAAGGGTGTGTTGGGGTATATGAATTTTAACTTCATAATTACCCTGTTATTTAAAGCTAATGAATAATTACTACAGCAACGTTGCTGTCATACAGCATACACCTATTCACCCACAGCTCAAGATGAAACCAGAGAATCACATTTGGGGCCCCAATCCTCCAAATACATCTTATTGAGTTTAACACCTGGTTTGCCAGCCTCTCAAGGCATTAGTTTCCATTTACCGAATCACGTCCTTCAGTGGCATCCACTAGTCTCAAAACAGTTTCATATCAGAAATTACATCAGGGGCATTATACTTCAAAATTCTTGACATTCATGTTTACATTTGCTTTTCAATTCTTCCTTGGAATTACTTCTAGCATTTTAAACTTTTTAAGTACTGAACTTTCCCTCAGAGGTGCTGCTGACAAGGAAAGAACAAACTGAAACCCCTTAATTTAGTACTTATGATCCACACTAACTGAGAAACCCCAAAAGTGAATGTAAATCCAAGCAAGCTGTGATGAGAACTTTTGCAACACCTATAACACCTAGAACTTTGGAAAATTAAGGCACTAGAGGTCTATATTCTCCTCTGCAAATCCTACAATAAGGTGAGTACTAAAAAAGTTAAAATGCCTCTCCTAGAGGCAAGCTTTATCTGCATTTGTTGTTAAGTAAGAGATTCTCTGACTACTGTGGGCTCCTGTATGGGAATCAGAGTAAAAACAATATTTGAAGAAAAAAAAGATAGAAAATATCTCAAATATGCTTCCCCCCTCTTATCCCCTCTGCAAGGAAAGTACAGGAGAGAGGCTGATTCTGGTAAAGAGTGGTGCAAAAGCAGATGAAATCCCACTACAACTCTGGGTTACCAGGAAGGAGTGAATACTTTATTACTCTAATGGAAAGCAGGTAGACTTCATTTAGCTGCCTTATCAACAATGAAATCATTGTTTTATACACCACAAAACCAGAAATAGGCTTGCTTTTGGCAAATGTGGGGTTTTGTAGGGGGAAGCGTTGGGGGTTTGTTTCAGGTTGGTTCGGTTTTTTTGTTTGTTTGAAAGACAACCATGGAAGAGTGCAGGAAAAGAGTGCAAGCTGTCTCACATAGTGAAGTACCACCCCTAGCTCACTTCGAGTAGAGGGAAAATAATGTGTGCAATGTCTCTCTTGTCACAAGAGAGGAACAGGCCAGCCCTTCTCTTACCAGCACAGCAAGAGATGCACAGTGACATAGTAAGGAGCAGAATCCAGCATACAGACTTAAATTCACCCCATCTTTTATGGTTCCTGCCATGAGAGTTCCAGAATTCTGGCAAAATATGCCTATTTTTGCATTATCATGCAAGGTGATCAGGATGATCTAACTGTTATTGCCACTAAAATTGAAATGTGGGTATTAACTAGGACTACCTATACTGTAAAAGAACTTAGGACTAATTTCTAACACCTACCACTTAAAATCTGTGTTCAGCACTCATCCTTCTCTTCATCAATACTGTTTTGATGATACCTTTCAGCTAGAGTTACTGTCTGTTGGTATAGTGTAAAAGAAAATGGTCAGCCATATATATGCTGTACCAACATAAAGCAGAGTCACTGAAATGATACTAGATGATACTGTTTTCTCAGTCAATCTCAGAAGTATTTTGATATTTCTAATGGAACAAGCTCTTACAGAAGATTTGCACAAAATAGCCACTACGGACATCATGGCAGCCTGCAGCACCTGCAGGTCATAATTTCCATGGTAGTTTGCTCATTTTTAGCAGTCTTTCTAGAATCACCTTGACACAGATGTCAAATTTTACACAAAAAATAATGACATATGATCCTCATTTTAATGCTGAGGAAGAGACCTGAGATTTCCAGTGACAAGAAAGAGAACAAACAAAAATTGGGCAAAGTTCCTGGACTACATTACTACAATTAAAACAATTCTCTTTAACAACCAAATGTAGATCCAAACATCCTCAGTTTTATTTCTCTAACAATGTGAAGTACAGGATAAATGCACATAAACATTTGCCATCTTTGGAACTAAAACACTAAGGATGTTTTGCTTTGGACATTGAATTTATTTGGTTCTCATACAACCTCAGCCATAAGAAAACTTTACCCTCAGAAGGCATTTCTTACCTGAAAGGTAAACTTACCATTATTTTAAACACCAGAAGAACCGTTGACACTAAGCAGAGTACATGAAGACAGGAAATACATGCATATTGTTAAGTCAACTGTCAGTTGAAACCTTTATTTTCTCAACCTCTGTGTTAGGGGGTTCTAGTTCTCCACAATAACCTGACTGTTCACTGCTTTGCAGGTCTGAGCCCCAGGACAGGATTAGCCAGAATCAGCTGGACAGACACAAGCCTAAACCACAAGGAATGATATGTATATGGTGTTTCCAGAATGTATAGCAATAATTCTAAGTGGAAATATTTGTTCTAGTTGTCCTCCCTTGACAGCTTCATAAAGAGCATGAGCTGTATCTCATCATCAGTTCTCAGTTATACAGACTAAAATAAACCAAATGCCCTTTTTGTTGATGAAAACCAAGCAACTGAAAATTCAGGAAAGGATTGAAGTCCTACCCCTTTAACTGATATCACTTGTGATGTGCTGAGGATGGCAGGCAGGTGCTAGCATGGGGGTAGGCAGGAAGTCAGCCTAAGCAGAGCAACTTCACATGTAGGCAGTAAAAAAGCATGAAAACTTCCACATAGGCATTGGTCACTGCTCAAGTCAGGCTTTCTGGGTCACAGAACAGAAATTCATTCTTATGAACACAGCAGAATACATAGGTCACCAAAAAAGGAGGAGAGGTCAGGGTGTTTTCTTAGGGGAACACGGTGAGGTAAGTTTACCACTCCAAGCTGTTTCGCTTTCCAGAGAGCAAACAGTAAAATAAGTCATTACTAGGGTGGAAACTGTTCTGCTCTTGATCCCCTTTTAGGACTGCTTTTCCCCCTAGTCTAAGCATCATGCAGATGAGCAACAGGTCTATCACACCACAGATCTTCTCTGCTGGGTTCTGTGCTACTCTTCCCTAGAAACTGTTGCAAAAAAAATGCTTGTTGCTCTGCAATAGGATAGTGGAGTAACAAAAGAAAAACCCTGACAGATGTCCCACTGTGGACTTCAGGAGGGGAAACACTATCTCTTCACATGCAACTGATTTATCATGGTGTTGGTCTCCTCTGGGTTTTACCACCTCCTCCTTGTCCCTTCCTTGGCGGGAAGAGGATGGAAATTATGAAGAAGGGAATAATGAATGTAAGTCACAAAGACAACAGGAGAGCCTTTTCCATTGAAAGGGATGGAGGAGGAGAAAGAACAGCCTGGAGGTGTAAGGAGCAGCCCAGAGCTTGTTTGTAGGGGAAGAAGAGTGAACTAAATGGGGAGAGTCAAAGCATAGCTACCACTGACCATCAGATGCCTCTTTGAGGTTCTGTCTCAGGAATAAAACAGCGCTGGTGTTTGTCACCTTACAACACACATTTGGCTGCCTTGTTTTCTCTTGCTTTGGGCCCTGACACCCTTTTGCATGTTCGATTCTCAGTGTTAGTTGCCTTACACATAAGGTTCTCCTGAGATACCCTGTGGAGACACGGGGAAAGAGAGGCAAGAAAGACCAGTGAAGACAGGGATTGTGCATCACAAGCTCTGGTTCTCAATTCACTTAAAAGGAAAAAAATAGACGGTTGGATGGCACAAACATTACTGAATCTTTGCTATTAAATGACACTAACTTTCATTATTTCTGCACCTGCCTTGTAATTGTGACAAGCAGGGTAAATGCAAATGTATAATAGTTAATTTTAGTTTTCTGAAACCACATAAAAATGAAACAAAATTTGGATTTGGAATATCCTCCATGTTGAAGCAAAGCTTTATAACACTTTTTGAAACAGCTATAAAGCTGTTGCTGAATATCAAAACAATAAAAAGCCATCCCAGAGTGTGTTAATGTGGTAGTATTACAGTACATTACACCTCTTAGCTATTTTTATAGATTTATAAGAACTGAATTTCCCAGTTGTTCTATCTTCCCACAGGCTCCACTGTCATGGATATAAGTCATTCACCCATTCACTGTATGCAAAATGTTAGATACTGAATGCCCAGGACCAGACCAATTACTCACATAAAGAAAAGGACCATGAACAACTTCCCTGTGGGTAAACACCCAGATTCAAAGCTATCATTTTCTTCCCTTAATACACTTCTTTTCAGACAGGCAGAAACTCTGACAAACCACAGAAACAGAAAGAATGAAGCAGCAAGTATTTCAGTTTCATAATATATCCTACAATAACTCAGTACCAAAAAACGTGGGCATTGGAGCTTGGATGAACAGTTCCAGAATGCCAGTAAGTGGAAGCAGCCCGTAACAAGCCTTATGTTTGTACAGTGAGCAAATCCATTACTCACTATCCTCCACAGAATATGCTAGATCTCTCTCAACTCATGGATTAGGAGTTTTTATGAAGTCTTTGTAACGTGCTTCCCTCAGCTCTATTTCTATCATTAGTTTTCATTTCCATGGGAGCTCTCCAGACATTAGCCTTAGAAAAATCACCTGAATTACTGAGAAACGGGGAATAAAATAACCAGCAGGGATTTCACAACTGTGTCCAGAGAATTAAACCATCATGTACATTATTTTCAGATGACCCTCAGTTTCCAGGCATTTGGTGCACATGGGGGTATCCTGTTGATCTATTGTGTCTTTCAAGAGCCAGTTCCTTGGTCTGTTGGGTTTTTTAATTACCTGACAGGAACTTTATTTCCTAGCAGTGAAGCAGAAAATGTCTCATGATTTAATGAGTCTATGGGTAAAATAATTTTAAAATACATGCCATCCTTGGAGATCAAGTAGACTTGCCACAGTTTAAGACCCTGTGTGGTTTATTAAGCGGAGAATAATACATGTCTCAAAAGACATTCAGTAAATCAGAAGAACACTATTGAAATGATTTGTGGATGGTCCATCAGGGAACATTTAATGCATTTCTGATGATGGAGCATTATTTAATCCATGTTCAGAAACGGACAAAAGTAGATATATAAAAAATCTACTGGGAAGTCATCCACCACCATAAGTCCTCACCAACTGTTGGGTGTTCTATGAGCAGAAAGTTGGGTGGCAGCAGAATTTTAGAGCAACAGAAGCCCATGTCATAAAAATATCTTTTTGAATAGTGCCTCTATAAGAAAATTCAGGAAAAAAGCTACAGCAAATCTGTAATGAAGATTTTAGCATCCTTTCCCCATTGAGGAAACAGGAAGCCACCCTCTGACTCATGTGCTGCATCAGACCTTCAGGCTGTAGTCTCTGAAGCACCTGTCCTTTGAAAAGCCAAAAGAAATTAAGATGGCCTGGATAAAGGTGTGACAAGAATGGCAGAAAGTCCTGCAACAGAGGCAGATCTTGAATAGCAGACTATACCTAGAGCACAGGCTAAGGCTTGTGCTATTATCTGAGAAAACAGAGACACCTGAAAAGAAAAGAAAAGGGTTAGGGGGAGAAGTTGGAAACTGTAGCCAGAGGTGCACAAAGGAATTTTTTTGGTATGATGCCAGGCTCCAGTGGAGTATTGGTTCAGGACTCAGTTTCTGTACATTCAGCTACACCTTATGGTGAGACAAAATGGCACAGATTACGTGCTGTATTTTGAGCAAGGAGTCCTGGGACTGGTGTGATCAACAAGTATAATCTAAAATTGAAGATGAAAAGGAATTTCTCAAGCTTCAGTCAAGATACAAACAATTTTATTTACAAAGCCCAAGAAAGAAAAGGGCTCCATCGATTTCCCCAATCTACAGAGCCCAAATACTTAACAAAAACATGGTCTTGTAGAGTATTCCTTTTTAAATGGAAACAATCTACTTTTCTAATCAGTAAATATAAACAAGCCTTCTGCCATTTACTTTCTTTTTCTTTCTTCCCCTCCAATCTCATCTTCTACCTCTTTGTGACTGAGGAAAACTTCTCACTTTGCTAGGGCAAAGCTGAAAATTGTTTATTTGCTTGAAAAAGGATAGTAGCTGCAACAGGGGTACCTGGTAAAACAGGCCAGAAGCTAGATATGGGACTTAAAGAGAACTTGATCTGCCCCCTTCTTCTGAGTTGTCCTCTGCAAACTTGCCTTGTCAATCCTTCCTGTAACCCAGCCTGCTCCAGCTGTGGTAAAGACTGAGGAATACTGAGGACAAGGGGATGGATGCCAGCAAGGCGATGTTCTTCTGTCTGTGCATTCTGTTCCTTTCCCTTCAAGTTAATAGGGACTGGAGCAAACCCTTTTGTAATGAACATAACTAAAGATGATGAGTTAGCCTTAAAGCAGTAATAAAAATTAAAAAAAAAACTCCTTATAATAAAAAATGCATTCATATAACTGGGTTTTATTATTTCCCACAGTTTTATTTTAATATATGACTCAGGGTGTGGAGATGAAGGTGTGATTCAGAGCAATAATGGGACTTTAAGAGCTTGTGCCACAGGGGTGGGCTAGGCCCTCTGGTTGCTGTTCACAGGAAGCCTCTAGTCAAACAAAACTACTACCCAGGTCCACTCATACTTTGTCCATGTAAGATAAAATGCACATAAGGCATGGTGGGTATACTGGGAGGAAGAGACAGGAGATATGTATATGAAGATAGAAAATAGTGTGACTAGAAACTAGCAGAAATGAAAGCACCAGCCTTTAGGTGTTGTTAAGTATTGGCAGCACTTAACATCAGAGACCAGAAAGAAGTTGGTCCTTAGATCTTGCAAAGTGTTTAACCATGCCCTCTAGATTTTAGGAGCTGAGCACCCTGAAATCCTGCAACACGTGGTGCCATCAGCAATCACTGCTGAGTAACCAAAGAGAAGTAAGTAAAGCATGCAGGTGTTCATCCTGGCTCTGGCCTTCTGCACACAACTGCGAGTGCTCCATTGAGAATCACCAGCACAGCACAAAATTATTCTTGTTCCCTTTCCTTCAAGAGGTCATCTTAGGAATTGTCAGTGGAAAGAAGCAGGTGTTTGTGAATTAAAGGAATATATCAAGCCTCAGAAGCAAGTGCAGCATTCAGCCACAACCAATTTAAACAAGATTCTTTGATTTGTCACTGGTTTCCGCAAAGCCCCAAAGATTTGGTTTGAGCTCAGCTTGAATGGCCAACAGCTCAGGTAGAAAAACACCCTTTTTTCTGAGTTGTCAGCAGCTTCCTGAGCTATTCCTAAAACACTACAGGATTTGACTCAACAGTTTGAGACTTTCCAGATGAAAAGTTTCCATATGTTACAGTATGGACCATGGTTCCAGTCCAAGAAAGCACTTAAGCACATTTCATTAGCAGCCCTTGCTGTACAGCTGTCCTATAGTACCACAGGTGATAGAAGGTCTAAATTATCAATATTTCCAACACTATGCATCATGTAGTGCCAGATTTCTGCACCTCAGTACTTTCAGAGTAGCTACTCTTGAATACTTTTGAGCAAGATTTCCCAGGAAAATGAGAATTTGCAGACATGGTATGTGTATGCCTGTTTGTCCACATCTTCCAAGTTTGAAAGGAGTATGAAGATAGTCAGGAGGCGTGTAAGAACATTTGCAGGGTATCAGGAAAGGAGTACTAAAGGTAGGATACTGAAGAAAGGCAGAAAGAAGACACTGAAATGACAGTGAAAAAGCAGTAGCCTTTGCTCTATAAACATACAGAATACTACAGGAAGACAGATCTATGAGATTACCAGTAAAAGATGATCTCTAGATTCTGGTCCTCCTTTCTATTAAGAACACAACCTTTTATGGTTTGCAAACTCCCCTTCCATTTCCTTACTGTGATGTGCCAACAGCATGTGAGTACCAACATCCAGCAAAAACGGCATATTTCCATGAGGCTGATGTGATCACATGAAGGATCATTAGCCAAATGCACAGGCACAGAATAGCCCAGCTGCTTCCAACAAAATCTTGTCTATTGGTGAGTTGCTCCAGAAAGAAGAAATGTGCTGCCTTGGAGAACCTTCTGCTTTTACTTGCATTTGTGCAGGCTGCTCCCTATTTGGATTGAGGGCCCTCTGCACTCTCAGTAACTCTACGGAGAGATGCAGCCAAAAATCTCAGTGCACCCACCCACCTCCTGAATTTCATCAGGCAACACCCAAAGAGCCTAACCTCTTCCAAAGGAAAAGGGCAAGCAGGAGAAAAATCTGATGCTATCATCAAAAATGTTTGTGATGATGCACTCCCCAGCAAGTCCCTTACCCCTGCAATGAAACTGTCAAAGCCCAACACAAAGAAAAGGCATCCTGTGCCTCCTCTTCTTGGAAAGGTCCACCACTGATAAAACCCAAGGATAATGTAATACATAGAAGTGTCCATTGCAGGCAGATTGCAACAGGAAGGAAACATCTGGGTTAGAGGTAGGCAACCAAGTCCAGTGAGGTAAGAAGCTTGTCCTAGACCATATTACACACCAGTATCTGAGCTTCATTCATTGTTTTCTGGGCTGGTACACATTGCAGATGTGAGTGAATGGGCCCACTGGCAATCCTACCTACCCATAGCATCCCTCCCATGCAGCTTTTCCTTAAACACAAATCCTTCTTGCTGGGAAACACTTGCACTCAAGACTCACAGTTTAAAAATGGCCACCCAGAACTGACAGAAAACCCATAGTGCTGCAGTACTCTTACAGTCCATATTCTTCAAGCAGTGTGAAGAAAAGTAGGTCTGGTGGTGCTGCTCTAGTGCACTTGAATGGGACAGGTGTATAGCATTATCTATATCTCACTCCTGCTCTGCTTTATGTGTTGGCATAAAAGAGAAACAAAAAAGCTCAAAAGGAACCAATCCTTTTTGTCTGAGTGCACCTGTACCCTGCAGCAACCAGAAAGGAGGGGTAGGTGGATGACACAATGTACTTGCGAGAGCCTGTCATCTCTGTCTCAGCAAATTTTGGGGCCTGAGTTTGTCATTAGTGGGGAAGCCAAGCCCAGGTCTTAACTTCCTTGCAGCTCTGTTTTCCCTCTTTACCAGAGAAAATTATTTCATAAAAATTATTCCAGCAGGTTTACAGTGTCGTTTCTGTGAACTCATTTAATAACTAAGTACTGGAGGGGACATGTGTGAACTCTAAGCACAATGCACTTGTTACCATCCGATTTAAACCCAGAGGAGCAAAGAAAGTTAGTCTCTATGTATAAGCCAGAAAGAACTTTGAAGATTCAAAATATTCCCAAAAACGAGATTAAAACCAAACGAGATTAAATGTTGATTTAAAAAAAAAAAATTTAAGAGTAAGGGAAGCAAAAAGAAAGAAATAGAAAAGTAAAGAAAAATTTAGAAAAAGCCAAGGTTACCTTAATAAGATAGGTCACCACCACACTGTACTACCTTGGTGCTGCTAAGATGGGGTGGGGGGGAGTGGAGCAGTTTTTGCCTTTTTTGTCAGGGATTCTGCCCCTCACTTTCCCCTCCACACTTTGCACCAGTTTCTCCTTCCTCTTTATGGGCCTCAAGGTGGGCTACCCACGATCCATAATGCAAATAGTTTTCAGGAGTTCAAGAGTGATTATGATAAGCAGACATAATGATGAAGCATTTTTGGAAACCTTTTAGGTGTTGAGCAGTCATAATGATGAAGCACTTTTTGGAGCCTTTCTCTTATTATTAGGTTCTTACATCACTTAAACCAAATACAGATTTCTGTCTATAAGACAACTCTTCATCTTGGAGACAGATTTGCTCCTGGACATCAGGGGAATCTACTTTAGTTGTGGTTCTCTGTGCACATGTTCACCAATACATTAAGTTAAGAGCGTGATACATGTTCTAACATTTTTATTCTTCTCAAAAATTATAATGTTGTACAGATAAAAAGTGCTATAATTTCCTTGGTATTCCATGATCCAATAGATGCACCAGCTTATTAACTGAAGTGGGAACAAAAAGTATTTTTGTATTTCAGAGACTGTTAGAAAAGTGTGTGCCAAACTGCTTTCCCCATTCTCTGAAGCAGACAACAAAATAAGTTCTGCAATGGAGCCTCCACCACAATCAGCCCTGTAAAATACATGGTGTGGCTCCACTGGACACCTCAGCTGCAGGAATCTCATCTGTGCTGCACAAGTAAGGAACACACCTTTGCAGGAAAGGTACAGCTGAGACATGACAGCTTTTTATTGAATTCCTCTGGTGGAACAGGCCATAGAAGCACACCTAATCTCCTCAAGGGAAAATGAACAGGCTAATATAGCCTCTCACCTCAGGCACACAGTTCATAGGCCTTTTAAAAAGCTGTTCCTTTCTGTTTCTCTGCTGTTAACATCTTACAGCTAAGTCCCAGTAACTGACTGTGTAAGCACTTCTAGTCATTTCTAGGGCAAAATCAAACAAGTTCATTCAAATCACTGTCAGGTGGCTCAGCTAACTTGTTTTATTTTGTCCTGGAAGGCTCAGGAGTGTTCATAGGTCAGGAAGAGTTGAGAGGGAGCTCTAAAATCCTAGATGAATGAAGTTAACTTGGCATCCAAAGCGTTGCCCTTTGAAGGTAAAGCCAAGACAGGTAAGTTAAGCACCATTGACAGCACAGCTTTTGTTTTTGCCTTAACAAAATCAACTATCAGGAAGACAATATTTCAACAAAATCAACTATCAGGAAGACAGTATTCAAAAAGGCAGGATGCAGCAGTGTACTCCCTCATGTCTCAGTGGTAAATCACTGAAGTAGCAGTCTGGAGATTTCTTCTGGCAGCTGAGTTGCCCCCTACATGCAGAAAGGTGCCCTGCTCCAGCACCCTGATTACATACCCACACAGCCACACAGACATGCCTTGGACCCCAGAGAAAGCAGGATCCAGACTCCACTTCCCAAACCATTGTAGGAGCCTACAGAGCACCCAGCATGAGCAGAGTCAAGAGACCCAAGCTGTGGTCATGTGATGCTATCAAAATGAAGCAGTAGGTATGGTTTCAGGCAACTTAAATACAACCAGAAACAGAGATCCAGAACTAACGCCATTAGCAAAACCATTGTTACTTGGAGTCTTTAGCACAGACTATACCTTTTCTATAGACCTATGGATCATGGTAGTAATGGTTGGTCTCATCAACCTTCATGCCTTCATTGAAATTACATCTGAGCCATACCTGGACTGGGAGAACACATGGCAGAATGATTCCCATCCTCTGCTCCTCCTGTTTGGCTTCTTCATGCATCAAACATGGATACACAAGTGCACTGCACAGCCAACACAGGAACATGTCCCAGCTGCCCTCACAGAGCTGGATTACTCCCTCAATGGCATACATAAAGTTGTGCTTTACAAATACATGCTGAAGGATTACTGTGGGGAGGAGGTGGGGGAAGTTAATAACAATATAAATCCAAACCCACTTACACAAGACTTTTACTGCTACAGTAATTTTAAACTTAAACTTAGATGCCAACTTCAAAAAGAAAGTACTTACAATAATCATCAGAGAAGGCAACTGAGATCACATTTACTGTAAAATACAGATCCAGAGTGCCATCTAGTGCACTTCTGTGACAAGAGTTTGCAGAGAGAGGGCATTATGTGAGTCATGGTTTTCATATCTGATAGGGAATTTTTTTCAGTAGATAAACAGAAAGTGGTAGAGATGAACTAGCTTTCTTTGAACTAGAGCTTTTAACTCTGCCAAATGTGTTACGTCCATAAGCAAGAAGAAATGAAATTAGAGCCAAGTTTTAATTGTCATGTTACCTGTGTAACTAGTTTAAAAAAATAATAATAAAAAACTCTGCCCCTCCTGATTTAATTATTCAAAATGCACTGGTGAGCCAGAAAGAAATTTCTAAGTAATTCCCCTAAAATCTATCCAAAGACCAATGTAATTCACTTTGAGTGAACAGAGACTAAAAATTCACAGGTTCACCAAATGCAGAAGTGAGGGATAAAATTCAGGACAACCTCAGCTGATTGGTGAAATGATGTAAAGTTAGGATGCTGATGTTTAGCTGAAAAAGTGGTGCAAGAAGAAAGAAAGGATTTGCATACAGGCGCAGAATAGGGAAGGACAGGGTAGGAAACAAGGAAGAAGAAAAGGACCTGGTGGTTCTCCTCCTTCAGAAAAGGATATGAGAAGTTCCAGTAAACCTCAACCTAAATGCCTGAATCAACAGGCACAATTTAGATAGGTGATTTTAAAAAATATTTTTGCTTTTGATAGTGGTGAAATGTTGAAATACCACGGTGTTGCCAGAGAGCTTTAAAAAGATGCATAAAACAAGTGCTTATTCTGAAATTGATCATCCTTTCATTCCCTTCCACCCTGCATTTCAAAGTACTCTCATAACACACCAAATGAACCAATGTTTAATTCAAACTAGGTTCTTTCAATAACTCTGCCTCCAGAAACCTCATTCATCAACAACCCACAAATAGCTCTTCACATAATTTACTTACCCTCATCTACTTATGAGTTGTCATGAAATGTCTTTGAAGGGAGGATAGAATTTGAACACTAAATGACCCATTTCATGTAGATGTAAATTTAGAAACAGAGTTTTTGCATAGATATCTATGTGTCTAATGGTATCTAAGTATCTGAGCAGTTAATACCTGATGAATTATCTGCCTAAAAGAGAGCAAACACTCCAATCACCAGAATCTACAGATAAAAGCATGCTGTTCAAAGGATCTGAAGCAGCTGGCCCTGAATTTTCTGTACATTGTCAAAATACTGCCCTTCACAGAAGCTACAGTTATCAACAGTAGGCAAGCCCTTGCTGTGTGTAAGATCCACAGTCCTTCTAGAGGAACATGAAACAGTGACACTGCTCAGTGCCTACAGAATCTCCTGAGATTCCTAAATTATGGAATGAAAGTTCCCAGATCCTGCAGATGCTCATGGAACCATTGCATCACCGCAGACAGTCAGCCTCACCTCTGCCTCCTCCCAGTGCCCAACAAATGCAATACAGTGTAGAATTCAGAAGGTGCACACCATTGCCTGCCAGAGTCCAAGAAGCATTTGGACAATGCTCTCAGGCACATGGTGTGATTCTTGGAGGTGTTCTGTGCAAAGCCAGGAGCTGGACTTCAATGATCCTTTGGAGTCCCTTCCAGCTCAGGACAGTCTATGATTCCATGAGCCTCTTTAACATAATGCCAGAGCCACAGTTGAGGGAACAGCTCTCCTGTTGCCCTTATTACAGAGAGGAGTAGCTTCCCACAATAAAAGCTACTCTGGACATTTTCCTTCTTTACTGAATTAGAAAAAAAAAATCTGCCTTTCCGTTTCAAACGTACATCCCCCATTTTCTTGTACTGGGTAGTACATTTTCTGGTGCTGGGGAGTCACACAAAGTAGTCACATGCTCGTGCATCTTCCTCTACTGCAGCTTTCTGAAAAGAGATGTACAATAGAAAATAGTTCTAGAAATACAAAGGACACCGTTTTCCACCTCTGTCTTAGAGACTGAACATAAAAAAGAAAGGTGGTGGAGAGTAGGATGCTTACAACAAGTAACTGATCCACCTGCATCTGGGCTTGATTTAGAGTTACCTGCTGGGACTCATCCACATTAAATTGGGAAGGCTTCCTGTGAGTCCCTCCCACTGATGTCACTTCCCACTAATGGGTGGCCATCTCCATTTGTATTCATGCTTAATCCTAATGCTCTACAAGTTTCTGTCGTGGGACCCCAAAGGCCCAAATCAGCTGCAGGGGTGGCCAAACCCCTCTAACATGCACTTGTGCAAAGAACATCCAAAGGACAGTTAAGATCAGTCTCCCACATTTTTATGAGCTTTCCACAGACACTACACAACATGGAAAACCTTATTCACAAGTTGATTAGCAATTAAGAAACACTTTACAATCCCATTACTCTCCAAATTTCCTTTTGTTAAACCAGCCAGCCCACTGTTTTATTTAACAATACACAACAAACAGGTTATTCTTCCAAGTTACTATTTCCCAGCTGCTGTTCATGGACGCCATTAAATTCAAAGTTGAAATATGTTTTAATAACTATTGCAAGTTTTGGGTTTTGTAAGGTTGGCTATATTTTAAGACAACAGCAATTTGTTCAGATGGATACAAAAATGGAGTAAGACTGGGAAAAATATCTGCTATCATGGCAAATCTTTATATTTCTTTAACCTTGCCTCCTTTCCATATATCAAAGATCACATTAATTTGAAAACTCCGTCACAGCATCCCTTCACAAATAGTGCATTAAATTTCCTTTTTTCTTCCCAAAATACAAAACTCAAACTGCATTATTTGCTTCTTTTTTATTTTAGAGCATAAGAAACAATGAATGAAATAACTCATTCCAACAACTTCAATAATTTCTGTACATTTCAGAACATGAAGGAAAAATGGACAAAAATAGCAACAAAAGAGAATACATGCAAGCTTCACTGCATCCTCTCTATGCAGTTGCTATGCAGCAATTGCCTTCTGACAAAGAACTTTGGCTTTTTTGCTTTCTAACGTTTTGTCACTCAAGTAGATACAGTATGTTCAGATCCAAAACAATTTAAAGGAGTTTTTTGCTCCGAGAGTTGCCTCAGATAACTACTAATTAGAACCTACATGCCCTCTGACTTGCTCATTTTGAAACTATATTAACAACAGGACAAAATACACAGCCTAAATAAGCCAACATTACCACAAACAGAGAAAAGTTCTCTCTTCACCCTCATGCAAAAAACACAGTGTAGCAGGCAGGCACTTAGCCTGGAAAAAAAAAAAAAAAAAAAAAAAAAAAAAAAAAAAAAAAAAAAAAAAAAAAAAAAGGAAGAAAATAAGGAAAGAGCGTTTTTTGGCAGTTAATGTGGGCAACCTTTGTCACTGCTGTCTTTTCCAACAGGTTTCTGGCTCACTGCTGTTTCACACTCCAGTGTTCTGCTATGGATGTGGGCATATTGCAAACTTGTGTTGTAAACAGCCACCTGCTTAATCCTTCAGCAATAGTAAAACACTTAAAACTTTGAAAAGGAAAGCAAATTATTATGCATACCCTGGGAAAGAATCAGTAAATCAGTGGTTTTTATATGCATTTAGGGAAAGAATTTGTCCAGGGACAAATGATAGAAATTAAGTTCTCTACAGGGGTCCAGGACTACAGTCCTAAATTAAGTTAGTAGCTCAGATTTCTTGGCTTCACCCCTTGCCCTTAACCTTTAATCCATATGGCATGAAGTCAGTCTCACATGGCAGGAAGGGACTGTGCTGCTGCTGCACAGCCACCATTCTCCTTCATCACCAACACAGCTGCAGCCAAAACCCCACGTGCCACCAAAGAACCAGGTTAAACTGCTCACAAGCTTATGACCTGCATTGGGAAGTACATTCTGGCAGAGATGCCACAAAGAAGAACCTATGAAAGTAATGCTAAACATCTTGAGAAAAAGGCAAGTGTATGCCTTTAATTTCAACTCTTAGGGCAAGGGTACAGGTCCCTTCAAATGGACATTTTTAAGGTCCCTGCTTGAGCAGGCAGCTGAGCCTTGGGGTCTGCTGTGTCAGAAGCCCATGGAAGCACAGCTGCCCAGGAAGCACACCCTGCCCAGCCACAAAGGCTGCCTTTCCTTCTGGGAATAGCCCCACACAAAGGCAAGGGCACAATGCTGCCCTCGAGGATCAAACTCACAAACCAGGATCTGGTGCTGAAACTGTAAGGTGTCACAGACAATATCCTGCCATTCTAAGCAACAGTGAGATGTGGCAGAGAAATAATGGTTTTACTGCAAAAAACCTTCATTTTGCTGGGATGAAGCTGAGATTTCACCCCATGGTTCACCAGTGCCAGCTCTTTTAGCCTTGTTCAAAATGCGCCTGATGTGAAACAGCAAGATAAAATGCTTTAAGGTTCCTCTGCTTTTTCACAGCTTTAATGGTGGGTTGACTGCCTCTCCTAAGGAGAGATTTCTGGTGCTTTTCTGTTAGGCTTTTCCTTCATATTACCTGTTAAATCAGTATAGTCGCTTAGTTGCTCCTCTTGGCTTTCAGTAAGGAAGAACAGTTACAGAAGAGAATATTTGTATTAGCAAGCAGAGTACACACAGGTACAAATATCTAGCATTTTCCCTGGCAAAGCCCTCTAAACTGGCCAGAATATTTTTTAAAAACCCCTGCAGCTACTGATCAGTTGATCTGAAGAAGATTATTAGGGTTGAGTTCTAGTATTTGTTTTCATCATCCCATAGCCAGCATGCTCTGTTGCTCACTAATCAGTAGAAGAGGGCTGACTGGGATTTCTATGTTCCTCACAATACCACAAAGATTATACACATATTTCAGAGCAAACCAACCTTTTTACCACAGCCAAAATAAACAAGCACAGTGTTATCCTTCTAAGTGTCATTCATTTAACAGATTGTGGTTTCTCTGTAAAGGTTAATTGAGCCTAAATTTCATTAGGTTCTTGAAACTCAGTAGAGTTAGAAACACCATTCATTCACGTTTCTTGACTTTTGTACTTTTTGAATTACATTCAATAGAATATAGATGAGTTACGAGTGAAAAACAAAGCTAAGAAGCAATCAATTCATGCACCTAGAAGAAACACTTAAAACATCAGGTTACCTTTGAACACCTGAAACACCTGAAACTTTGTTTCCAGTCTTTGTACAGATTTCCTAGTCTTTAAAAGAAGAACAGTAGTACTATTTATATAGTCAAAAAAGTAACTCTTCTTGTAAACTTTCTTATAAAATTACATAGTAATTCAATAACAAGAGGTTTTAGAAGTGGTTAGTGAGGCAGTTCATTCGGAAACAGAGTAGCAGATCAACTTAGGGAACAAGCCTCAGCCTCTGAAAATCAGTGTTTCTATTAAAGCAGCAGTATAAAGCAGCAGTATAAAGTAAAATCACCTACAATTATCAGCTTTCTAAGAATAGTCCACAGATTTTCTCAAAAGGCTTAGCAGTTGTCAGGTCATACTTTTCATTCTAAAGTCAAAGAAAATCAGATTGATGTCATCACAATCAATTGATGTTCCCAACTTCCTTCACTGAAAAGGTGAAAAACCAGACATTCCACGTTCCACCCCACCACAACCAATTTCCACTGCCTCACTGTTTGCCCCTGATGCTCGTTGTCAGTTACCACATAATCTTCTTANGCGCGGGCAGCGATGGCCGGCGGGGAGCAGCGCGCGCCCGGCGGCCCCGAGCGGGTGGCGCTGAAGAAGGAGATCGGGCTGGTGAGCGCCTGTGCCATCATCATCGGTAAGGCCATCGCGGCCCGCCTCTGCGCGCCCGCGGCAGCGCTGACAGCCCCTTCCACTTCCACTGTGCCGGCGCGGGGGCTCGGGACCGGCCGGCGNTCTTGAAACTCAGTAGAGTTAGAAACACCATTCATTCACGTTTCTTGACTTTTGTACTTTTTGAATTACATTCAATCTAACTCTTTTTTAGCTTTTACAAAAGAAATAGACTATCATAGAAAACTTCCCCAAAATATATTATAATGTCTGTATAAGGCTAACACGTAGAGACTTTCAGAGGTACCTACTAGAATATAGATGAGTTACGAGTGAAAAACAAAGCTAAGAAGCAATCAATTCATGCACCTAGAAGAAACACTTAAAACATCAGGTTACCTTTGAACACCTGAAACTTTGTTTCCAGTCTTTGTACAGATTTCCTAGTCTTTAAAAGAAGAACAGTAGTACTATTTATATAGTCAAAAAAGTAACTCTTCTTGTAAACTTTCTTATAAAATTACATAGTAATTCAATAACAAGAGGTTTTAGAAGTGGTTAGTGAGGCAGTTCATTCAGAAACAGAGTAGCAGATCAACTTGGGGAACAAGCCTCAGCCTCTGAAAATCAGTGTTTCTATTAAAGCAGCAGTATAAAGCAGCAGTATAAAGTAAAATCACCTACAATTATCAGCTTTCTAAGAATAGTCCACAGATTTTCTCAAAAGGCTTAGCAGTTGTCAGGTCATACTTTTCATTCTAAAGTCAAAGAAAATCAGATTGATGTCATCACAATCAAT
>VXBB01013400.1:2005-73332 GCA_013399915.1 Illadopsis cleaveri | reverse complement strand
TTATGCCTTTATGTCCAATGTAGGTTTATATGGTCTTGCAAAAAAAAAAAAAAAAAAAAGAAAAAAAAATTCAATGCCATTGAACTGGATCATTGTGAGCAAGGCTGTTACATGGAAAGAAAATATTTTGGTCCATTCCCATAGCAAAACACTAAAATCTGTATCTGCAGGTTGTGGGAAGATGTGCTCTACATATACAAAGATACCTTTATTATGAATCCCTCAACATATTTAAGGGGGAAAATCTAGGTTCTGGATCTCAGTGGAGTACAGATGACTGTGTGTTAGAATGAAGCATTAAGTGCTGCACATTGCTGTAGGTAAGGCACTTCCATGGTTAGGTATTCCCTGACTTGCTGTCGGCCATAGGGAAGATTAATGCATCTGTATCATTTGTTAGGTATTAGAGAATGGTATCTTGAGACTGCTACCCATCTCTCCCAGTCAATCTTTCATCAACCTTATTTGCAATATCTTGCAAGCAGAATTCATATATGTCATGCCTGTCCAAAATAAATCTTGTGAAATGCCTCTCATCTAATCAAGGACATTTGAAGAGGGAAAAGCACTGACATTTTAGTATTCTCAAGTGGTCTAAGTATTAGGGAAGGTTATCTGCTTTGCCACATAAAACCTAAAAATTTGTCTGCAAATTTCCCCATATTTTCATAGAAGACATTTGAAACACAAACATAGGATCCTATTTTTTAGTTTGATTTGTTTGTGTGCAAATGCATGGAATTGCATCACGTATTAAAGTCTTCTGTAACAAAGTGGTATGTAGTAGGAATGTAGTCTAGCTTTGTTCCGATTTAGCTGACTGTTCTACAATTCTAATCAGCTGCAGGATGGATATAGAGAATTATAATCTTCTAGTAATTAAGAAGAGGAAACATGAGGGAGTATTTGAAAAATACTGTAAATATGTGTTTAATAAGTTTGTGGTTGCCTTCTATACACTAATTCTGTTTGCTTAAAATAAGGCATTATATGAATTGCAGAGCTGGGGAGTCAGATTGTACTAGGGAGCACTCAGAAGACATGAAAGAGAAGGCTTGGAGGTGGGAGCACCTTTGTCACCATTACACCGTATTGGAGAGAATTCCAATAGTGGCAGGATCTCTCGATATTTTGTAGTCTGTTAGTACTCCATCAGCATTGCAACCCAGAGAATAAAAATGACCTCTACAGCTACATCACATCATCCAGGTTAAACACACCATGCCTCTGGCTGTTAGAGCTAAGGAGGGGCTCAGCCTGCCCTGTGAGCATGGGGCACATTCTGGTTCAGGGAGCAGGGAGGGCACAGACAGCCTGGATCTTGCCAGTTGTCCTGAAGCTCCCATACCGTGTGCTAATTCCCTGGAAAACAGGTCTTCCTTTTCAATCTTCTTGCCATGATTTGAATTGTAGGGCAATGTTCTTACTACTTTTATAGCCGAGGTATTCATCAACACAATAATTTGCTATGCTGTCTTAATGCACTCACAAAACTCATCCTTTTTTACCCTTTTTATAGAGGTGTGAAAGGTTTTGCCATAAGAAACACCTGTTCATCTAACAAAAACTATGCAGAAAAAACCCATAATAGACTACATCAAATTAGGAATATGTCTTTTCTATATCCACCCCTTAGAACAGTCTCCTGATCTCTTCCAGCAGCCTAGCTTTCATACAATGTAAATCTATCCTTTATTACTTCATTTATGTTTTTTAACTTGTTTACAAACAAGCCTGATTAGAGAAGGCTATTTCCAAAGTCTATATCACGCTAAGGCAGAAGACAGCTCTTCTGAGTATCCTATTGTAAATGCAGGTACAAAATACAAAACCTCTTAACTCTAAAAAGAGACTGGTAGTTAATGACTGCAAAACTGAACAGTGTTTAGTAGTAGTAACAAATCTTTCTGGAATTCATCTCTGTCACAGAAAGAGCACTTTTGGAAAGTGCCTGAGACATGCTGTAGAAGCCCCCACACTGCTCAGTCTCAAATGTGGTTATGTACAGTGAAAACAAATCTCTCATGGGCTCCAAACATTAATAATCTAATGCACTCAAATGCACTGCAAATCAGGCTTCCCAATGCTTTAAATGAAGTGATACAGCTTAAAAAGTGGTGACATACATGTGTTATTATCTCCTAGATAATAACTTATAGATAGTATATATTGTTTGAAATCCACACTAGATTTTATTTAGCAGACACAAAAATCAATTTGATGTATTTGACTGAAGAGTTATTTCATGCACATATACATGGCTTTACATCTCATTTGTAGAACTGTATATGTAGTGAAGATTATTGCATATGTGTTTTCTTTGAGCACAGGCATCTTAGCTATACAGTGCCTTTCTTGGAGTTTTGCCTGTGTAGGCAAAAAGCTAAGTAAGAAGTTTCATGACTTGTCTTTGTGTAATTTCTACCACATTCCATTGTTCTTTAGTAAAGTACAAGAACTAGAAAGTGCAGACTGATGAGTGTCTGATACCAGCCTGATTCTTTGGGTCTGAATAACAAAATTCACTGTTCTTACGTTAGAAATGTATATTTAACTGTATACAGTTGAACTGTATACAATTATTGCATAAATAACACACTTTAAAAGAGTTGTTTGACTGTTTAATACAGATCAAGTAACATTATATAAAACAAACAGTTAAACATCTCTTAAAATCTTTATTTATGTGGTTGTAAAACTGTATGAAAGTAGCCATAGGGTCATACTAGATTTCATTATGCTGAAATCTGTTGTATACTCATGAATGATTTAATATCAGGTTATATGAGACCTATTAGAAGATTTACAGATTCAACTACAATAAAATATGTCAGCTAAAACTGAATACATCTTTTTTTGCTGAGCACAGGCAGTCAAGTTATCTGCATCAGCTGATTTGGCATTGCTTAAAAAATGCTTGCGGTACTTACTCTACTCACACACGAGTTTGATGTAAGATCCCTTTATAAACTGGTTCCTGATTCAGGTCCAGTGATAGTAACAAAACTATGTTCACCTGACCAGTGAGCAATATGTTCAGTTTTTGCAAGTCTTGAAAGTAACTTTCTGGAATTTATCTGTCCACATTGCCCACACAACAGCACACACCTGCTTCAATCCATAGCTGACGTCAGTCAGCCACCCCGTGGATGGTCTCAGCAGAATGCCTACAAGCTGAAAAGCCTCCTTCCATCAGAGATACTTCTTAGTCAGGGTTGTCCTAGTATGTAGTACAATTTACCATGATAATCTGTCACAATAGGACACGAAATAAAGATGCTTGACTCCAGTCAGAAGGCAGTAGAAATCAGAAGGCTTTATTTACCATTCATTCAGCCCTTTTATAACATGCTGTGCTAAGAAGGCATGTTGTTGGTCCATAGGACTGACACTTCTATTGTTTAAGTAACAGAAATAGCAAACAACACCTGTTGTTATGGGAAAGGAATATTGTTTATACAAGGCTGTTTTGGGAAAAAGAAAACTGTTGAAAAGTTTCCCTTGGGAAGAGCTCAGCAATTCTCAGGCTCAGAAAATATCGAGCCCACAATAATCCATCAAGGGAACAACTGAACTGCCCTTGGTTGTCATTATATCTGCCTGTCATCGTACTTACATACAAATAATTGCATATGCATGTACACGGGAGATTTTATTTGCATAAATATCACTTCCAGCTCCAGCACTCCAGTGTGATTTTTCTTCCTTGTCAGTAACAAAAAACTATTTGCCAGGCTTCATGTGTGTCAATTAGTCTCCTTACCGCTGTGCCTCTTGCCATTCTAACATTCCCTAAAATCCCACAGATAGTCTTTATTGGCAGAAACCTAGTACAGGATTCAGCAAGCTGCTAGCTTAACACTGGGGAAAGAGAACACCTGCAACTGGGAACAGCCTTCACATTCCTCTTTTTCAAGTGGAAATGGATAGGTATTAATGCACAGTGCCTGCTGTATCCTCTTTGGTCATGTTTCATGTGCCACCATTGCGTAAGTGGACTGGGTTTTGGTCACTGAATCAGATCCATCTGTTAATCAAGTAACATATAAATCATTAGGAGATCATTCCTAGTCAGACCCCATGGACTTCACTGGAGTAGTACCCAAGTTACAGGGCTGCAGCAGAAAAGATGTATGAAAAAACCAGCAGAAAACCACCACCCACATCACTGGATGATTTTTCCTGACTTCTGTGATCCTGCCTGGAGTCATAGAAAACAGTGTTGTTGCAGCAAGAATTTTCTCCCTCTCCGAATCCGTGCGAGAGCATTTCACTGTTACAGCTAACTGAAGTTTCAGGACACACTTTTGTTTGGTGACTTGTGAGAGTAATACAGATTATACTTCAATGTAAAGAAACACTCTCTCAAAAAAAATGTTTCTAAACACTTTAGAAAGGAGTGAGCCTTCCTTATCTGTTACACACCTTGCTAACTAATATTTTGAGCATTTAGTTCCACATGGCACTTACTGATGTAACACACAAAGTATTTACAAATGCACAACTGGGTTTTTTTTCAGGACGATACAGGATCTAGCTCTGGACCGTAGAGAACTGTAATTCAGTATCTTGTCCTCTCATAAATGCAAATTATGTTTAGTAAAATCAGCAGTCAATTTTTGTTCAAGATAAATGGCACATATTCCTTACTAGTGAGAAACCACAAAGACACTTTTGAGGGACTTGTGGATGTTTTTTTCCATATAGCCCAGAGGCTTAGGCTCAGATTCAAAACTACAGAAAATTACATGTCCAGGTTCCATATGTACATATAAGCTGATAGGTATCCATAATTTGCTATGGTACCCAATACGAAAAAAGGTTCATACTGCTGAGAAAGATCCAGTCTTGCATTTGGAAAAAAAAGAAACCTAAAGATCACAGAATCACTGGCTTGGAAGAGACCTTCAAGATCATCAAGTCCAACCCAACCCTAACACCTCAACTAAACCATGGCACCGAGTGCTACATCCAGTCTTTTATTAAACACATCCAGGGATGGTGACTCCCTGGGCAGACCATTCCAGTACTTTAACACTCTTCCTGTAAAAAACTTTTTTCTAATATCCAACCCATATTTCCCTTGGTGCAGCAGATGCCCATCCAAAATGCAAGTTACATTTACGGTATGATATTTTAGGGGTGATACATGTTCCCACGGTCTTCAAGCCTGTTCCAACATACAGTTCTTCATCAGAATTATTTGGGGTTGCCTTTCACTTGAGTTTAGGGAGCTGAAAACAAGCTGCAGTTTTCACTTGAAAGTAAAAACCATGGCAAAGTTCAAATTAAGCTTGGTAAAAATTCAGGGAGATTCTGCAGCTTCTCTGGGCTAGCAGCTTACCTCTGAGACTAAAGTTGCTTACAGAGGAAGTCTGAAAAGGAGCTGTAATTAGAAATTCCTGGCAGAGGAGGGGGGGAAAAGAGCCTTAAAAGCCTTAAATTTATATTTTTCTTTACTGATATTTCTGGAGAAGGAAAAGGGTTTTATTTGTCCACAGATGTGCCTTTCTGCTGCAGTCTATATCAAGGAGAATTCAGCGTGTGAAGTCTCACCTGTACAATATTAAGAGTAGAAAAAAAAAAAAAGCTAAATTTATACTTTCTGCAACAATTGCCACACAATTCTGTTTCCAAGTCATTAGCTATCAAGTATTCCTTGACTGATGGTTTGAGTGGGTTTAGTAGGGGTGAGTTTTGCTAGTTTTGGGGGTTTTTTTACCTTCCTACCTTCTAAAAAAAAGTAGAAAGTTGTGGTTGAGACATAGTGACTGATCACAAGGCTGAAGTGATGAGCTCTCTGCAATGAATGCCAGTAGTTCAGATACCCTGCAACAGAAACTCCTTCCTTGACAGATGGACTAACAAAGGTAGCATCCTTTGGTAAGTGTCTCACTCCTGATCTGGCAGTACAGTGCCTGCTTTCAGCAGTGCCATAAATCTCCACTCGTGTTCCCTTTTCCTGTGCCTTGCAGCTCATTTCCTTCTAGCATAATGTGGCCTTTTCTGTTGAGAAAGTCTGTTCTGCTTTGGCAGGCTCACAGCAAGCAGAAATGGTTTGGTGGAGGTTTAGCTTTTTTTTGTTTACAGCTTTTCATGTGCCAAACTTTTCCTTTTGAGACCCTGTTTTTTGTTGTGCTGTGGGGGGAGTTTCTACTAGCTGCCACACTTTTTTGTCATCTTGATTGCAGCATGATAAAATGAGAAGGCATTTGTCAGTACTGAAGTGCCCCAAATATAAAACATCCTAACAGCGTTGTGTTATTCTGCTGGTCCTTAAAAACCCAGAAGTGTCCCAAAGAGTTCTTTAGCAGATGTTCCATGGCAAAAAGCAGGGAGCCAGCAATCCAACATTGACTGAGCATCTCAACACCCTAATTCCTTTTTAAATGCTTGTATCCCTCTCTGTGTAGTGAGAAAGCAAAGAGACTATGCAGGCCCTGTTGTCCTGCAGAGGAAAAACATGTACAGTGCTAAATATACTTATTTATGTCAGCCTCCACAAAATCTCTTAATGCAGTATTAGTTTGTTCTCCTAAGGTTTTCTTCTGGCACTGGCCTTTGCAAGTCATGAGTGAAAAGGAAGATTTAAAGAGTGATCACCTACAAGTTGTTCCCATCTTCAGGAACTTGTAGATGCTGTTTTTCTGATTGCAGGGTAATGTACGAACCAATCTGGTGTTAGGGTGAGCTGTTTAAATTCTCGCTCCTAGACATGGCTCATCATCTCTTTCAGGCAACAGAGACAAATTCCACTGGATCTCAGAGAAAGAAAAGTGGCGAGGACTATACTGGTGCTGTTTAAGCCTGAGGAATTTCTCTATCATTGAGTAATGGAATAAACCCTGGAGCTGAATTGCTTTGATTCATTTATCACTTTCTTTAGAATAGTACCAAAACTTAGCAGAAAACTAAAATCTTTTTGCATCTGAAAATCAAGTTGATTTTTTTAATCTGATCCTTAAATAATGGTGTAATCACACTTCAGATGTGGGACTAAAATGTCAATAAGTCTAAAACATACCATTTAAAATCTGTAAAACTTTAGAAAGGTTACTTCTAACTCCAAGAAATAGGTCAGTGATCTGGATGAGTGGCAGTTTTTCTGCTGTGAAAAACAATAGCTCTTTCATCAGTTATATGAAGCTGCTTAATCTAGATCAGGCAAAACATCTTAATATAGTATACCACAAAAAGTTATGTTTGAACAACATAAGGGCCTTATTTACATCCACGAATACCAGGAGAAATCAAGTTAAGAAAGAATTTCATTCTGTTGAATACACTGGGTCAGAGAGCTAAAATCCACAATATTAATGTGATCTGTGGCAATGAATGTCACAAGGCTGCCCATCACAAAATTTCTAATTCACATGGAGCACTGGTCAGCACATAGGCACGTTAATTATTGTACATTAACTCTGGGTTAGAAAATCACACAGGGACGAGCAGCTGGTTTAAAAAGTTGATCTCTTATAGAGATGCATCCAGACAGTGGAGGACAAAAGGTGAGGTCTGAATATTGAAACACCTTCTCTGTAACACCAGGAGTTTTGTGAAAAGGCCATTGCACTTGTGTACACGTGCATGACATTATAAGCTACAGGTCTGACATGAAAAACATCCTTACTTGGCTCATCTCCCAGTTCCTTGGTGTCTTCCGTCTTTTTGCTGTTAAATTGTGCAGCCATCCTGAGAGAAGGAGAAATAACTATTAACAGGTGCCATATTATGATAAGTTTTTAATAGTATTGTGCTGTGAGATTGCTCCTGGTCAGGCCCCACAAAGAAGGCTGATGAATCCAGAACAGTGTTTCTTGCCTCCCTGCCCACCTATGCCTTGGAAAGGATCAGTATGTGTTTCTCCATAAACCTGAAGATAATGACTGCCAAGGAATGAGGACTTATAGCTTTAAAGTGTGTGCTTTTATATCATAAAAATTCACCCTTTTGTACAAAACACACAAGGGATCATTTTTTCTTAGGGAGTTGCAAGGAAAGGACTGACAAGAATGAAAGTATGGTGTTGAGTTCCTTGTCTGGATTATTTCAGAATTCTTTAGCAGCTCTCCTGAGAGCTTAATAGGACAGGATTTCCTTGTTTGTTTTGAGGGAGGTCACCTCAAACTATATTTCATTTCGATTTTCCCATGGCTTATTTTTTTCTCTGCCCAGATCTTGTCCTGTTTTGATAGCAGGCTCATTCTTTGGTATCTGGGGTTTCAAGCCTTCTTTTATCACTAATTTAAAACAATACACACAGTTCTGATGTCCTGAAAGGGATAAGAAACTGTATCAGAAATGTCATGCTAGGTCTCCATAAATACAGGTTTCTCATGTCTGATACTTTTAAATGCAGTCTGGAAACTTGAAAAGCCATACATTTTGGAAACATACATAATCAAGTCTTTTTATAAGAGTCTTGAAAACAGTAATAGCCTTAATTTGTACAAAAGAGCAGAGAGTATCCAAGCTTGTTAAGCTTCCAAACACTGTACTTTGACTCAAGTAAATTTAAAAATAGCTGAGTCAGTATTTTAAAGAATAAAGGAAAGAAGTGTTTGATTCTGGTGGCGTCCTCACATGCCTAGCCTTCAGCTTGAAAGGGATTTCCATGTGTGTGATAGAATTGAAATATTTGTAATTAAAAAAAAAGCTGACAAAAAAGCTGACAAGTCACATTTTTTGTACTCCTGCTAGTAGATCTTGTTGCAATTAAGCCATTTCTCTGCCAGAAACCAGTAGGACACAATGTCTCCATGTTTTTTGGTTGTGGACAGGGCCTGTTCCCTAGCAACACAGTAAGATTTAAGCAGACTATTACAAAAAGTGCCCAATCCTGTACATATTACGAGTCCGTACAGAAGGAATAGCTCTCCTTCACGTGCTTGTGCTCCTGATAGAAAATTAAAGACCCTTTTGTTAACTGGTCCCAAGTCCCTCAAATCATACTGAAGGCAAGAAGAGTGGAGCACTACTTCATTGCCTAATAGGATCAGGCTTTAAATTAAATTAAAGCAGCGAGGTGCAAACATGTTAATCCTTTATTGCCCACATACCTGAGTGAGACTGGCAGTCTCACTGCAGTGAAGCAGTTGAGAATGAACCTTAATGTTCAGGTTGCACAGCAGAAAGCAATGCCAACAAGTGTAATCTGTTCTCATTAATTGAAGTTACAGGGACCAGTCCCATTCACTCATTCTACCACCAATCTGAAAATGAACACACTTGTCATTGACCAAACATAGCCAGGGGACAGGAGCAGCATCCTGGCTGCCCTTTGCAGCAGGTGGGGAATCATCCTTTATATTTCAGACAAGGAAAGGGGCACACAAAGGCCAAAAGGAGCAAATTCACTTTTAGCCATCCACTCACAGAACCTCCCTGAAATGGTCTATGGATATACCATCTTAACAAAATCCCTTTGTTTCCCTTTGAGGCCTTCTGAAATATCCCGGGGAATTTGTGGCTGAGCTTTAGCTGCTCAGAGGCACCAGAACTGAAAAACTCCAAACCAAGGAGAAAACTTCTGTAAAGTGACATTTATAAAGAACATGCTTCAAACATAAATCTGTTACTTTAGGAAACTAGGAAAGAAGAAAACAGGACAGATCTCCAATCCGTTGGAAAACTACAACAGAAAGTGTGGATTATAACCTGGGTCTGATACTCTGTGATCCAGGGGTGTTCAAGTCTGTGTTAATATCTGTTTTGCAGGATTAGGTAATTTAATTCCATGTTTCTGTGTACTCAAACTATTCTATGAACAAGTTTTTCTCTTCAGGGGTTGGGATCAACATTCTTTTGACGAATTTTTTTACACACCTGGTCAACTGCTTAGATAAACCTGAAAAAATAAGGACATCAGTGAGCAACATGCAGTCTCATAATTCTGAAGATACTTAAATTTCAAAAGATAGTTGTGATATTTGCATATACAAGATTCATACATGCATAAGAGTACTATGTAGCAATATTGCTAACTCATGATCATATTACAACAGGTCCTTAAATTCCTAGATCATAGGTACTTAAGAACTGCAAGAAAAGCTGCCATTTCTTTTGGAAACCCAGGAGTTTCTAGTTCTCCTCAGTAAAATTGTCTAAACATATTCTTTAAAATAAATTATAAATTTAAAAATAAAGTCAAGATACAAGTCAGCACTGGTTATAAATACATGGACAGTGTACATCATAAATACATCATAAATACATGTATAAATCATAAATACATGTATAAATACATTATAAGTGGTGTCTGTCAAAGTGTATACTGAGCTGATAGGTGTTTGTAAATCTCATTTAAACTCAGGTTGAGCTGTTTATCAAAGTGCACTTTGAGTTAAGTGCAAGCTTTAAGTCAAATATCATTTTGCAATACTTGTACACACCCCAGGAAGCATAAATACCATTTTTTTGCTTTTAAATTCCATCTCAGTTCATTGATCATAGCCTTTGTGTTCTTTGATAAAACAGAGATAAAGCCACCTAGAGATGTAAATGGGAGATATAAATGCTGAGATTACCATGCTAGGAGGTAAAACTAACTATACAGAATACACCAACACAGATTTACAGCCAGAAGAATGTAAACTTGAGAGACTGAATGACTGCTGTTCAAGGAGGTGTGAAATCTGCAATTACCCCAAGCTTTGCTAAGAAGTTCATGTCTCATTTACGTCTGCATCCAAAATAAGGTTGTGTAAGATCCTAGGCAATGGCAGTGGACCTTATAGGAAATTCCAAATCAATCTTTCTTCTCAATAACATAATCTGAGCTATAACACAACAGTTAATGTATTTGGATGGTTTTTACTGCCATTTTCATATAGCTTTGTTTTAAATATGTATTTCCAGGAATTTCAATTCAGGAAGGCACTTTGAACATTTTAGCCTTTTACTATTCAGGGTAATATTGAAGAATAAGCTTGACATTAAAAGTTTAGCATACTGAAGTTCCCACTATACCCCCTCAGAAATCAAGGATTAAGTGATGCCTAGTTTAGAGTTGCTGTTAATGGATCCCAAGTTTGCAGAAGTTGTGTAAGCACAGTCAAATGTCCACCAACTAGCCTGAGTCTGAGGACACTTTTGCAGGGCTCACCTTGGTGGGATCAGAGCAGAAGACATAAACCCCAGTAACTTGAGAGAAAATCAGAGGACAGAGTGAGGATTAGGCTTTGCTTTATTTGCAGTTGAGCAATCAGGTCCAAGCTGTGTCTTTTCTCCAGAGCTGCTCATTCCTGTAGTGCTGCTCCATAAGTCCCACACTGTCCCTTGGCTGGTGCAGAGCACACGTGGATTTTTGGTAGCCTGAGGGTTGCAAGGACACCAATACACGCAAATAAAATTTTTAATTCTGAAGGAGGAACATTTTTCAGATCAAAAAGCTGCAGAGATGCTGTGTGAGGTAAGCAGGGGGTGTGGAGCAGTGTGGGGGTCAGAGAGACATGCCAACTCCCAGGCTGGTTTCTTCTGCTAGAGCCTAGACTTGTCTAACAAAAAAATCCTTCTGTGTGCTGTGTAACTCAAAAAATGCATACTGATGTTTTATTTAATCTTTCTGATTTGGACAATGACACATCCATGAGGACTGACAGCTTTCAGGAATGGACAGCAAGGGGCTTTCCCACTGGGCAGCAGCTGCTGATGAATTTACCAGACTGAATAATCTGTTCACCGTGATCAATCACAATGAGCAAAAAGAAAAGAGTTAAGGGGAGAAAAAAGGAAAAAAAAAAATCCAGCATTTTCCATAAAATAAATTACACTTCAAAGATGGTGCAGGGGTCTTTACCACTGGCATGAGTAGGGCTGAAGAGTGGGCTGTTGTCCTTGTCTGAGCCACAGCACTCCCTGACACAGCTGAACTCTGGCTGTTTTTATAGCTGAGTTGGAGAGCTTTACAGCAGCAGCTGCTTTTCTTCTTGGTAAATACTGAAAATCATTGCAGGTGTAGAGGGCCCTGTGAGAGCACTCCCAGAAATGTAGCTGTCACTTGTGGGATTTCTCAGCCAAGGGACAAACATTAAATCAGTTGAATGGGCTGGCATCTGACCCTTTAGCTGCTACAGAAGGACCAGTGTCCACTATCAGTTGCTTTCCTTAAAATCAGAATTTATCAGTTAGTAATCAGTCACACAGTGTCCTAGAGAAGACCCCCATGTCCTCCAGCATGCTTGCAGGGCCGAGATTTACACACTGCCTATTTCTACATCAGGGGATTTAACAACACATTTCTGCCATTTGCAGGTAAAATTCCAGGTCAGGATGTTGAGATCCAGAAAGCAGAAACCAGATGTTGGACAGATAACAAGGGCCAAAAGAACGTAAGGCTGCATTATTTATAGAGAGCAGTCAGTGTCCAATGCTGCACTTTCTTACCAGGGCAATCCAGGCATTTTAGGAACATCACAAGGGTTTCCTCCACATCCCTCTCACAACATCAAGGTAGGTTTGGCATTCAGTTTCTGTTGGGAAATTAGTAGAGGGTTGAAGCCTTCTCTCCTTTGCTTCAAGGGTCACAGTAGCTCCTTTATGTGCTGAATTCCCAGAGTCAGGGGGCAAGTTTGAGCCTCTGTTCCCCATAGACCCCTGTACCATTGCCAGTGGGGATGCAGTAGGAACCACTAAAAAGAACTGCAGCTGTCTGTGGGCTTCCCTCACCCTTACCTGGCAGCACTGCCCTGCAATAAACCCTGCTGAAGGTCCCTGATGTCAAGGAATAAGGCAGAAGAGGAAGGTGCAATGTGAGGCTCAGCAAGAGTAGCAGGTTGTGTGTAATCCCCTCCTGGGCACAGCTGTACTGCTGCACAGGCTGCTGAGTGTGGCAGCGTGTGGGAGCTCACGTTGAGAATATCCCACTGACAAAGTCACCTGGTCCCTAGGACAAGGCTTTTCCTGATATTTCTGCCTTATCATTGCAGTGTATAGAGAAGGGCAAGGGAGGCTGAGGCTCCCTCTTCATGGTAATGAAATGCAGCCCACATATCCCAACGCTGGCAAGAGAAGAGGAGAACAAGTCAAAAGTTAAGGAAGTAGAGAAGTCAGACCAAGTACAAGAGTCAGAACAGAGGAGCAGGAAAATAAAGCAGTGGACTGTGTGCCTGAAAAGAGGAGACAGAGCCTGCAGCCTGTGAAAGGATTAGCAGAATAAAAGGAGTTTCAGTTTAGAGCAACAAGAGAATCCTATCATAGAGGCTTTTTCTTCGTTGAAATAAACACACTGTGACAATGTTACTCAAATAAAACTAAATAAAACCATGTACTAGCAGACATCTGTCATCTTTATTATTTCACATGCTCCTAAGAGGCCTGATCCCCAGCACCTCCTGGCTATTTATCTGCCTTAGTGCAGATCTGTCCTTTGCACACTTCACCTAAATGTTTGGTCTCCAGCAGGTGAGGACTAGCACTGACTGAGGGGGATAACCGGTTTCCTTCTCAGTTAGGCCCTGCAATTTTGGACAAAAGGGTTTCTAAATTCATCTATCATACCTAGTGTATGCCCACATACATACTCAGGAGAGCATGATGCTTGCAAGCGAGAGAACTGGATCAGAGGTTCCAGTGCTGTTTTTGGTTATTGGAGCATTTGCATTTGACTCAAGTACTATAATGAGAATATCATCACATTGTATCNTGCACACTTCTTCTTTCCCTGCTCACTCTCAGAACCAGTCTTAAAGGTACAGAACACACAGCACACACAGAACAGACGATTGGGGATACAGGCATCATAGTCACCCTCGGACACTCCTTTAGTGAGGTCTTTATGGTACAGATGTGCCCTTCCTAAAAATAGTCAACACTTGCCAAAGGAGCCTCCTTTGAATGATGTTGAAGCAGCAGATTATTTTGTGAACACCATGTTACCAAAACAGAGGCTTAAAAGCTGGCCTGATGATGTTTTTCTTGGTTAAACTGCTCCTGTAGAAGAAAAGTAATTGTCAAATTGTCACTAATTTTACAGAAAGGTGGAGATTTTAAACCACGAAGGTTTTGTGGGTTTAAGATGTTGGGTACTTTGGCAGAGGTTGGACTGCTAATAGCCTGAGCACGGTCAGTCTCCTGTGGCAAGCAGCAGGCTTCAGCTGAATAGCAAAACCCTGCAGTCCCATAAATGTGTCTTGCAGGATTAGAGTACTGCTTTCCTTTAAGGCTGCCTTCCACTACTAGTGGAAAGGGAATCCAAACAAACCATCATCATTAAGCAGTTTATATACCTTAAGCCAGAGCCAAATATGCAGCTTACTGTTTTTGAAGAACTATTCAAATGGCCCCAGATATATTAAAGGTCCTGTGAAGATTGAGGTTAGCACAAATTTGCCTTGATTGCTCTTCTTTAGATTGTGGTTTTTTTATCCAATTGCAACACAGCTGTCTAACACACTCCCAAAATCACAACAACGCTGGCATGTACAACTTGTATCCACTTGCTAGTTCTGTTTATCAGTGGTCTTTGCAATTTAATAAGTCTTGTATTTTCTTAAAATAACAGCTGAGAAGTCAGAGGGTATTCTCTCCCTGGGGAAGGATACATGCCATCATCCTGCAGACTGGTTGATTACTGGGGAGAACAGCAAACCAAAAATTTGGTACCCACAGTAACATTCACTAAAATTCAGGATAAGAATGATATTCCATCCTTGCCACAGCTCTTCAGGTTCACCAGCTAACAGATATTTCCAGCCCATTTCCCACCAGATGGACAAGTCTGCTTTTTCCTAGTCCTTTCGTGCAGCTGGGCAGGGCACAGCTGTGCCCTGCTGAGCAGGTACTGATGTTTAATATATAGAAATTTAAATTATTTACAAATCTCCACAGTACCTCATGCAATAGCAAAATCTTACCCTTATCACTGGAACTGACTGTTGCACACCTTGTAAAGCTGCATCAGGTATTATTAGTGAAGCTATGCCTGAAATATTTACTTCCCTTAACTCAGTTTTCTGTTCCATCCACACCTTCATTGTTAGAAAACTTTGGTTCTTCAAGTCCTCATGGACTACACCTGCATATTAGTGCTCAGAAGGCAAATAATCTTCTTTATACACCTATCAGAAGTTAAGGAAAATAGTTTCGTCAGTATTTGAAGCAGCCTGATTTTTAAAATCTTTAAAGTTGTGTGTAGTCTAATCAGATTATAAATTCTTAGCACAGTAAAATCCAGTTGGAATGCTGGAATAGCAGTTTATAATGGGTGGTCATGTTCTTGCTTGCTAGGAATTTTAACATAAATATTTGAAGTCAGGTTTTAAGTTTGTTTAATTTTGTTAAATACTAATCCCTGTAGACACTAAATTATCACTGTTATTTTTACAGGCATTTTTGAGGGGCGGGGGAGGGGTGTTGCAAACATATTAGCAGACCAGCCGTAATTCATTTTCCAGTGATACAGAAGTTCCATTATTTTACTTGCATACAAAGTTAAATGGCTATTATTTTAGTGCCAGGCTTTATAGATCCTTTTGTTTTTCATCTCTTTTTCATTAAGTTTTCTGAATGCTATTTAAAAGCAAAAAGCTCCAAGAAATTGCATTAAATACCTTAACTGCCACATAGCCTAAATTAATGTTTGACTAGAGGTTAAGAAAACACACTTGAAGTGTTTGATAGTTTTAATTCTATTGAGTCCCTACAGCCTAGTAATTTTTTAGACCTGTTTTCTTGATTCAGAATTTCTTTGAGTCTTTCTATTTTAGTAGGGGAGGAGGGGGCATTTATAATCTCTTGCATTAGATGCTACACTTGTGTCAATAAGCTGGAGAAGAGCAGGGCAAGGCCTGAGCAGCACCTTGAGCCTGGTCCTGAGTCACTGGGAGCCTCAGAGCAGCTGTGGTGTGTGGCAGCCTCTCCTGGCACGGGGCTGAGCCAGAGCTTCAGCTCAGCCGGGCCAGACAGCAGCAAGTTCATTTACTGTGAATAAACAGAGTCCTTGGGGCTGTGTGTGCTGCCACAAATTTCCAGTTCACACCAAAATTATGAGCTGTGCGTTTTACTTCTTGACTGGTTCTGTAGCTGTGTCATGCCCTGAGTTCACTAACAGGCAGTGGCAGCCAAAACCAGTCACTGACATCCTCAGCTGGGAGTTTTTAACTCCTGGAAGCCAATTTAGTGGCAGTTAACTGCACCAGAAGCTGCTTCATTTAGCAGATTTCTGCTAAATGCAAACATAAATAAATATCCATGATGAGTTACCACATCACCATTATTGACATAATCCACCTCATATTTAATTTGGATTTAAACAGTTTGCAAAGCACAATTCCTTTTGATTAAGCTTTTTTGTTGCTGTTGCCAAACAGGATTCTCAATTCTTTACAATATTTTCTACTGAAAAAAGATATATTTATTTATAATTCCTAGACAGGATGCAAAGCTTCAGCACTTGTTTATAAGAAAACTTTTTTAAGCAGTGACACAGACTGTCATCCTGTTGGCCTGAGCAATGTCTACCTAGATGTGGGAGTTCTGAGAGGATGTGAAAACTTTTTGATTATTATTCTATTCTCAGTGAAAACTGCCTGTATCTGCTGTTGAGGGTACAATATACCAATATATCAAGAGAGAGCTGTACCTGAAATCAGGTTGGTCTCAAACATTTACTTTAAAAGAAAAAAAATCCCATTTTCTACAGCTTTGACACACTGGCACTGAGAAACGGGTGCCAGACTTGCCCTTCATAGTAAAGATACCCAGACACATACCCAGACCATCTGTCACAACTGTAGCAATTAAACACCCACTCTACAGTTGGGAATATAATCTTTGATGATGCTGACTACTGTGATTGACTACTCTTACCATTCCTGTCCTGGTTGGATAAACGTGGGATGCACCTCCACAAGAAGGCTGAAGGAAGCAGGACAGCCAGTTCTCACAGGGATTCCCTCTGCCTGCCTTTGAACATCACAGCTCCCACCTCCTCACCTGCAGTGTGCACTGAGTGACCCACCCTGAGTGTGGAGTGCCATCTCCTGAGGACAGCAAACAGCACTCGATGAAAGCAGGGGTCTGGCAGGACTCATATTCATGAACCATGCACGGTTTTTTAGCAATGTTGCCTGCTATAATCCTTCACTGAACAACTAATCACAAACTGATTTACCTGACTGCAGCCAAAAAAAAAATTAAAAGGCACAGCATTTCCTTGTTGTTAATACTTCACTTTGTAGGGGAAAGAGCTGTTTAGACAAATTACTGGTCCATTCAGAGTTTCAGATATACAACAGATCTTTAAAAAAATGTGCATGCAATAAAAAGGCAAGAGTGATATTTTTCTTTGCTAGCTCTACAGGAAATTGCTTGGTTTCATCCAAGCAAGACCAAATATGATGTCTATATATAATAAGTCCATTCTTACAGAACTGATGGATATTTTCAACAGGCTGCAAGATCCATTGTTTTTATAGTCTGTGTGGGTTGTGTGCTGCAGATAAATAAAAGATTTGGCATTCTCTTCACAGAAAAACAGATTTGGGACCCACTTCCACTAAGTTAGAGATGGAGCATGGCTGATAGGAGAGGCTAGACCCACTTCACACTCATGTTGCAACGGCTGGGTTCACCCAAACCAGGACCCAGCAAATTTGGCCACTTGGGCTGAGCATGCAGCTCACAGAGGACAGGCTGGGCTCCTCGTCTGCAACTCTGTCTGAGCTGGAAAAAGCCCAGAACTTTGTTTAAGGAGAATACTTTCTGGGTGCAACTATCTGAAGGAGCAGGACAAGGACCAGACAGCCTTCTGCATGGTTCTTCCGTGCAAACATTCTGTTAATTTTACTGCCAGCACTGCTGGATGTGTTACTTGACTGGAGAGATAAAAAGACACAGACATTTCTTAATTTATTTTTTTATTCCCCTCCCCCATTTCCTATTTTTCTAGGATGTTGTAACTGCTCTCAACATTGTCAAAAAAAAAAAAAAATCATGACACGGGATAAGATCTCAGAAGTGATATTTATATTTCAGGATATTTTGCTTGCCTTCTGACTCATAAGGGTTAGTAACATAATTTTTAAACAAAAGCTGAGGTTGTCATGGTATTTTTATACCAACTCTTCCATATTATTGTGAAAAGGAAAAAAAAAAAAGCAACAAACACCAAGAAACAGGAGACAACAAAATATCATGCTGTGTATGGGAAAGATTGCATATTGCATTTTCTCACCCCTAATGACCTGCTGACCAAGACCTCCTGGAGACTGCTTCTCATCAGGCAGTTTCTGACATCTTATTTTCTGGAGCACTTCAGTATCTCCACCATCCCTGTTTTTAAATATGTCCTACGCCAAGTGAAGTGAAGGTGCTTTTTGGGCACATTTGCCGCATTCATGGCAGATTTTCCTAAGAACATTTTGTTGTCAGAAGGGGTGTAGCACTTCCACTCGATCACATTTGGTCCCAGTTTTGGAGGAGGCACACGACTGAGCACGCTGAAGTCATGTGACCACAGCCAGTGTTTATTGAGGGACACCCCCTTTTATAGGGGGTTCAAAATTCCCGCCTGAACACCTGATTGGTCGGGTCTCTGCCCCGCCCAGATCACTGGCCAATGAGATGTCTGCATTCAGGATTGAATGGGATTGGCTGAGGTCCCCGTTTGAGTTCGAATCCAACCTATCATTGCTAACCCAGGGATGTGATTGCTTCTACTCCTTAATGAACTAGGCTAGCCTAATTGGGGTTCTGTTATGGCCAAATTTATCTGTCCAGCTACACACTAGCTGTGGCTGTCACACCACTCCTACTGGTATGGCTTTTGCACGTGTTGTGAGTGCAAAGTAACACGTAATGAATTTGGAAGGTAATTTTTCTTTATTCTTTATTCATGCAGGAAGGACATTACATTTTCTAAATATGATTCACTACTTAATTTACTTTAAAAATTAATGGAATATTTGTGTGAAAGAAATATCCAGAAGGCTGTCTGGTCCTTGTCCTGCTCCTTCAGATAGTTGCACCCAGAAAGTATTCTCCTTAAACAAAGTTCTGGGCTTTTTCCAGCTCAGACAGAGTTGCAGATGAGGAGGACTGCTTTGGCAGTCTTACCATAAAAGAAGACCATCATTCTAAGCCATGGATACCTCCTCCCTGCAGCCATTTGGATTTGAGAAAGAGCCCTGCTGCCAATGCCCCTCACTGCTCATCACCCAGGCTGCCAGGGATGAGCCATGCCTCTTCCTGGAGGCAGAAACATGAAACACAGAGAGATTCAGAGCTTTGACAACGCCAAGTGCATTCAAAAACCACATTAGCAACTGTTTATTTAGACTGCAGTCTGGCACTGCTGTGCCAGGTCACTGCCACCACCTTCTCCCTGCAGTTACACCTCACCAGGACTCAGCTCTCTTCCCTGGGTCCCCCACAACATGGCCACATCACACTGCTTCCATGGTGCTGCTGATGCTTCTCTCTCTACTTCCCCACCCTTCCCACCCCACTGTAGGTCTGTCCATCACCCCACAGCAGCTGAGTGGGTACAGAGAGCCCAGGGTGCCATCAGCTCACCCCTGCCAGCAGAAAGCCACAGAGAGCTCAGGGAAGCACCCTGTCAGCACCACACAACACAGCTCTGCAGAGACACGCTCTATTGGATTTCTTGTCCATTATCAGTTTGAGGGATGCCATGCTGTGCTTGGATTGCATCCTTTCTTCATGTACAGACAAAATGGGAAGGTGGCCCAAGGGATAGGGGTGGAAACTGAGAGCCTGCTGCAGGATGAGCATTTGTATCTGCTCAGCAAACCTGAAATAAAGTGAACAAGGGTAGTGAGCAGGAGGAGATGGCATGAAAAGAGCCAGTGGACCATTTAGGGGTTATTCTGTCTCTGGGCACTTGTTCAGTACTGGAGTGGCCAGAAAAGAATATGGTTCCATCCCGAAGAGGCAATGGAAATCTATTTTGGTAAAAACGATTACATGTGAACTTTGCCATGGTCCCCAAAATACCATCAGCTCCTCCCAAAAGTGCAGTGTGTTCAGGTGCATTGATCTGTGAAAAATGCAGATGCACAGGTATGTATGCTGGCAGGTAACAGATCATCTTTAAGGGGCTTTTATGTCTTCAGGCCTTTCTCCATATGCATGAGTACAACTGTTAAAACTGTGGCACAGCAGTACCAAAGACTCTTCAGGCTTTCCCTCCTGACCCTTCCCCATCCTCATGGCCTCATTTGGATGCTGTCTTATAGCATAATGTCTTTTTTATGCCGTGGTGCCCAGAACTGCCCCCAGCACTCAAGGTGAGGCCAGCCCAGCCCAGAGCAGAGCAGAACAATCCCTTCCTGGCCTGGCAGTGCTGGGCTGGTGCCCCAGGACAGGGATGTTCCTCCTGGCTGCCAGGGCACTGCTGGCTCAGCTCCAACTGGCCGCTGAGCAGGACCCCCAGGCCCTTCCTGCAGCTGCTCTCCAGCCTCTCATTCCCCAGGCCATGCCCACAGCCAGGGGTGTCCTGTCCCAGGTGCAGAACCCAGCTCTTAGCTGTGTTAAACTGCACAAGGTTGGGGATTGCCCATCTCTCTCATGGGTCTGGGTCTCTCTGCANGTGGCAAGCACACCTTTTGGGCCCATTGTTATAGAAAATGCTTCTCTTTCCTTTTCTGACCTCCCAGACTCCCTGGAAATGGGCTTTAACTTGCTCAAACTCCTCTTAGGCATGGATGAAAAATCTTCATTACAAAGTGCCTTCTAACTTCTTTTAGCGATACCCTTGAGCACAGCAGGTGAGAGCAGACAGTTTTGCAAGCTGAAGAAGTTGGTGCCAGAAAACTCATGGATCCTCGGCTGAGACTTACCATGCTTCAGCAGAGCTGAGCACACACTTACTACCTCTGTTTGCTGATAATTGGCAACACTTTAGCCAGGGTGTAATCAGAAACAGTGTACTCGTGCAAAANATTTGTCAATAAAAATGCTTCGGCAAAACCAATCTTTCTGTTCTCTGTTAGAAATGCCAAATTGCCCCTACACAGACCTCCCAGTGCTGTTTTCCAAGGGAAGGTGACAGATCCTTTCACTTCCCTCACTGCCTCAAAGTCCACAACAGAAAAGAGTGATGTTATGTCCAAGTGATCTTCCTGTGTGCAAGTCATGAGTGGCCGGTGCCTTGTATGGAAGAGCTTTGCCCATCAGGGAGGCCAGGCTGGAGCTACTTACCAGAAATAAAGCAAAGCTGCTACCCTTACTGCAGCTGTACAGAATAACCAAGTGTTGTAAATACAGAGAGAGGGGGAATGCTAACTTAGGGAAGGATTTCTCTTTGAAAATATTACTAATGGAGTAGTGTGGCTAAGTGAGGAAGGGACAAGTGAGAGGAGGTTATTTTTTTATTTTAGTTTACACATTTTCATGTATTCAACACAATAAATTAAGCTGTCAGCCTGTACTCACAGACTAGTAGAGAGGCACCAGAATGTTCTGAGCAGCTCTCTCATTGTGAGTAGAGAGGCCATACCACACGCTGGTGGTTTAGTTAAGAAAAATAAGCACCAGTACAGAAAACTAGAGAAAGAGTAAGGAAAAAACCCACACCAAGCCAGAGTATTCCTTCTCATGTGAGATGGAAAATGAGCTTATAAGATTTGAGCTGCTGAGCAAGGACAAATCAGAACTGGCATAACACAGGCAGTCTGTCACCCTATCCCAAAGGCTGTCCTCATGCCTGCCTCAGCTCAGTGCCACACAGGCACTGGGCACAGCCAGCAGTACAGACATCCCTGGTCATAAGGTACATTTCAGATGCTTGTCAAACTGAAGCCATTGCCTTATGCTGGTTCATGAAGTCTGTGTTCCTTTAATTTATGGAATCTCTCCTCTGACTGCTGTCCCACTTTGCATAGAAAATTGCACTGATATCACAGAACAGATTGAGGTAACAACATTGGCTTGGTTAACCAAATCTCAGCTCCACTGAGGTTTGTTCTCTCATGGGGGCAGGAGCTGCACAGCAGAGCTCCTGCTTCTCCAGGGCACTGCAGCAGACAGGCAGCAGCTTCCTTATTGCCTGCTCACAGGAACAGTGTCTGTAAGCAGGGACAAGGGAATGGAGAGCAGAGAACCCCACAAACATTCACAAGTCCCATCCCTGGAACATCACTGTGAAGGAGGCCAGAAACATGGGAGTTCCACAAAACCAAAAGATTCGTGCTTTCTAGGGGAGAAAATGAAGCTACTTAGAAATCAAATACAACTAAACCTGGCTTTAAATTGTTCCTCAGCTCACTCTGCCACATTCAGAGAGCTTGGCTGGTCCGTGCAAACACCAAGCTCAGCAGCTGCTGTAACAAACCACACACCAGTTGATTGATCACTACCCAGCACATACCTGGGGACAGTCTCACCTCCCAAGGCAGGAAATTCTGCTTGGGCAGCACTTGCTTGGTGTCCAGGCTTGTAATGCACAAGCAGTATCAAAAAAGCACAACCTGTCACCTGAAGGGAAGCAGTGCTCCCTTTCTTCCTGTGTAGAGACTTAACTCTTCTCTCAAGAAAAGAAATGATCCCACTATTATGACAAAGGGTTGCCTTAGGCAGAAGCCATCAGGTAGGTTTTGATGTAAAAACAGGGACTTTGGCCATATTTTCCAGTAAAACCAAGCTGGGATTGTGCCCTGCTGCACTTTGCTGAGCCACCACCTAAAGGCAGCAGCTTTGGGGAGCTCTGACAAGCACCTTCATCTTCCCACTTTGGGGATTGCCCATTCACCACTGGCAACTGCACAGGTGGTCTGAGCTTAAAGGGGCCTGCACCCTGCCTCCTCTGAGATAAAACCACTGCTTCTCTCTTTTGATTTAATCCTTCTACAGCCAAGTACATCAAACTCAGCACACAAAGTTTTAGTGCATCTGACTTCCCCAGTGACCACCTGGATGGTTTGGTCTATTCATAAAAAGGTGTTTGTTATAAAAGCCCCTGCTGTAGCCACCCAGAGACAGCAACTCCTCTTCTGTTGTCTTGTCCTGTCTCCCAAAATCCTGCCATTTATTATGTTTTCCTTCATAGATATAAGGCCCAAAGAAATACTATTTGATTGTAACAGCCGCTGGAGCACATGCCCCAGCTTCTGTGTCTGGCAGTGTTGATAGCTGGATGCATAACTTTTTATTTAAAAAGCCACATTGCTAGGTGTGGTGTAAGTAGGTGAATGGAATAACAGAGGAAGGACAGGGCCATCTCCTGAGCTGACAGGAGCTGTGGCAGCACAGCAGCAGCCCTGCTCTGAGTGCACCTCAAGGACAGCATAAAACCCTGCTGAGGAGTGGTGGTGATGGCAAACCTTGTCTGGAGACAGCCCTGAGCAGAGACACTGCCCAGCCCCTCTGGCCAGGGGAGAAGGAAGAGGTGAGCAAAGGTTCCAGTATTACTGGGCTCTGGTCTGGGACCAGAGAAAGACTTCTCCTTTCTGATTTAGAAATCATTTTGGTTTTCAGTAGCATTTGTGTGTGAGCACAAAAACTGCAGGGAATGTGCCACAGCCTGTGCTGCAGGAGCCACCTGAGCACAGCTCTCCTGAGCTGCATGTGGGCTTGCGAGTCTGTTCAAGTCATAGAAAGAACATTACCCCAAATGATAAATAAAAGGCTTAATAGGTATTCTTGCAGAAAACAATGAATAAATTCAGCTTCATGAAAAATCCTCTAGTGTGTTTCTGATCAATGCAACCTTTTCTGAATGCTCAGCAATAATGCTGCAGCTAACACAGCTGCTTCATCAGCAGAGGCTGTGACTGGACATATGTCCTTATCAAAATCAGTCAGCAGAGAGTTTTCAACCAAAGCTTTGATAAGTGTCACTCTAAACTGCAAGTATAACATACTTCAAATATACTTCTATGTTACTTTTTTGTTATTGCAAAATTTTCAATTTTCCAAAGGCAGTAAGTCTTTCAGCAATGTAGGATAGCATTTACAGTATTCAAACTGGCTCCAACTTAAACCAATTCAGTTTTTCCTGAACTGTTCTAAGGTGAGTTGTACTATAGCACCTGTTTCAAACTGTTTTCTTTTGCTAATGATGCACAGGTAGGGTACACTGGAATTTTATATTTTCACAGGCTGCTCTGAATCCTTAACCTGTATAATGTGTGATCCTCGTGGGAGGATAGGCACATCCCAAACTTGAGAACCAATTTCACCAAGTCCACTAGACTATTTAGGACCCAGATGAAACCATGTTGCTTATTTCTTTCCACAGGTGAGAAAATTAGGAGGCAGAGGTATTTGCAAAAAAAATCAGTTTTGGTCCAGGGACGACTGGCAGCTCATATGAATGCCACACCTTCCCAAGAGCAGCACATGGCACCACTCACTCCAGCCTGTTTCTGAGATGGGGATGGGCACTAAGGAGACATTATCTCATTCATACACACACTGATGGGAGTGTGTGCCATTGGATCAGGCTCAACAAGCAAACACAGCTGAGGCCATCCAGCCAAGGGCTAGAATACAGGCAGAGAGGTTATTTTACCAGCTCCTTTACCACCAGCACATGTAGGAGCTCTGATTTCTCATGCAAGCTCCAGTGTTCAGAAAAAAGAACCCAACCAAACAACCAAAACCAACCAAACCCAAATGAAACCAACCAGCTACATCATCCTTTTTCTTTACATGCAGCTGTCTCAAGCCTATTATAAAGATTTGATCACTTCTCACTCAGCAACGAGAGATTTAACTTCTCTTATTTTTGTGATCACAGCTACTGAGTAACTGTGAAAGGCTGTAGGGTGGAGTTCCATCTCCAGTGTCACAGCTCAGCCCTCAGGGCAATAATTCTGCCACTTTCCATCTGAAGAACAAAGTAATTCCAGGTATGCCATGCTGTGTCATCTCCCTGCCTCAAGCAAACATCATCTCTCCACAAGCCATTTTACCCAGGACAGCCATTCCCAGCCAGCTCCAGATACTCATCCTGCCCTAGCAGCTGCTGGCACTGTGACAACATGGCATGTGCCAGCACTGCCCCCTGCCCCCACAGCTAGTTGTTTAGAGATGTGAATGTGAGCTGAGTGACCAGCGTGGAGATCTTTTTTTCAGAAATAGGTTTTGATTAAAACCTACCTGTAGAAACATGATAAAAGTGGGCCTAAACCTTAGGTAAGCTTCCTTCTTGTTTTACTGCCATCTCTCTTTTGAGCTTCACATTTGACAGTGCAACTTTGTCCCCCTCTGCTCAAATTATGCATTTGCTTTAATTTGTGTTATCAATCCTGCATTTCAATTCCATGACTGTCATAAACAATCCATTCCCATTAAACCATATTCTACCCAATACCAGCTATACCACACTCCATATTACAGCACAGAAATAAGGGTTTCTTTGCTGAAATAGTGTTCCAGAGTCATTCTCCCCACAGAATGTTTTACACCATTCTCAGCCTGTGTAATTTGTATGGATGAAGATAAACATGAGAGGGAAAGCCTGGTAGCCTCTGCAAGGCCCTGCCAGTCAACAGCCATAAAAAACAGCTTGACCTCAGGCAGCACCATCAGTATCCTAATCATACTCAGCAAATGTTATTGTAGCCTTTAGGTCTCATTTATCCTTCAGTGTGGACCAGCTGAGTTAACTCAGCAAGCAGGACCTGCAGAGCTGTCCCAAGCCGGGTACATAGTTAACAATACCAAATAGCACAAAGCAATCACTGGAGAAAACTGCTCTAAACCACAATGAAAAACATTAGAAATCGGGAGGGGGAAAAAACCCAAACTGATTCACACAACAAAATCAAGAGAAAGAAAAAAGACCTGCTGCATTTATTGTAAAAAACTTCAGTGCCAGCTGGGAGGGTACCCAGCTCTTACATTGCTTTGGTTTACTGTGGTTTATGAGCTACTGTGGTAGCTCATAACTGCCCCATACTGCTCAGAAACAAGAAGGAAAAGTGAAGGATGGGGCTGAGACATTTACCACCTCATCTGGGGAGCACCCAGCACCCGTGCTCCCTCCAGGTTAATGACACAGCTCCCTCAGCTGTGCCACATTTACAGGGCTGGAAGCAGGGAACTGGGTGCGTGCAGCCCCTTAAAGAGCAACCCATGCAATACAGAAATTATACTGTCTTATTTGGAAATATCATTTCATATCCTCATTTGTGTCACACATCCCTGCACATTACATTAGTGCATGTATGTGAACAAATGACTGTTTGTGTGTATCTGTGTGTTCATATACATGGCAAGAAAAACTTCACTTTCTTGCAGTGATTAGTTCTCACTACAGAAATAAGGATACTTCAAATATTTTTAAAGACTAACCTGATCCACTGCTGCCTTTTAAACTTTTTTTTTCTTTTGCACAGAATGAAAAACCAAAATATCGCACAATTTATATCTGTGTAATACCTTGTTGGGTGCAATCACCTTAAGCTGGAGGCAGACAGCCAGCCCAGCTGTGTGATCCATCACAAAATACTGCAGCACTAAGCTGCCCTGGCCCAGGTGGTGACAAGGAACCCCCGCAGTGACCAGCAGGGAGCTGCTGGCAGCCCCAAGAGCACAGCTGCTGCCTGTGGCTGAGGGTCCTGCCAAAACCCTTTCAAGGTTCCCTCAGTGTAGGGACTACTGTCTGCTGTGGTGACACGGCAGTCCAGGAGCAGCAGAGCTCCTTTCATCTAAACACACAGTTAAATCCAAACATGCCCACTGGTCACAATCCTCGCTCTTCCACACGTTCCTAAACCATGCGTTGCTTCCCAGTGTTTCATTTAGGATACAGATTGTGCTGAGAACATGGGAAAAGGGATGAGAGTCATGAGTGTGTGACTGTTATGTGTGACCAGGAGGAAGGTGCTCAGCCCTGATGTGTTGTGCACAGCTGAGCTCCTGTGTGTTATCTCCTCCAGCACAGCACCAGCACTGCTTTCTTGTGCTTTTCCTTGTCTTTCCAGGTTTCTGCTGCTGTGGAGCGCAGTGCTTATCATGTACCCAACTAGTCTGGCTGTCATTGCATTGACCTTCTCAAACTATGTCCTGCAACCCGTCTTCCCCAACTGTATTCCCCCCTATAATGCCTCTAGGATCCTCTCCATGGTGTGTTTACGTGAGTATTTGCATCTTGCACACACACAGATCTTGGCCTGGTGTTACAGGAGACCATTTGAGGGGCCACTCCGGCCAGGCTGGGATCAGGGCCACAACTCCAAAGGCCAGTGGGGAGGTCCCAGGAGAGGCACTGTGACTGGTGTGGGACATTCTGTCCCTTTCCACTTGCCTGCAGCAAGTACAGCGGCCTTGCTGGGAGGGAGGGACAAAGGCACCCCAATCCCTCTGGGTGCAGGGAAAGTGGTGGCAGGTGAGCATATGGGATGGGACAGTGCTGTGCTCCCTGTGGAACCATGGGCACCTGGCACAGGTGACCCACTGCCCTTTGAGCCCTTCCCTTTCCTAGGCTTCCCTCACATTCACAAACGTGAGTGTGCAGAAGGCAGCGTGCAGCCAGCTCTGCATTAGTTACTTCTGGATCTGGCAGGAGCAAACCTGAGCTCCAGGACTGAAGACTTTCACTGTTTCTGTGAGGAGGCAATGATCCTTGCACACTGAGCATTACTCAGGCAGTTTTGGAGCTGGGGAGAGCCCCAGCTGGCAGCACCCAAGGGGCTGGTGGCTGCCAGGGATGCCCCTGCAGCTGGGAAAGGCAGTGCTCCTCTGCACCCTCATTACTGGCCATGCCAGGGCTCCCTACAGGAACATGTGCGTGTTTTTCAATGTTTTGACTGTATGTTCTTAAATAAACATAATTTCATTTCACTGAATTCAGTCTTTTGCTCTCCAGTCCTCCTGACCTGGGTGAACAGCTCCAGTGTGCGATGGGCAACGCGGATTCAGGATATATTTACAGCAGGAAAACTCTTAGCCCTGACCCTTATCATTATTGTGGGCTTCATACAGATCTTTAAAGGTACTCTGTGAGACAGCTCTAATATTGGTATGGTACTGTTGATAGACTTGATTTTTGCCACTTACTGCAATATTTCCTCCTTACAAACTGACCTGAAGGTGTGCTGGGTTTTGCCCAGTGTGGAATTGATACTGACACAGCTGAGGAAAGTATGACATAAGGGAGAAATCAGCTGTATCCCCTTAAAAAAAGTCCCTTTCCAGCTCACCTTGTAGGATTTGATAGAATAAAGGAGAGCAGCTCACAATGTTTTGGAATAGTTACTTAAAATTTTTAATCTGCCGTGCGTTCCTTGAATTTGAAGTGCTCTGGATGTAAAATGACTAAGCAGTGCTTTGCCCAGGGAAGGAAGATATCTGCTTCATTTCAGGCACTAGTCCAATTACCTACAAAAAGTCACTTATAAGATTAAACATAGGTGAAAAATGTCTCACTGATTCACCAGTTATTGGAAAGCAAAAAGCACAAAAGACTTATAATATTTTTATCATGTATATGATGAGTCATAAAAAGGACCAAAAAACATAACATTTACAGAGAGTAGAAAACTTGTTTTCTCTGTGGTACTAGTTCTACAGTACTGACAAATCTTTCAAGCCCATAGACACTTAATTTTCAAGGATTTCTACTAAAGAACACTAAACTCTTGTAAAAGAAAATTGCATTAAGAGGAGGTAGGAGTTTACACTGCCATGGATCCACCCTCAGAGAGTGCAGGTTGACAAAGGGTCTCATGAGTTGCTGCAGCACAGATGGTGGTGCCTGTAGAGCATGAGCTGCCTCACCAGGACACTGTCCTGGAGAAAGCACTGCAATTGCTACGTCAGCCCATGGTGACATGAAGAGCATGGAGTCTCAGTTCCAATAAAGACTAAAAAGTGAAATTTTACTTATTTCTAAGTGTGTGGGGTAGGTAGGCCTGGCCTGACATCTGGCTTGCACTCCTTATGCAGGAAACTACAGAGAGTTGACACCAAGCAGCGCATTCAAATTTTGGATGACTCCGTCCGTGGGCCATTTAGCATTAGCTTTTCTTCAAGGGTCCTTTGCATTCAGTGGCTGGAACTTCTTGAACTATGTGACAGAAGAGCTGGTTGATCCCCGCAGGCAAGTATCCATTTCCACAACACCCTTCTTGAAGACACTGGAGCTCTCTGGTAGTATTGCTCCTTTCATAAGATGCTGCAATGCCTGTCCACGTCTGTGGGACTGGTCTTTCTAAAAGAGAGAGAGTTTTGTTTAGAACAGATAGCAGGCAAGTTACAGAAACGCTGAAATTAAAAAAATATTGCACAAGGTATAAACTGAATCAAAGCAGTCAATCATACTCAATCTTCCACAGCAGAAAATCAACCATAGATGAGATACCACACAAGCATCTTCAGGGAGAATATTCTTTGTCATAAAAAAGTTGAATTATCCTGGGAGTTGCTTTGCTTTTCACCCAAAGGTCTCCCACAGACAGCTGAAAGAGATTAGTTGTGGCACTCTCTGCCCCAGCCCAGCTGTGGGTGCCAACCTGCCAAGGCAACTTACATTGGGTCACTGCTGAACCTGGGTATGGGAAGGGCTTGGAAAGGATTTATCACAGGCAGGCTGAGAAGGCTGGAGGGAAAGAGAATTTTAGTTTAGCAAAGCTCAAATGTTTCAACATTTCTGAGTTAATAAAGTGGAATGACAAGTGTCAAGAGCAGCTCTTGGAGCATTAGTTACTTGTCAGCATCCAATGCACACAGCAATTAAACAAAAAGAAATGTAAGTTATTACAGCTTGGATGAGAATGACTTAAAGCTACAGACTTATGAGCATCTCTGCACCCCAGTGAGTGGCAAAGTGTATGTCCAGAGATCTCAGCAGGAATAAAGGAACTGTGGTAATGTGCTTCCTTAATAAACAACAATATTTTAATGGACCACCACGATTTCAAAGCTGAATAATAAAAAAGTTATTACTTAAATAAGGTAAATATGGCCTTAGTTGAGAAATAAAGAGAGGGTGGAGCAACTGGCCTTTTAAAATTATTATTGTTGCAGCCTTAGTGGAGAAATTAAAGTATTAAAAAATTGGATAACCAAAACCACTTCCTACTTTTACTAAATCTATTCAAATTCACAAGGTTAAACATGCTTTCTAAAACCCTTTTTTCCAAATCTGACACACAGAGAAAAATGCATTATGTTAGATACAGAACAGTTCAGGTGTGCACCTCTAAGAAGGTCTCTGGATTGGAGATCAAGTACATCTGTAGTACTGCTGGTTGCCATTGTATGACCAGAGCAGGTTTATGGTACACAATGGGCCAGGGCAGCAGCTGAACAGCAGGATCCTTTATAGAGCAGCTGAAACTAAAGCAAACCAAGATGTGTTATTCCACCACAGTGGAAGTCTGTAGCCAGGGCTGTTGGGAAATGGACGTTCCATTTTTCAGTGACGGTGTGTCCCAATCCCAACCAGGAGCCCAAAGGGAGCTGGTGGGTCTTTGTCCCAGGGAGCTCCCTGCAGACACATGACTTCACAGCACTTTCAGCCTTCTCTAACTTGCATTGGGTCAGAGAGCTGATAGAAGCATAGAGGAGCAGCCAGTGACCCCCCCCAGCTGGGTGACCATCCCTGGGCCATACACAGTTGTTGGGCTCTTGCTGTGCATGATTGTAATTTCTTATCTACCCTCCTAATTCTTTTATTAGGAACCTACCTCGTGCCATATTCATATCCATCCCATTGGTGACATTTGTGTATACGTTCACCAACATTGCATATTTCACTGCCATGTCACCCCAAGAGCTCTTGTCCTCCAACGCTGTGGCGGTAGTAAGTAAACCATTCCCTGGATGTATAAAATACACTTTGATTTCGGTACTGTGCTTTGCAGTGTGTTTCAGTTTCTCTGCCTTCTGTTGCTTTAGACATTTGGTGAAAAGTTACTGGGCTATTTTTCCTGGGTTATGCCAGTCTCAGTGGCCCTATCTACATTTGGAGGAATAAATGGATACCTTTTTACCTCATCAAGGTTAGATGGAGTACAATTTTATGAACGTTATCTAATTTGGGGAGGGGCTGTTTTAATTGCATTTGCTAGAGGAATGCTAGCTAGAAATTTTGGATGTTTTAGAGCATGAGTTTGTTGTTGGGTGTGTTGGATACAATCAGTTATGAATTATTCTGTTCAAATCAGCGAATGTGATATTGAATCATGAAATTTCTTGCAAATTAATCCTCATGAGTTATTGAAAGTGTTTGCAGATGTGGAATAATTCACAGTAAGAGCCAAACACAGCTTTAGCATGGAACCAAAGTAATTTTTTATCAGTAAAGTTCCAGTAGCTCACAGCTAAACTGTGCTTTGCTCAAAGAGGAGTTTTAGGGCCTGGTGCTGTACTCGGTTCCGAGCATTTTCATGCCCATGCTGGAAAATCACCTTTCAAGCAAGATGCTTTGCATGCATACTGCTGACAGCTGGGCCAGAATCTGTAAAGTCTGTAAGATTGTAACCAATAAAGTCTGTTTATAACAACTGACCTGTCTGAATTTAATTTAGAAGTTATAAAAATTTGGAGGAAACAGCTGAAGTACCTTGGCAAGGTTATTTATCCCAGCCCTTTCATGGGTATGATGAAATGCAACAAATCAGAGTGCATATGTAACAGGCTAGTCACCTGGAAGTGAAACGCTAAGGCACATTAAACCTCATCCAAACCCCTTTAGACACGGTAAATACCCACACAACCTTCAGAGTATTCATTCCTCACTGGGTAAAGAGACAACACTGGCCAGCAGATAGTCCTTGGAGGTATTTGGGCATCTCAGAGCAGGTCTTTTCCCAGGTGACATTAGCTGTAAAGGCCTTGTGTACTGGAGGGTTTAGTTTAAATACCTTTTCCCTGGGGTCACAGTCTCTAGTTGTCTCTGCGGTTGCAGCCACAGCTCCCTTCCATGAGAAGACCAAAGCAGGTGGTTGAGATAAGAGGTGTTATATGACTAGGGACAGTGGATTCACACTTGCACACCCAGTGGATTCATCATTTCTCTTCTCATTTCCAGGTTATGTTTCTCTGGTGCTCGAGAAGGCCATTTGCCAAGTTTGCTGGCCATGATCCACGTCAAGCACTGCACGCCCATCCCTGCCCTTCTCATCTGTGTAAGTTACTGTCCCTGCTCTGTCACCTGCTTTTAGAAACACTAAACCACTTAGAGATGGGCTGGAAAAACCCTTGAGAGGTGGTTTTACCCCAGAAGAGGAGCAGTGGGTCACCCTGGATTGCAGCTGGTAGGCACCAGCTGAGCAGTTCCAACTGCCCCAGAGAGAAGCAGCCTTCAGCCTCAGAAAAAATTCCTCCTCCTCCCAATCCCCTTGACATCTGAATGGTTTCCCTCATAACCTGAGTTGCAGTGTAAGCTCATTAACTCTTGTCCTGCAGTAAGGGACAGGGACTGGCTTCCGAAACAGAGGTTCTTCATTTAAGGGAAGACAAGTTCCTTAGACCAATTTTGCCTGCTTTCCACAAGCGTTTGGAAATCTCCATGGTCACTGCTAATCCCACTCAGGCAAGTCTGCCTTGGGTCCTGCCACCAAAGCCAGAGATGTGGTGGGTCCCAGGGAAAGGAAAAGGGCTCCTAAAATTACTTTCAACAACCAAGACATCTTGTGAGGGGTAGTCAGGCAGTTCTCTGAGGACCACAGGTATTTCTTTCCACAGGCCAAAAAATTAAGTAGAGACAATGATTACAGTGGCTCTGAGTAATGCATCTGCTGAATGGTACATCAGGGGTCACCTGCAAAGATCAGACAGCCATGGGCCAGCTGTGAGGAGTGTTGGGGGCTGGCCCATGGTGTGCTCCCATGGGAAAAAGATTGCCCTCACTTTTTTAGACAGTATAAATTTCCACAATACTAACGACTTAGGGAAGTTATTATTGGAAACAAAGAGCTTCATGTGCTTTGACCAATAGTGAAACTAGAATGTGTGATGGGTTTTACAGTGGCATAGAGGAAAATGATTCACACTGCTGCTGTCCATGGCTGTAGGGCCCAAGCAAAGGAATTCCTCAAAGGGAATTTGCTCAAAATCTTGGCTGCATCGATTGCTGCCAACTGCAGATTTGCCACTGATATCAAAACTACGAGGGTTTGACCCCAGATGCACTAAAAAGATGCATGTTCACATGTCTCCCAGCTCTAACAGCAATTCTGGCACAATACACCCATACAAAATTTCACCAAATATGCCTCCTGGTCATTCCACTTTTATGACACAATATGCATCTTGCTGAGGTTTTACAGCATTCCTGGGGCTTAGTGCCCCATCACAAACATCTTGTGTATTTTCCCATTGAAGGTTTGGGGTAAAGTGCCCTGGGCAGCCATCACGGACTCCTGTGTTCTACAGGGGCCCACGGGGCAGAACTCCTTTGTCCTTTAAAATACCTCAGCTGAAACAACCCGCTGAGTCTCAGAGGCTGTTTCTCTGTGGAACAGCCCCAACAAGAGCAAGCTGCCTGTGGAGCTGACTGATCCATGTCATACCACCCCCCCTGAATCACAGTGCAAATCACAGAACGAGCCTGGCATATTAATTCATCATTTGAAGGTGTTTTAATGCAACTCAGTGCACATCAAATGCTTCTAGGAAATATTTATTTAGGAACAAATAGATAATAATACTATAGTGTAGGCAGCTACAATAGCAAACAGGGCCACATTTTAGGCAAACCTAATTAATACATCAGGTTCCTTTTCTCCTCCATTGAATCACACCTAGCTCTCTGCATGGAGAGAAGTTTGTACATGAAGAATTGCTACTTCAACACAACCAGTGGACCTTTCTTTTTACTGATTTACTATTTCACTTCCAAAAATCAAGGGGGCAAGCTAAATGTAAAAAACTGCAGTGTTTTTGCAAGATGGTGGGGAGTAGCTGGCCCCCCTGCCAGCCATGTGGCCATGGCCAGGCCATCTAGAGCACCCCTCTTCAGCCGCAAGCCACTGGGGGTGACACTGGGAGTACATCTGACACATCAGTGCCACCCACACATGGAATCTTGCCACTCCAAGTGATGCCTTGGGAAGGCTGACCTGAAACAGAGACTGGACAGAGCTAAGAGAATAAAGCAGATATTTATTGAAAGGCCTTTAGGGTACACCTTGGGCAGGACAGGGCCTGACCAGGGCTACACCCAAGGTGGTCTCAGAATGGTCACAAAATGGGCCACTGGTCACGAGATCTCACACTTTTATAAGTTTTGGTCCATTTGCATTTTGGGGTTTAATTGTCCCATCACAGCTTCAGGTTATGAGATCCCATCCTTCTTGTTTTCTCTCTTCAGTCCACCGTTGTTTGTGAAAGCTTTTGCGCTTCTCAGTTGTACCTGTTGTCCTTGGTCTCCAGCAGGAAAAGGATTTGTTTTGTCTCCCTGCTCTGTGAAGAGCTGACTGACAATTGAGGCTCAGAACTGCACCCCTGGGCAGCACAGGATCTGAAAAACATGAAAACTAAAACTTAAGGCATCATTTCCCCTTTTTAGAAGCTTGACAAGGCCTTTTCCTTGTTGAGTCTCTATTCTAAATATCTACTAATAATAGGTATTCAGTAACAGATAAGTATCTAACAATAGTAAACAACTAACAATGATAAACATCTAACAACAGATAAATATCTAATAGTAAATAAGTATCTAACACTAGATAAATATCTAGTCACTGCAAAACCCTCAGTGGCAGAAGAGATCTGTACACACACATGACACAGTGCACACTTCAGGGGAGAGACGAGACCATGTTATATGACAGTGATACAAGATGGTGTCCAAATTTAAATCCATTTTGTGGTGAGACAGTTCAAGGTGTTGAAATCCCCCTGCCAAGCCTGCAAGGCTTTGAATAGGGGAACGGAGGGACCAACAGGGTGTTTGGTTGTTCTGGTGCTTAATTCCTGGTGCTGGAGGTGCAGAAACCTTCCCTCCTGGGAGGAATTTACTATTGAAACACCAAATTAAGAAAAAAGGGAGACAAGCACAAAGAGAGCCTGGATCAACACAAACCAAAATCTTGAGCACTCTCTGGAGGGATTTGGATATTTAGTTTCCCTCAGGCTCTGGGCTCCAGCAGCCAGTGCTCACTGGACAGGTACTTTGTGCAGGTGAGTGCTCAGCCGCTGTGACACCAGAGTGGGGTGGGGGGCTCAAGGAGCAGTGCCCCAGCCCCCAGGTCAGCTCTCCTGGGTCTACAGTATTGATGCCTTTTTGCTGGTCCTAAAATCACAAGCTAGACACAGATGATAAAAAGGGGTTACCTTTATAAGGATCCTTAGGTGCACAACTCGCTAGGTGGAAAGCGATGAAGATGCACACGTAACATAAAGTGCATACAATTTTTATATGTTTAGCAAACTAGCATAACTGACAAGAATCCCCAGTTAGAGGCATAAATGATGAGGTAACTCCCCCTCAGCTCANCTAGACACAGATGATAAAAAGGGGTTACCTTTATAAGGATCCTTAGGTGCACAACTCGCTAGGTGGAAAGCGATGAAGATGCACACGTAACATAAAGTGCATACAATTTTTATATGTTTAGCAAACTAGCATAACTGACAAGAATCCCCAGTTAGAGGCATAAATGATGAGGTAACTCCCCCTCAGCTCAACCCTTTCTGAATCCTTCCCCCCTCCCCACTTAGACAGGAACTAAACTTTGTTAATGAAGACGTGTCTCAGAGAGCTAGTTTCAACCTTGGCTTCCGAGATAATCTAAATTTGGACCCCCAGCTTGAAGCCACTGGGGAATTAATTTTGTCTTTCTGTCTAATAGAATAGGTAAAAAGCTAGCTACAAATACTATAACAGGCTGCAGCGCCACAAATGCATGTCTGCAGAATATAAAGAGTATATAAAAGCAAAAAAGGTGAAAATCAATTCAGTATCAGTAGAAAGCAGACATAGAGTTCAAAAAAGCAAGCAAAACATGCAAATTTCCACCATCCATCTGCCAGTCTCCAAACATTAGTAATGCTCATAAGATTGATGATGCTGATCAGCTGTGACATGAGCCAGCAGGAGAAAGGGCAAACCTCTAATTCTTTGTAATATACAGAGCATCTGCAACCACATAGTGCCTGAAACATGTTAAGTCTAGGAAACCCTTTCACCTGGAGTCCTCACCATAAGGTTCAACAGCTTTTAAAACCCTTAACAGAAAATAGTGGAGTGGGGGCTTTGCCAACCTTCCCAGCCCTAGCCATGGGCAGCAGAGACACCTATGCCAGCACCCCAGAGTATTCATAAACAGACTCTATAGTCTCTGGCTTCAGCATGCCCAAAATCACCCTAAATACCCATTTAGCCCCAGCCCTGCTGGCACAGCTCAGGGATAAGGAACAGAGCCACAGGAGGCAGCATAAGCCCAGCAGGTGCCATAAACAAAAGGATTTCTAATGCTTTAATGGGATTTTTGCTTGGTTTTGTTGTTTTAAAGCTACCTTTTCTAGTAATGGCTGAAGAAGGCTGTGCTCCTCTCTTTGCAGTGTTTGGCCACACTTATCATCATGCTTGTTGGAGACACATACACTCTAATCAACTACGTGTCATTTATTAACTACCTCTGCTATGGAGTGACAATTATGGGCCTGATTGTTTTACGCTGGAAGAAACCCAAAATCTTCAGACCTATCAAGGTGACACTGTTAAAGCTAAATTCCTTGGTTGCAATAGTGATGCAAAAGGTGGAATGGGAGCACCTCCCAAACCACGTCCCAAAGTGCCATTAGTGTAAAAGGAGGATGCACAGGCAGATCTCTTGTGACTTGTTGGGATGGGCAGAGGGAAGGGGGACACAGCCCAGGGGGGTTGAAGCTGCAGCCCAGCACAACCAGCCAGCCACTGCTGTTGCTCTGCACAGTCGTGCTCTGCTCTGCTCTCTCCTGCTAGGTGAACCTCCTCATCCCCATCACTTATCTGGCGTTTTGGGCATTTCTGCTGATCTTCAGCTTGTACTCTGAGCCCATCGTCTGTGGGGTTGGACTAATTATCATTTTAACCGGAGTGCCCGTGTTTTTCCTCGGAGTCTACTGGAGAAATAAACCAAAGTGTGTAAATAGGCTAATAGGTAAGCCAGCACTATGTGCCTCCCTGCCCTCCCTGCTTAAACTCTGACACACTGGCACCAACAACAGCCAGGAAACTGCCTGTATGAGGCTGGCCACCACTCTCAGCCATGGGCAGCCCCTGGGCACAAGGTGGCTAGGCAGTGCTTTTCTTTGGGCAGATGTTTTGCTCACTCCTGGGCACATTTGCCTCCTCTCATGCCTTTGTGTCCCATCCACTCGGCTTGCTCCCAGCAGCCTGTCCTGTGGCAAACACACCAGGGTGTCATTTACACACACAGAGATTAAATGAGCAATCACAACGGACTGAGGAGCTTGTCTGACCTTTGCCCACTTCCACTGCACCACCAGCACTGTGCACCAAGCCCTGTGTGACACGATGAACTACCTCATACTCAAAAGTTTCTTATTAAGCCTTACATCATTCCTCATATAAAATCAAAACTGCAAACACTCTTTCATGTTTTGGTTGTATTTGATTTTTAATCACTTTGCTCCAAGGTGAGGACTTGCAAACAAGCACACTGCAGCCCTCTCTCTCACTGGAGGGTTTCCCTCAGCTGCAGTTGGCTCTGCTGCCAGCAGCTCCCCAAGACCAGCAGTCACTGCAGCCAGGCTGACACAGTGCCAGGAGGGCTGGCAGCCACCCCATCCCACCCCAATCAGCCTGCCATGGGCAGCACTGGCAGCTCTGTGAGGGGCTGGGGAAAGGTTTCTCTAAATCTGTCTCATCTTAATTTGCCCCTGCTTCATGCACGCTCTGATCACAGAGCTGGAGTGGGAAGGTTTGGAGGGGGCAGTCAGTGGGGCAGGGCTGTGCAGCCTCCTGCCCACGTGGCATTCATTGCCCCAGCATCACATATTTGTCTAGAAGAACTCAAGCATCCCCATTAATCACACATTAACCTCTGTCACTTGCTCCTTGCAGAGTCCATGACGTGCTGGGGGCAGAAGCTGTGTTTTGTGGTGTACCCTCAGTGTGGAAGTGTTGAGGAGGAGGCCTCCTCAGCCCACTCCTGGCGGCTGGTGAATGAGACAGCAGTGAGGAAATAACAACAGCGTGGCCTTTGGGGCTGAAGTGGCTTCTTGTTTACATGCTGATTTTTGAAAAAAGTTTTTCTGGAAAAAAAAAATTGTTTTAGAGCACCAATAGTGAAGCCCATTAAATGAACTACATCCTTTATGGCCTCTGTAGCTTTTAGTTATTCCCTAAGGTAAAAAAAGAAAAAAGAAAAAAAAAAGAAATAAAATGTAAAATAAGGCTCCGGTTGGTTGGGGGTTTTTTGGCAGTGTTCTTGCTCAGCAGGGGAAAGCAGCACAGACACAGCTCTGGAATACTGATTTCAGTCACCATGAGGGTCCACCAGAGACATACAAATTTAAGCATTTCCAAACTAGGGCAGTTCCCAACACAAAATCCAAGCACAGAGCTCAAGAGAAAGCAAGCAGACCTCTTGCTGTCCCTGGGTGGGGTGAATGCCCATGTCACACAAAGCATCAAAGTTACACCCAAAAGATCAGCCCTTCACACACCTGGAGGAGCAGAGCATCTCCAGTGCAGCCAGGGCAGGGTGACTGCATTGAGCACAGAGTAACAGCTACAACACCACCAACAATCATCTGCACCCTTCCAGCATCATTTTGTGATGGAGAAATAAAGATACAGAAGCAGTGATCTAAATCCCAAGTATCTCAGTTTTGTTGCACTGTTGTAAAAGTGGAGGGGGGTTCCTGCTCCCAATGGGATGGGGCTCACTGCACCAGCCAGGAACTCCAGCACAAAGTTCACTACGATCCAGGTGCCAGCTGGGGAGGATGGAGACATGGAGAGGTTTGCAGTGGGCTCAGCAGTCCAACTCAAAGGAAACACAGGAAAGGACCCTGATGTTCCTCCTGTCTATTGACGTGTCAGGTGGTGTGACATTGCTTCAGAGAGTAACAAGCCTAAATCACTCACACATCAGATGCTACCTAGAAAGTGTTTTGCATATTTTATTTTTGCCATACACTAGGAAAAGAATCTCATCCGTGCACTTAATTAATATATAGAGATTTCCTGCTGTAGCAATATGGCCACTTTCACACCAGGGAATCTTCTGAAAATGCAAAATGTGAGAACAGCTCTGAGCTACTATCCTTTCACAGTATTTGAAAACAAAACCTATTGCATTCAGTAGCCTTGGTAACAGCCATCTGAATGTAATTTTAAAAGTATCTTCCCATGGCCCTGGCACAAAAATAATGCATTAATTTTTTCTTAATTATTCAGAAATACATAATAATAATAATAATATCTATATATTAAAATTCTATTAATCTGTCCAAACTTTCAGATGGTAGACACTAAAAAAACCCACAGCTTACATTCTCCTCTTTGCATAAAGCTGTTAACTATAACAGTTTGAAATACATATTTAGCTAGAAAAAAAGGTGTGGTTTTGTGTGTATATATGCACACATGTGAAGAGAGATTCCACATTTTAAATAATAGTGTATGAATATACAGTTTGCTAATGGAAATCATAAATCTTCAGCTTGCTTTTAAGAAAAAGTTCAGAGCAGACCTCCCCGTGGCTAAGCAGCACCTGAACCGTTAACTAATGTCAGAGGCTCTCATGACCAAGTCTCATTTTCCATAGCTCAAAATCCACCTTCCGAGGTATAATTTCCAACAGTTTGATTCTTTCAATACCTTTACTAGCCAGTGGGAAAACTAAATGCATTACAACATCAGAAATAGATTGCTTTCAGAACTGCTAAATTTTGGTGTGGGTTTATTTTTGTTTGTTTAAGCAATTAAGGCGTGGAAATCAGCCAGCAAGGAAACTTTGCAGCTCTTGAGACAAGTCTGTATGGTAATGAGAAAGGTAACAGTAATAGTAAACAGTAAACAGTAACAGTAGTAATGCTGCAACAGCTACCAAGGCTTTTCTTGGGTGTTATATAAGGAAATCAAAAGCAAAATTAAGGAACAAATTCCTCATAAATGATAATTGAGTTTGGCTCAAGTTTTCCCTGATTATACTGACATACTTTAAAAGTAACAACATTTGGCCTTAAATCAGAAGGCTTAATTTAGAACAGGATGATTTACTAGACCTCATCTCTGAGTTACATACCAATAACCAAAAAGTGTTTCACAATGTTTCATTTTTAGGAACAGCTTCACCTCTGCTCCCAACTTCACATACATTAAAGGCTTTGCAAAGGTGAGTGCCTAATGTGTAGAATTTCTAACCATAGAAATCAAATGTACAAGATTAGAAATATCAATTCATATGCGTATGAAATATGAAAATGATTGAGTGTGCTGCTAAATTCATACAAAATTTAGCAGCACATGCAATCCATATAAGAGAGATTTTTCCTAAAGACAAAGCAACTAGCTCCAAAGGAGACATAATTAGTAGTATTTTAAAGCCCACGGAACAAAAAAACCTTGAAACAGCTGACACTATCAGCATGTTGAGAGTACTGTGATTCTTGCTACAGAAAGGCAAGCTGTTTCCAACAGAAAGGAGTTTAAATAAAACTTGAATAGCAATGCAATACTATATGAGCCCATATATTATGTGCTATTATATTTATGTAGCATAAAATATTAGAGGCTGTAATGCACAAAAATACTCTGTGGAGCATCACCTGTAAGTCAGCCTAAGGCAAAGTCAATAAAAAATGGATTGGATTATTCTTACCTGATTTATCACAGGCTTGAAAAAGGCAGCAAGAGATCTGTCATCATTGTGCTACATGCTTTGCAAGACAGAAGAGGAGAAGATAAAATTCCAGCAGTTGAGTGGGCACTGTTGGGAAGCACAGAGAGAGAGGCAGAGGTACTTCTGCTGGCTTGGCCACCTTCAAGCGTTTTCAAAAACTTGATAAAGGAATTGATTGTTTTCCATTCATGTTAGAACATAAACTAGAAGAGTTTGATCTCAGAAGGATCAAGCGATGAGACTGACAGAATCACAGAACATTCTGAGTTGGAAGGGACCCACAGGCAACATCAAATCCAGCTCTTAAGAAACTGCCCCATATGGGGATTGACCTTGGGTTCAGCATCACGCTGTTTCAGTTCAGAGCCTCTTTCCAGCTCAAGGACAGAGTCCTTGCATAGTTAATAATACATTTGACTTGGAAGCATTTTTACAAAAGACATATCCAAAAATACGCAGACAAGATTTCATTACTTCTCCATCACTTCTGAAAGCACAAGCCCTGATGCAGCCATCAGCCTCAGGACAGGGGCTGGTAGCCCCAGGACAGAGCCACTGCCACAGCCCAGCTCCAGACAAGCTAATGCTGTGAGAGAAACGTGCTGAAGAGCTGAAGTTAAACAAAATCACTCATCTTCAAAGGAAAGACAACAAATGAACAACCAACCAGCCCCCAACAGACATGCTGTCCCACGCTTCATATTTGGAGGCCTTTGTCCAGGTATTTCTCACGTTTCACTTACTGTTAAACCCTGGAAAAAAAACCATTTGGTTTCCACCCTCTTTGTACCAAGAACCAAATCAGAAATTGCTAGCAGTTCTGGCTAGCAGAAATTTCCTCCAGAAATTGCTAGCAATTCACCTGCTGAGGAGATCTATGAGAGACACTGAAAGAAAAAATGAAGGGTGAACTTTGCTCAGAATTTGTCTTTTCCTAAAGCTTTAGAGTTCAGAGAGTTGTGTACTGTCTCCACCTCCAGCTGTGAGTACAGGCAAACCAAACTCTGCTTTTTAAACCTCCTCTCCTTGGGCCATGACTCCTCTCACCAGTACTCTTATCTTCAATGAGAAATTTCTGCACTTGGAAAATGGAAAAGGAAAATGAAAATCCAAGAAAAAGGATTATAAAGTAAGAAGATGCTGAGGCCAAAACCAAATCTGTCTTGAAGTCCTCCAGTAAGACACAGTGCTAGAAGGGAGGGAGTTACAGAAGGCATCATAGAGCAGGGAACACACAGAATGAAACGGAATAAAAAGTAAACCTCCACCACTCACCTCAGCCTCGGTAACCATTTAATCCCTGCAGCCAAGAACACAAGAGCCAGAATCTGAAGAGGGAGGAACAGCTCACTGAAGTGTTTGCTAGGTGACAGAAGGACAAAGGACAGGACACAAGGTGTGCTGCCTGCAAGGTTCAGGTTCAGACTGCTATTTGTACTGGATTTTAAATCCTAGCACTTGCCTGGGAGATTAAAACTCAACTTCCAGCCAAGTCCAAAAATCTTAAGCAAAAGCAGTTTTTCCTCACAGAGAAAGCTCTGAGTAAAAAGTACCCAATCCCCTTCAGGCTTCTCAAGTTTGCCCCCTGGTTTGTTGTAAGACACATCTACTGTTCTGCACAGGCTGTCAAAAGACCCACAAACACTCAGGTGTCATTTACTACTCCATTTCCATTTCACAGGTTACTCTCATTTCAGCCTCACATCAGGGTATGATGGTATGGTTTGAAACACAAATGCTTCTGCCACTATAGCCTAATGAGCATGGCAGGGCAGGGCAAGGGAAAAGCAAAAGCAAAGCTAAAAAGCAAAGCAAAGCCAAGCCTTTCTGCTAGGCTAGAAGTTATTATTATCCCTCTGCATCAAGCTGGGCCCTTCCATCCTTCATGGCTACAGATAAATCTGGGATCACCATGAAGTCTGTCGAATTCTCTTCAATACAGATAAAGATTTCCAAGTCTGCAGAACACAGTCAACCATAAAATAACTCAGCCCTCACCTTCTTCTGAATTAAAAGAGCAGGACAGAGCCAGCAGTACCTCACTGGGGGTGGAGATGAGGAAGGAGAAGCATCAGCAAAACAAGCACTGGCCTCAGAAATGGGAGAGGCTGTACTTCAGAATTTTTTTTTAACCACCCTAACAGTCATACACTTCAGGGCATCTTTTTTTTCAGCTGGGATATGTGCATACATACATGTTAAAGGCAGCTGTATACAACAGTGAATCTCCTAGTACCAAGATTTCACATGTATTATTTAAGAAGTGATATCCCTTCGACCAGCTTCAGCTCCCAGAAAAAGCAGATGACAAAAAACCCCAGAGATACAAAACCAAACCAAAATACACCCTCTCCCCCCCCAAATTCATGTCAATACATTGAGTCATGGGTTCACACATCAGAGTCTGAGTCAAACTACGACTGTGGGAGTAGAGCACACTTTAGGAATCCTCAAGCTTAGGTGTTAAGAGTGACAGTCAGAAACCCACAGGCTCTGGGCAGGTGAAATTTTATTAAAAATTAAGAGATCCAAAGCAAGGCAAAGTACGATGCCCAGCATCTTTCTAGCTTAGGATCTTGCTCAGTGCAGGAAGCAGCAGCAGACACTGGTAAACATGATGCCATACCTGCATCACATGCCTGCACACACACTATGGCAAAATGTTTTAACTAAATTAATATATACAACACAAATTAAAAACAAACAGAAAAGCCAAAAAGCAGAGAACAGAAATAGAGAACAAGTACATTTAAGGGACGTTGTACAGTAATAGACAAGCTGTAAGGTACTAGAATTTCTAACAGAAATATTCCCTGCTTTAATGGCAGCAGAGAAAATATTAAGGGAATCACTTCTCCCCTTTATGATGCCTATGAGCTTGTGTTCTTTTCAAACCAGTAGGTATTCTTCCCTATTCAGAGGGTTTTTTTGGAAAGGGGTTTTTTTAGAAGATGGTTTGGGGGTTTTTTTGGCTTGTTTGGACAGGGGAATTTTGTATCTTAAAAAACCAAAACCAACCAACCAACCACTTTGTTTCCTGCCTACAAAAATCTTTAAAGAGTGCAGAAAAACATTATTAAAGTAACAAAATTTTTAACAAGTTTACTAGCTGATTAACTTAAGGTTGTATAGTCTTTAAAGAGTTGTATTTCCACTTTTTTCCTTTCCTCTAATTTTAAGAACTGAATACAAGGAAGGAGGCAGTTTACATGGATCAGAACTGAGGTGCCTTCAAGGATGGGTGATTCCCTGTATAACACTCACAAGAGATGCAGAAGGGCAGACATACACTAAGGCAGACTTTGTGATTTATGCAGGTATTGACGTTCCAGGGCACTGCAATGCACCTCACAGTGCTCATAGTGCCAACACAGAGATTTCTTCTGTAAAATTTATAGTGAATTTGTGGCTGCTCTTCCTTTCCAAGGGGTGAGCTAGGAGAGAAAACCGCCCTGCAGAAGTCAGTGCTCACAAAGAGCACCAGGCTTATATTTCTCACTGATGCAAAGCTGTATAGTCCAGTAAGGAGGGCTGTGAACACTTCTGTATGCTTCAACATCCAGTTTTCACTAACCTGGACATTTTTTTAAGTTTCTAAAAGTAAAACCTACTTGGTGAAATTTTCACTGAGTTACCAAATGAATCAGTACACAAAATATGTATGACACACATAAGAAATAATGTGAAGTTACATGTCTTAAAACAGTGTTAGCTGTTCAGGGTTGTTCCCAAAATATAGCACTACTCCAAAGAACATATTTCAACTTTATGAGCCTTCTAATGGTGATGGTTTAAGGCATGGCATGATCATCGTTATGATAGAAATATTTTTCTGTAACAGAAATAAATACACATGTATTTCTAAGGTCCTTCGTATCCACACAATATAAACCTTTAATCTTTCTCCTAACTATACTTAACTACCTTACACATACAAGTCTATGGATTTAAAATTACTTGTAGACAAAAAAACCAACCAACCAAACAAACAAACCCCACTAAAACCTGCAGCCTTTGATGAGAACAACCACTCTGGCAGTGCAATGACATGGCCTTGCAAAGGTAGAACATACCCAAAATGTTTACAAATGCTAGGGAAGCAAGATCTCTTTCAAAACTGCATTTTCTTTGATGAAATGAGTTCTGATCACAGAAGAACCTGGAAAAAATTGTTGAGCAGTATTTATTTAATGCAACTACAACTCTTGTTATGCATTTTGCCACAAGCCCTTTCTGGTATTAATGCCCTTAAGAATTTGAATCTTCTAACTCTGGAATGCACACTATGAAACCAATTTGCAATAGAAGAGGGAAAAAAAAATCACTTCTATTTAATTCTTCCGTGTTACATTTCAGTAGGCCAAAGTCCTATTCCTTGTTTTTTTTAAGGCACTCCCCCAAAGGGAGTGAAAGATCCAGGGCAAACTGCAGCCCATTTAAAGGAAAAAAAATTTTGACACTTTGATGCAAACTCAACTGTTCACTGCAGGAGTCTGTTAGGCTTTACAGCCAGGAAAGTCCTGTGAGCAGCAGAACTCGGGTCCACAGATGCCAAAGACGCCAATTTCACAAGTTCAGTTAATAACTCTGGACAACTTGAATTCTTACAACAACAAACAGGTTTTGGAGCACTTGGATGTTCACAGAGCAGCAGCATCAACTTCCTTTTTAACTCCCAATGAAAGCATTTTTGTTTGTCACTGTCTCAGGGGGAATTGAAGCAGAGCTCTTGTTAGAGTAGGGAGAGTCTGGCCATCACCCCAGCCATCACAACAGGACCAAACTATCACACAGCAGAGCTCTGCCATTCTGCAGGGACTCCTCATTAAGCAATGCCACCTTCTTAGAGGTAAATATAACTTGCTTACTTTTAATTACACTGTAAAAAACCAAAAAGGCACCAGTTTACATTTAGCTGTGTACAATCTACACAGTGTCAGCTTTAAAACAGCACTGATGTATTTCAGTTCTTCAAAGAAAAAAACAAAAGTAAAAAAAGCAAAATAACAGTCTCTAAAAGGAAAACATAAATAAAATCACTGGCTTATACATCTGCACTTACATAGCAGATTTACAAGCAAACTTGTGAGACAGATTTTATTTCAAAATAAAACAGAATTCTGATCCTGACCAAGTGCCAGTGCTTCCCAGTGCAGCCCCAAGGAGCTGTAAAGCCTCAGGGCCCTTCAGGCACACTCAAGGTGGTATCAGCACAGAGTCCCTGGAAACACAAGGGAGGAGAGGACAAAGGGCAGAGAAGGAGGAAACAATTCTGCAACACTCACAACATCACTATGAAGAAAATACAACCAACACAAGACAATGCAAAAAAGAAATACTGCTGCAACTAGGATTCAATGCACTCCACTTACACTGAACACTGCTACACTCTCATTACAAAGCTTTAGTAGCCAAGACATCTGGTTTCATTCTGGGTATTCCATACAGAGACTTTGGATTTAGTGGATGCTTCAAGGTACATATGGCCATCAATACATTTCTGGAGGGAGCAAAAGAAGTGAGCACATTCTATAAAAGAGGAAGCTACAAGGGATTTTATTCCTCCTAAGTATGTTTAATTAAAATTATTAAATTTTAATTAAATTATTATCCCTAAAAAGACAACAATGTTATTTGTACTCAAGAGTACTCAAGAGTTACAATGACTGGTGTCTGCCCAGGGTTCCAACAGAATTCTCTAATTCAGTAAGACCACTGAAAGGCAAAGAAACACTGAATGCAAAGCGACTAAAAGTACAAAAGAAATACCAAAAGATGGAGATGCCTCCAAACTGCAGTGACACATTCATGTTCTCCTAGCCCCTACCACCACATACTGGCCTATTTCTGCCCCACTGCAGTTTCAGGAATAGCAACGGTGACACAAACTTGTCCCATTTAGTTTTCTACTGCACTCCACGTGGGATTGAAGCACACTCATTTTAAGAGAGAAAGTTGGGAGCACACACATACCACCTATCATCAAAGTGCATTGCCACAAAAACAATGAAGTTACAAAATTTACATGGACAAAACAAATTTTTTTATTAGCAAACAAGTAAAGATTCATCATCACTAGTATTGTTTTCAGAGAGGGAAGTAGATGACTGTAACATTGGCACTTCCAAAGAATGGCAACAGGCCGCATGAACACCCAAAGGCTCCTCCTGGTATGAGTTAGGGCAACATTGGTTTTGTCCATCCACCTGGATATGAACATTCATGGGGCTGTCTGGATAACCAGACTCCCACTTTTTTAAGGGTAATCTACATGGATCTTCAGTCAGTGGATGACTTCCACTTAAACTACTGTCCTCTGAGACAGTCCTCCTGGATACTGACCCTCCATGGATCGTTTCTGTAACACTTTCAGATAAAGGATCTCTGAAAGCCTTTCCTGTATCTACTTTACTGGACTGCTTAAGCTCTCTGTCAGAGTCAGCACTTAAAGATTTATCGCTGTGTCCAGCCTCAGGCTCTGCATGTGCTGCTGTGCAAGTATTTGGCTGGAAGGTGTTGGAAGGCGATGGCTCTGTAATTTCAGTCTCTGGCTGCAGGCTGCTACATCCAGCTTCTTGTGGGCCCCTGGCTTGGCCATTTGGCTCAGAACTAGGTCCTTCAGGGGAAGGTGGAGGACTCTGAATAGTCCCACCAGCACTGCTGATGATCCCATCACCCAGTGTAGTCTGTGAGGTGCGGGCAGGTGTCAGCAGGGGGATCTGTCCTCTCACCCGAGGTCTGTGGAAGAGTCTGCTCCAGAGCCTGCCCAGGCGCCGCCGAGACGAGCCCCGCCTGGACGAGTGGCGTCTCATCTGCCTCCTCATGGCTGTCCGAATGTTCTGCAGCACAGAAGCCTGGAACACAGGGAGAGCAAACCAGCATCTCACACATGCTGTTTGAAAAGATTCCAAAAGATTTCTAAACCCTGCTCTCCCCCACGAATATCTCCACTTTAACACAATACTCAGACTTGATCCCTGTGCTTCCTTCTTAAATGTGTATTTTCTAACAAACTATTTGAGAACACCAAAGACAGCCTTGCCTGTACCAAAAAAGTCTCACAGATCCATAGAATGGTTTGGTTTGCAAGGGATGATCTTGGTAAAGATCATCTAATTCCAAATTCCCTGCTGTGAACACCTCCCACTAGACCAAGCTGGTCAATGTCCCATACAACCTGGCCTTGAACACTGCCAGGGAAGGGCAGCCACAACTTCTGTCCCTTGCAGTGTTTCCTTTATGAGTTTAAGCTCTACTTGTCTGCCCAGGAAGTTAATTTTCCACTGGAGTAACAAACTACAAGTGCTTCATCACATTAGGAACTGTATCTCAGTTGGATACTTCTGACAGGGTACAGGAGTTTTCTGAGTACTCAGCAATAAAACAGAATGACTTAATGGCTTGCCAGTGTGTGCTGGTTTAGCACAGATGGTGGAGTCTAATAGGTGAATTCTTTTAAACTGAAAACCAAAATAGCCAATCGTCTGTAGGATCCACCTCTGANGCCTTGCCTGTACCAAAAAAGTCTCACAGATCCATAGAATGGTTTGGTTTGCAAGGGATGATCTTGGTAAAGATCATCTAATTCCAAATTCCCTGCTGTGAACACCTCCCACTAGACCAAGCTGGTCAATGTCCCATACAACCTGGCCTTGAACACTGCCAGGGAAGGGCAGCCACAACTTCTGTCCCTTGCAGTGTTTCCTTTATGAGTTTAAGCTCTACTTGTCTGCCCAGGAAGTTAATTTTCCACTGGAGTAACAAACTACAAGTGCTTCATCACATTAGGAACTGTATCTCAGTTGGATACTTCTGACAGGGTACAGGAGTTTTCTGAGTACTCAGCAATAAAACAGAATGACTTAATGGCTTGCCAGTGTAATTTACCTGTAAAGAAAAATCATTTTGGAAAATTAGGAATTTTCCAAAAATACTGCTACAGACTTTATTTTCTCATCATTTCAGGTGCATTTACAGTTTCAGCTTGAAAAGCCCTTTTTTTCTATTTACTTTTTGACCTTTCTCTCATTCTGTCTTGATGTACAGCAGAAGTGCTTATCTCACGGCTGTCTCCCAACAAATACGTTTAACGTGTTCAAAACTACCCACAGCACCTGTGGAACTGTGGTTCTTCAGCTCCATGTAACGCATACACATTTTTATAATACTTCCATATAATTAGCACAGCCACTCAAATACAGTCCCAGATTGATTTTATCTAATTTATAGTCGTTTGGCTGCTGAAATATTCATTGGCACTTGTCTGCATACCTGTGATGCATTGTACACAGGGAAGTCTTCAACTGGGGGAATAAGTCCTTGTGCAATCAGCTGTCCATAGGAAGGTGGAGCTTCCCGCCGCACAAACTCTGCCTCCAGTCGTGTCATCTGAGTCTCAAATGCTCTGGAAACAGAACCAGTGAGAAAACATGGAAGAGAAGTAACAGTCTGTCCTGCCTCTCTGACACCAATGTGTAAAAGCATTGCCAAAGGGCTCATGCTAGGAGTAAAACCACAAACCTTCCACTAAGCTCCATGCGAATCTTATCAGGATGTTAAATAAACAACAGGATTAAGAGTACAGGGTATAAATATGAATGAATCAAACCAGCAAACTCTTAAGTGCAGTCTCAGGCTGGACACTGTGACAACTGAAGTTTTTTCAACTGGCCAGTAATTGTTGTGCCAGTAACAGCAGTAACTTGTTCAGCAAGGGCCCAAAGGTTATTTTTGGAAAAGACATTAAGAACTGGAAACAATCACCCAACGGGGCAGCTTGCAGTTGCAGAGAGGTTTGCTAGTCCTGACAGAATAGAGGCACTGAAGTTCCCACCTTAGCACAGCAGATCTTTTGGAGGTCCTTAATCATGCAGATTTGATCAGGAGAGAATGTAAGGCACACTGTTTAAAACACTGTGTCAGCAGCATAGCACAGAGCTGATGCACATGACAAGATGGGAACCAGAACACCCCCTATGACTCTCTCCTACAAGGCAGAACCCTACCTACACATACATGTAACACAGAGGCAAAGAAACACACACACACTCCACCTAAAATGAGGCATACAGAACCAGGGCAAAGGGGCACAGCTTATACCACGGACAACTCCTGCTCAGAACAGGCCCCACCACAGCAGGACAGCACTTTGAGCAGAACTGAGAACTGGAGTATGTGGGGACGAGTGAAGGGTTATTCAATTCAGACTCAGTGAAGACTTCACTGTGGCAGTTCAGCATTCACTTTTTGGCAGGGGCAAGAGGTTTGTTAGAAGGGGATGAGAAGGAAAAGGAAACTGCTCAAGACAGATTAAGTTAGATACAGATTCTGTCATACCGCATAATAAACATGTACTTCTCACAAACCACAGACGAGCTGATATTTCTGCTCACTACTCCCAGAAATCTTCTCTAAGCCTAATGCAGTGACTACTATTTAGCTGCCATTAGGTCCTTGGATTTGATTTCACAGTATTTCGCAAATTCTCTGGTTAAGAATCAACATTTTTTTTCCTTTTAACAAAACAGAAAAAACCACCACAGCTATGAAAACATCAACAAAGCATGACACTTACCTGTACTCCCTGGTCCTCAGAGAGTATAATTTAAATGCACAACCCAGCGCTATCACTAGCAGCAAGCCACACACAAGACTCCCAATCAGAGCAGCTGTGATGACTTTCCTAGGAACAATCACCAGGCAGTTACGTTCATCACTTCCATCCTGGCAGTCCTCTTGGCCATCACACCGCCAAGTCTCAAAGATGCACAGATTTGTCCCACAATGGAAATTTCCTGGCTGGCAAGTAAAGCAGTTTTTTTCATCTGAGCCATCTGGACAGTTCTTCTGGTTATTACAGCGGTCAAGTATTGAGTAACAAAGCCCACTGTTTCCTTCACACGGGTATTCATTCTTCTGGCAAGCAGGACAGTTCTCCTCATCCTTGCCATTTGGACAATGCCACCAGCCATCACAATGCTGCTTATCTGTGAAACACTCCTCATCACTTCCACAAGGGTGCTCCCAAGGAAGGCAATAGCCTTTCACTTGATATGTTGCATTGAATCCATGGCCAGTACTCTTGGAGTGGGCATGATACGAGACAGTGAGCTGGCCCTTTGATGACTCCACACTCACAGAATGCCTATTGTTGTGGTGTGAAAACGTCTGCATTAATTTATCACCTCTCTCTCCGATGCCATCATACACCTTTACATAGTCATTGTAGCCTAACTGCAAATCGAGCTGCAACAGAACATGCCGATTATCCTGTGTGTCCACATACCACGTGCAACGAAGGTCTGATCTGCTGTGATCAGCACGGAATAAGTCTGGGGAAGCAAAAGAGCCGTAAAAATTACCCAGCCTTTTGCCACAGGAAAGATCAGGACAATTATCTTCGTCCGAACCATCACCACAGTCTTTAACAGAATTACATCTCAGTTCGTTCATCAAGCATTTGGTGGAGCGGGCTGCGCTGCACTGAAACGTTCCTGAGGGACAGATGCTGGATGGAGGGTCTGTTGGAGGGACAGTGCAATTTTTCTCATCTGAGTTATCACCACACTCATCCATGGAATTACATTTCCAAGTACTGGGAATACACTTCCCATTAGCACAACGGAATTCATCTGACTGGCACATAGACTGACCTATCTTTCCTGTCAAAGAGGACAAGGAGAAAAAAATCAGTATCAAAACTTTTGGAACTATCTGGTATCACTTTTCAATATTTACTACCATGCATGTCACAAGCTAATTAGTCAGGCCAGTACACTTCAGCAATACTGTTAAAAGGCCATTTGCAAATGATATCACTATTATCACACCAACACTTTACAGTCATCAATGGCCCAAGACACCTGTCAAAAAAAAGTGCTGCTGTCTTCCAAGTTTTGCCAGAGAGTGTATAAAGTGAAGCCAACAAACCCGTATGATTTTACCTCTAATATATGAAAGGCGAAATCCCTGAGCCTGCCCTGAGCTTGACGCATCTGAGTGAAAAAATATCCACACATGGTCCCTTGCAGAGATGAAAGATGGAGGTATGGAAGATCCACACACTTTGTACTCCTCCCTCTTGGAAGATGGGCCAATCATCAACCAGTCTACTGCACACTTCTGAGAGTCCTCCAAATCAAAGTTCTTAAAACTGTTAAGAATAAAAGAAAACACAAGTTATAAAGAGGACATGTATTTGGAACAAAGCCTAACACAGAAAGAACAGACTCTAATGGCTGACTTTCTGCATCAAGCAGTGCTGACAAAGTGATCACATTCAAAGATAATAAAGCATCTACCTTCTACATACTACCCTGAGTATATAGAAACAACGCACATCCTCCAATGTGGAAAAGCACCCATCTCAAAAGCATAAACATCACAACAAAGTAGATCCAAAAGCTGAAAGAATGATTCCTCTTTTACTCAGTCCTTAAACAAAACTGCTTCCTAAAATACAGATATGAGGAGAAGCAAAATTACAGAATACATTATACAGAAAGTAGATTAATTTCAGCAGTCATTTCCAACCATAAAAGCTATGAAACTAGGGACGATAGGGTTGACTACTGTCTTGGAAAAAGCGCTATAGGAAGCACTAAAAAGAACCCTAAATGGCTAAGTATGAGAGACACAAATCCACTCTTCAAGCCATGGATGGGCAAGGAGAGATCAAAACGAGAATAGGGGTGGAAATCGAACCTAAAATCTAACACCATTATCTTTTAATTCAAAGATTAAAATATTCCCTTTCTGGGAGTGCAGAGCAAACAAGACTATAACCTTTTCCAGTCAAATTTCTAGCCCTTCTGCTGACACAAGCCAAGTGATTAGTCAATAGTAGCTCATCTAGTGCAAAGAGGTGCCCTGGTTGTTTGCAGAACATTGAACACAATTGGATAATACTCCCTAACCTGTGGCTCAGGATCCATATGTGGTATTTGCTCTCTGATGAAACAGATTGCATTTGTATTCAGCAATCTGCAATGACAATAGCAGATTGCAGACTGCACAGAAAAACACACCGATTAGGAAACAGCACACTGTTCAGAACACTTAGAAATTAATTTTGGTCCCTTTTTATGTAACTCAGCTACACCAAATTAACTTGGTGTAGAAGTTTGTGCATATGCCATGCAAATATCTAGACAGAATTTTCAGAAAGGCAGAAAAGCTGCTGCAAAATACAGATCTCCTTCCCTAAAGGGTTTTTTCACAAACATCAAAGACAAATTTTTTGAAAAAGGTTAAGTTGAAAGATAATTTTCTGATATCAACGTGTATTTACCAAAGGCTGTCAATGCCTGCCAGATCTTGACCTTTGAAGTTGAAAGGGAAGGAACAGTAACTATATAAACTAGCTAATTCATTTTAGCAGGAGACTCAGCCTACCCACACGTGTAGGTTTTGCCAAACACATTGGCTTAATAACTCTCAAAAAACATTTTATCAGCAAGAGCACGAGAAGTAAGAGACCACTGAAAGTGATAAGTCAAAATGGAAATTATGAGATGACAAACAACGTATGTGCAAGGACAATCCACCCAGAAATGTCCTTCCTCTTCTAACTCTTTTTCTTCCACCAACCTCTGTGTGTCTTCCCAGCTGTGAAGAAATATTCCCACAGCACTTAATTCTTCGCTATAAGCAATCTCATCAAGCTTCTGAAACCAGCATATTTTGCAAGGAAGTTTTGGATGACTGTGCAGCTAAAATAAAAAGATTTAAGTACTCAGCCGTTCAAAAATAAACCAGAGTATTTCTCTTCCAGGTGTTCCACATAAAATGTTTTTAATGACCAAGATGCTGAACAGCCACTGCATCATGAAAAGGAATTATCCAAAGCATCAGGGGAGCTATATCACATAAAGTTTGTTTGTTACACGAGATGTGAGACAGCATTACTGAGCTACCACACCACTTCTGCTCTCTGTAACTCATTTTGGCACCACACATCCTGTAGGGTGTCTGTCATCTACTTGGAGGATTGTTCATAGGAATTTTTTAATGAAAACTTTTTGACTAAGTGTTAGATATACCTATCTGACCAACAACAGAAGTTTTTAAGAAAAGCAAACAGTCACTAAATCAAGAAATGGAAACTCAAAACTGGGAAGGGGGGGTGGGAATGACTAAAAAATTTCTGTTTGTATGATACAAGTTCATTTACTAAATCTTTTGATCCTTTACTTCTGTAGTTATTTTAGATGTACCTGAATCAACCTTAAAGAGGCAAACGAATTGTTCCCCTATTTTACCCAGTTCTCAGCACTCCAACTGGGTCCCACAGCCACTCATTTTCCTCACTCTGCTGAAAAGAGCTACTTTTGTCTATCAAGTAAATAATTCAGCCATAGCGTGGTTACACAACACAGACTGCACAAACCCAGTGCAGAATTTGCCTGTACAATAAACTGTCTATAACTTACTTCAAAATGCATTTCTTTCTAGGAAAAAAAAAGAAAAATATTTAACACTTTTAAGATTCATACAAAGGAAGAGTACAGAAAAGTCAGCTACATGCACATACCTTATTTACAAACTCCTTTGCAGATGACAGCAATATCCCTCAAGAGCCTGCATTTGTGTATAATTAATATCTTTTACTTGCATCTTGAAAGTCTAGTATTATACATTGTTAATAAACAGCTTTTTTTGGTTGTGGAAGAGGAAGAACCTTTAGTTCCAGCTTCCAACACAGAAGCCCAAGCATACACAGGGGATAACTGATTGTCCTGAGTGTCACTTGTGGATCTCAGACAGATTCAGAGTGGAATCCCACACTTTTTCACTAACAAATCCAAACTTCAGCCACAGAGTACAAGGGTGATGAGACAGAAGAGACTTGCAAGGAAACACTGTGTTTAATAGATTCTCTAAGAACACCATGCGTCTTGGAGATACACAAGCTACTGAAAAAAATGCCTTGGTATTCAAAAAGGGCAATACAGACTATTCACAAGAACAAACTCTTTTACAAAACCAAACATCTTAATCCCAAGTGCCTAGAAGTTTCAAACACAATTTCTCTGTGTACGTTCTAGTTCTAATGTGAAGTTTTATGTGCAATAACCACCACAGCAGTTATAAAATTTCTTCTGCTAAGAGCCAAAGCAAAGTCAAAGCAATTATGTTCCCCCTTATGCAAACTAATCAACAGATGTATTTTCAACAAATTTGCCTTTGATTAAGGCATTGTCACTATATTTCAGCACCCTTTTAAGTTATATTGCCCCTACTAGAAGCAAACTTTTCCTCATTTACTCTGATGATGATTTCACACAAGACCAAAAGCATGATATACTTGAACAAGCCCTCAACACAAAAAACACTGCCTCTGAAGAAATATGAAACTAATATGAATACATGTTTGCACTTGCAAGTATATAAAATTTGGCTTCACTTTATAATGTATTTGTGACAACAAGGTTTTGAGACGTTTCTGCCATTCTACTCTGACATTAAATAGCCAACTGATTTATTTTAGCCAAGAGTCCTGAATCCCACACTCAGCCTCTACTGCTTTACTTCTTTCATCATCTCTAATTCGATCTAGAGCTGCTCTGTTATAGTCCTCTGAAGAGTAACTTAATCCTGCTACCCACAAAACATTTATTTGTTCAGCTGAGCTTTCTCAATCTGGAATGCAAATTTTTCTGTCAAAAGGGTAAGTCCAGTGTTTGAATGAGTATTGGTATATAGTGGAAAAATGGGATAAAGACTTGTGCTTGTACTGCTTGTAGGACTACACAGACACTGTACAGTCTTTGGAAAAGTACTGAAGTCTGTAGTTACTGTTTTAGAGGGAAGTCTCAGACCTTTTGTATCAAAAAACTACATCATTTTTTTGTGACTGAAACAAGAAACAGGAGCCATACTGAAACAGAACTACAATGTAAACAAAATACTACAGCCATCACAGAACAACACCCTTTAAAATGGCCTGGCCCTTAGGCTGCTCTTACTGCTACCTGTGGATCTCCAAAACAATACAGGAATATAAAAGGAGACTGGTGTACAAGATCAAAATTACTGGACCAAATTTTGCAGGTTTTGTTTCTCCTGAAAGATGCTATCATCTTGCTCTTGGAATGTCTCGTCCACATTTTTACAGAAAAGTACAATAGCCTATTAAACACTGAAAGTATTCAGAATTTGAGGATCAGAACAACTCAATGTGAACTGAGAAATGCAGCACTAAGTCTTTTTTACTGAATTCTGCAGAAATCAGTAAACTCATCTGATTCTTTTACCACTGGCATGATACTGAAAAAGAGGTTACCTCCAGCAGTGAGCAAAACTCCAGGAGCTTACAGAAAATCACAGGGTTAGTCATACATATCAGTTCTCACCTACAATGGTACCTTCCCACTGTCTGACAGGAACTTTTACGTTGCTGGAACGTACTTCATTAAACCAGACAATCACTAACACACATTAATAGGCTACATATATGAGGAAAAATGTGCTTCCTGCAAAACTAATGCTTAGCAGAGCTTAGTTTTTTGCCATCAGCACTGAAAGGAACAGTAGCAGCTAGGAAAAAAAGAACTTCTATAAATAACGTAGGGAATTCTCCACAACCCTTTCAGTAATTTAGGCACGAGGGACTACAGATTAAAGAAAAAGAAAGCTTTCTTAGTAACTGGAAAAGGACAAACATGGGATGCAAAATCTGAATGAAAGCAATTAGTAAATAAATAAAAAAGTAAACGTCCAATTTGGCCCTCTAAACTCATTTTTAAAATTGGAGAATAAATATTACGGACAGTCAGTAAAGTACAGTCCCAAAATAAAACCAACCGACCAATTAAGCAAGAAAAGTTACTTCTATTTGCCAACTTTTCACAGAAAGTGTAGACTGTGAACAACTGATGACTTAATTGGCTCATTAAAAACTTCTCCTTAACCACTGAAGCACAAGGACCTGAAGTCAGGAAAGCTCTATTCTACTCCCAGCTCCCAAGCACCAGCTAACTGCATAACCTTAGGCAAGAGACACTGGGGCTATTTCTTAAAAAGCTGAGCAAGTAAACGGCTATTATGAGATTTTTTCCAAATAATGTCAAGTTCTGAAACACTCTAAGTTTGGTAAATAAACTGTGAAGCAGTTCCTTTAGCTCTCACACAACTACAGACCAGCAAGAATATATGAACAGACCTGAATTTTATGCAGAAATTGAAATTCAAATCATATCTGACAATTTCTTTTTTCAAAGCCAGTGTTATGAATCACTGAAGTGAAAGCCAATGAAGGTGATCCCCTCACCTCAGTTAATTAATAAGAGACAACCTGAGTAGGTCACTAAGTAGATCACCTTTCAATACTCTTATCTTGAATTCTGGACATGGAGAACATTTTATTTGCAGTCCCGTAAATTACAGTAATAAAATAATAAATTTATACTCTACCCACACTAGGGTTAATTACAACCATCAAGTAACAGCAAATGCTAAACAAAATTTTTCTTCATATAAGGAAACATAAACCTATAAAGCCTGTAAACGATGGTACAAAAGCAGTTACTGCATATGACATCTTTATCTGATCTTACAGGATTTTATGTAATCCTCTGTGAAAAGAAGCATAAAAATAGAGAAAATGGGTGGGAAAAATCAAGTAGTTTCCAAAACAACAACTAGCAACTGATTACCTGAATTTAAGGAGACATAACATAGTCCTGGAAAACAGTGGCTACAGACTTGTTCACAGGTCTCAATAGCACCATTCCATCAGCCAAACCAACTTGAAAGAAAGTACTGAAATATGCATATAGAGTGGTATAAGCACAAAGAACATCTACTTCCTGTTAATAGGAAAGCTCCCTCAAGGATTTCTAAAAAGTATACTATAAAGCAAAACAGTAAGCATGGAAATGTGAGGATATGCAGAAAATCAATATACACATGAAAGACAGACATTAAGATATAGCTTCTAAAGGAGACGGCCACAGAAGCCAGCATCTTACATACATATGTAAATCTGGTCACTGTTCTACTGACAGCTGCTGAAAAATAGGTTTATTAAAAAAAAACTCACCAAGTGCAGTTTGGAAATAAAAAATACATTCAATTGCAATTTTATCCCTTAATGACTCCTGCTGTATCTCATTATATATATCTCTTATATAACACTGCTGTCTTATTGTCAATGAGAATTCAAGATCGAAGGAAGTGCATACTGTGTCACACAACACAAAGGAGATGGGGTTTTTTGAAACCTTTCAAAATCCAGATGTTAGCACAAGAACTGTGTTTGATTTTTCTAGGAAAATTTGAAAAGCTACTCTTATGCCCCCACCAACACATTGTTAGAACAAGCAGCATATCCAACTGGAAAGCAGAAATCATGTTTACATTTGAAACCTCATAGCCTAAGCAATTCAGGTCCTTCTTTTACATCCTTGCCATTGCAAGGGCAACAGCCTTGTAAAGAAATCCTCAGATGCTGTAACATTTTGCATGTCATACACTGGAGTGAGTCATTCCAAGTACATTTATGGTCAGAAACACCACCACAGCACTAGTCCCTGGGATGTAAACACGTAGTTTCTATTGTTTGCATGCGCAGAGGAAGGCAGGATGTGCCTGTGTATTCAGTGATAGAAAACAAACCCATTAAGAAGAAATCTTTCAAGTCATATTGCTGTGCATACATCTGAACTGTACACACATTATTACCAGTTGCCACACCTCATGTTGCTTTGTTTCTTTAGCCTCTTGTTACACACATACTTGCAGAAGAGAGTCCTAATTCTAACTGGAGCTCTGAGATATTTTCATAGCATGAACTGCAGCATTATTCTCCAGAGTCAAGTCCTGCGTCTCATTTGTATGCTTTCTCAGTTTCCAACAAACCCTGTTTTGAAACAAATTCCCCACGTCCAATGTAACGTAATGGGGTTTAAAAGCATGCTTCTATTTATGAATTTCAAATGCTGGCAGATATTTACTTTGTTACTTTTGGTGAGTATTTCCTATTTTGAACTATGGGTGGTGGAGCCCTCCTATTATTCCATCTGTGGCTGATTTGTTTTCAATTTCTGAGCATCTGCAGAAGAGGTTTTGGAGTCCTTTTAAGCAGCTGAGCAAAGAATGAGCAGATGGTGTCAAATGTAACAGTACTAACCCCCCCAAGAAAAGCTTTTCTGAGGTTTTATTTTTTAAGTAAGAATTCTTGGTTTGTGAAGGATCCTACCATTAGCCCAGAGAAATTGAGCACATTCACAGTACACTCATATTATACCCTAAACATTCTTAACAAACCATTTCCAGTACATTTGAGTCTTTATTGAATAGCATTTTTCTAGAATTGAGTTGAAATTGTACCACAAATGCTAACTACTATTTGATTTGGTGGAAATAAGTATTAAGCAGAAAAGCATGTGTCTTTTGGTAAACAAGTAACAATAAGTAATAATTATCTTCAACTGTCTATTAAACATGGCACCATTTCAAGACATTAGTGAAAATGTTATTTCTTCTCGAAATATTTTACATGCCCACTGAAGCTGTCCTAGCTTCACCTACTCCTATCTAAAAGCAGTGAAGGGAAAGGGCATTATTTAATGTGAGTAAATATACTGCTGTTTCCCACTCCCTCATCTGCCAGGGGTATACGAAGTCTCACACAGGCATTGTGAAGATAAACACATTAAAAGACCACAAGTGACTTCTGTAAAAATGGATGTCAGAAGTAGTCTGTAGAAGCAAGACACAGTGAAGCGCTTTTAAAAAGAGAGAGGTGCCCAATCTGGAACAATGTTCCAGTGTAAGCAGTTTTGGCTTTCTTTGATCATCCAGTGGCTCTGAAGACAGCCTCATACTGGTGTATCAGGTAAATTCACATTTTGTTTCATTTCAGCAAAGCAATCCTTTACCTCCACAAATATCAAGCCATACCTAATTGTTATCATATCTCCATGATCTCCTTGAATGTACCAGCTGCAGTTTAAGGCTGGAGGATAGTTCGATGGCCAAGAAGGACTATAGATGACTCCCCGTCTCTCTGTGTGCTGTTCCAGTTCTCCACTGCAAGCAGCTGTTAATAAGGGAGAAAAATAATGTTGTTAATGCTTTGCCTAATCAACAATTCATATTAGCTTCAAGAGTTGTCATCAGTTTCTAGAGACTGCAGATATATGAGAGTCAACAGTTTTATCCTCTTACTGCTTTTTTCCCTGCCCTGTTTTTTAATTAAGAAACCCACACCAAGTGTAGGTAAGCATAACCTGCATTTCAATGCAGGACCAATCAATAACCTTGTATGAATCTACCACAGGCTACAATCAATATTACTGATGGATCTGCCAAGAGGATGTAATACAGGAATCCTTCTTATCAGCTTCCCAAAGCCTAGGTAGTTCACCCAGCAAGTGAAGAAGATCCATATTAACTGTAAAGTAGCTAGTAGCTCATTTTGTTTTAACATGTTCCTGGACATGTGGTTTATTCTCTTAACCATGTGAAGAATTTGTAAGGGTTAAAAAAATACCACCACCCACCACACCCCCACCCCTCCCACAAAAAAGTAAACTGCAGTCCAATGTTAAACGTTTTCACTGGACATTACTAAAGTAGTCTAAATTCCTTCTGAACCCACATAGATGGGAAAAATTTTCAAGACAGGGAAAGGAGCAAACAAGGCCAAATAAAGCTCAGTATTTTCAAAGCACTTATAGTTATTCCTATGGAAAACAGCAGGCTACATCAAATACTTATAATTTGTAATTAAGCAATTCAAAAATGAAAATTAAATGTTCCAAGGACAAGTTGAACAGCTTTTCTGATAGGAAAACGTACTCCAAGCAAGAGGGAAAATTCTCTGTAATGCAATAGCTATTCTGAACAGTCTCCAAAAATATTATTTAAACTATTTTTAAAACAAATTACCATCTAGAGCATTACTTGTGGACTGCAGCTGAATAATTCAGTTTTTGACAGAAGCTTACATTCTTGTAGCTGAAAAATGTAGCAAGGGAAAAAAAAAAGGTTGCCTATACCTTGTTACCTCATACACATGCACATCCAAATACACCGCATTATAAATGAGAGATTTATAGTATTGCTTGAAATCCAGACACATAAATACACCATTTTCAATTCCCAGTCAGGATCAGATTTAGCTGCACTGGAGGGATGGAAGGAAGGAGTACCAGCAAAGCTGCTTGGCTGCAGTCAAGTCAGGTGGCAAGGCTGCCTGTGCAGCTCCTGGTTGGGGCTGGGCTGCAGCATGTCCCCTCCAGGAAACCTAGGCCTGGCACTATTCTGTTTGTCCACAGTAGGCACTTTTGAAGTGAGAGCCACAGGAATACAAAAAGCATGAGGTGAGTAACTTACCTGAGGCAAAACATAAAAATGCTATTATTTTCAATCTCCAGGTAGAGCATTCCACTGGAATACATGCATTTAATTCCTACCAGTTTCAAAGGCCACAAAAACATACAGAATACATGAAAACATCTGTTTCCAAACAAATACTTTGCAGTAATGAAGTTACAAAAACAAGAACATTTTTGTTATCACATTTCTAAAACCAGAGCAGCTCCATGACAGATGCTGGAAAATACTGAGATGCAGTTGCAATTATAGAATTATAAAAGCAAATGTAAAATCCACAGGACTTTCCAACTCCAGTTCTCAGTTTCTTTAGGTCTATAATTGTGCTGCACATACTTGTTACTGCATCAACATATCACAGCAGCAAAAGAGGACCAAGAGCTAGCAAACACATGAAGGAGCTGGATAGGCTGCATTGCCTACCTGTCAGGTTGATAACACTTCAAAATGGGAAGGAAACAGAATGCACAAAATGAAAGAACAAATATGGCAGACACCACTATCCAGAAGCTTCCAGTAACACCTGTACAAATATTTCTGCTACCCTTGTACCAAATTATGTTCTGGATTAATATCCCTTACGCATAGTATTTGCAAAAGAACAGAATCAAAATTACACAAAACTTATTTAGTTTCCATTCTCAGGAAGTCCCACTGACAGGCTGATGGCTCCACATGAGCACTTCCATTCACACATTCATCAGTGTAGTTAGCAGAGCAGTTATTCTCCCAAATACTTATTTCCCAGTTTTAGGAAGTAATTACAAAGACTCTAAGCAATAGTTCAATGCAGGACCAGCTCTTTTAAAGTAACATCCCGACATTTTTTTCTTTTGGAATAATGTAGTTTCCTAATGTAGAGAATCTGCTGTAACATCACCGTTCAGGTCTCCAGTGAGAAATCCTTTTTCTTATTAACACTGCACATCTGATATAAATGCGAGGCAAGAAAAAAACAAGCGACAAAAGAAACAGATTTTTCCTTTTAACAGAAGAATTGCAACTGTGCAAATCTAAGGGCTGTACTGACACTATATGCCATTTTTGGCAGTTCATCTGACAATGGCTATTGTTGCCAATACTTTACCATGGCCTTATCCCCCCTGACACACATCAAGCATTTCAGACTTGTCCTACTCAAAATCAAAAGGACAATTGCTTGGCTCTTGCAAAGGGTCCTGATTTGAATGGACCAGAAATCTGAATTAATATTCATCTTGGTTTAAGACAATTTAAAGGAGAAGCCTCTGGGTCTAGCTGTCTCCCTCAGAGGTCCAAGTAAGTAATGAATATAAGTAGATTAAGTGAAAAAATAACACTTCACTAACAAGCAGAATAGCAAGAGTCAGAAACAACAACAAATAATGACTACATACAAACCTGCTCAATCCTGTGGACTCCCTGAAAGAAAAAGAGACCCCAAACAAAAACTGCCAGGCACACCCCCCAAGATGGTGCCCTGGATTTCGAGCATGCGGGTCAAAGGACAAAGGGGGAAATGGTGTCAGTCTTTTCTCCACCACCTCCACTCCTATCNTCTCTCCTATCTCACTTGGCTTATCTCCTGATGGCTGGAGCCCTGACTGAAGTTCTTTGGATGCAGGGGGCTGGAAACTCACGGAGGGAATTTGTCCTGCTAGAGGCAGGGGCAGTCAAGACGGGGCGGCTGGGCTGGATCCTCTCGGCAGGGCGCGGCTAAATGGCTGGTACCGGAGCGGGCCTCAGTGCCCTTTTCTCCCGGCGCGGGGAGAAAACCCCAGGGCTGGAGACCAGGGCTGGAAACTGCTTTTCGCTGCTGTTTTCCCTGGGCGCGGTACCTCCGACCTGCCGAATGGCAGAAGAGAAGAGCCCGAGCCTGGGGCTGTAAGCGGCGCCGCTGCAGCTTCCGTTCATTGCGGTTACCTCCGAGCCCGCGACCGCGAGGGGCACAGAGGCTGCTCGGGCAGCTTCTACAAAACCCACCACACAAAACTCACACTCAACACACCACACACACACACGACTCCCGGCCGTGGAACCCGACAGATACAGGAACGACTTTTGGGCACAGATGATTATGGAGCACACTATCATTACGAATGACATCAAGACTGTATTGCCAAAACTTAATTACAGTGTTTTAACGATATGTCCACGGTCCCCTAAACCTGTCGGAGCAAACTGGGGACACATCCACATACATCCCTCCCAAAACTACTATAGTGTTTACCCAAACCCCAGTTAATTGCCTCATGTTTTTTGATGTCTTTTTTTTCCCACCAACGCTCATGACTACAGGATTTTCAAACATCAATCGACCTCACTCCTAAAGCAGTCGCCTGCCTCTCCACTCCTTGTGCACTGACTGCTGCAAGGCAGAAAAGGTGAAGTACCCAAGCACAGCTTTCAGCAGCTCTTTTTTCACACACATAAATTTTGAAAGAAAAACCTTCACTAAACACAGCCTTCAGTGCTGACAACAAAATGGTAAAACCACACAAGGGCAGAATTTTATACTGTTGGGGCTTCAACATCAATAAAAGGGTCCCTCCTCAGTTCCTGGCATGAAGTCTGCAAAATCACACACATGCCTAAGTACTGTGTTATTAAGTTGGGCTTCAGCATGACACGGTGATTCCTTAAGGAAAATAAACAAAAGCCTGTTCAAAACATCTAAAGGAAAGGGAAGTTCCTAAATAGAAAGGTTCAGTCCTGGATTCTGAAGACCTTATCATCAGTGACAACACTTAAGAATAGCAGTGATAACACTTTTTCAACAATTCTGTGTCTTTCCACAGCGTTTCTACACAAACCTAGAACAAAAGTGAAATCCCAATTCACTAAAAACTCCAAAATGCTTAAATTTCCCACATTCAGCATTAACCAAAGAAACAAAAAAATACCAATTCCTGGATTTGCAAACCAACCCATCAAAAATCTCACTGAGATGGTGCTTCTAAAGAAAAGATAAATTATAAAGACAGACAATAATAAATCTTCCATAGTCAAAAACCCCCTAAACAACAAAAAACAAGCAAAGAAAATGAAAACTGGACACTTTAAACAAATGCCAAAAGGGATTTGAGTTCAGAGAGTTTCTGTCAAGAGGGCATAAATCTTAATGAGACTTTCTGTAACAATCAAATGGATTTCTTCTACTGTAAACAGTAGCAGATTCCTTCTGCCTGTTGAATATGCCACAAATACGTGCAATGACATTTCCAAAAACTTTACATGAATAATATTACTCTTACTTTTGTAAGAACAACTGTAATAAAACAGACACTGAGTTTCACCAAAGGACAGCACCGAGGGTACTAGACTGTGCCAGAATAAATTTTCAGACAATCCCTGACGAAAATAAATCCTGCAGCTTCACATTCTTCTGCACCAGGGCCTGTCCCAGTCACAAGGAACACATCCCAACCATCTGCTCCAGGATAAAAGATGTTTTGCACTTGCCACAAGGAACCTCCTCTCAAAACCAAATGCCTAGCAATATACATTTCCTCAAGTAGCTGTCTCAGAGTTGGCAGGAAACTCTCCCCAAGTTCTTGCAATGCTCCCTCACGGAGGGCTTGCACACATTGTTTAATGCATCCCTTATGCATGTGGAAAAAGAAGACTCAAGGCTCCCCTCCTCTTTGCCCAGGCTCCAGCTGGCTTCTTCTGCCCCCGATCAGAACGAGCCAAGGCACAGTCCAAGAGCTCCACTTACAGATGTGACACAATCTGAGCTCACGCTGCTCAATCAACAGGCCTACCTAGCTTTCTGCCAGCACAGGTAAGAGAAGCTACACATGGATCCCTCTGCTGCAATGACCTTTGATGATAATTTTCAACCCAAGCTCCAGTTACACCATCAGGAGAGAAGGTAACTCAAAACTGTATGAAGACAAGAAAACATGAAGGCTACAATACTCTGAGGTTTTCAGCACACTTGCAGAATAAAAGCCAGATGTTACAACTCTATTTCTAGTGAAAAAAAAGTGTTAGAAAGCAGCAGAGCCAACTGGAAGAAGCTCTACATATTTGAGACTGAGGCAGTATCACCAGTCTAAGTAAGCAACTGTGTAATTACTTCATTTACAAATTTTTTAAACTCACGTATCATAAACAGATGCCAAACTCCATCAAAAGCTAAAGAACCATCCAGGCAGAACATACTAGGACATAAATGACACTGTACTTTTTCCAATGAAAGAATGGAAAATACTGTGTTGGAAACAACACATGCTCTGCACGGTTTATCCACGCTTCCTCTAAGCTTAATTTAAGCAGGTTACCTAATCATAAAAGTACTACCCTCTCCTGATTTAAACCCTCCCTCAAACCACAATCTTGATTTGAACAAACTTCCACATTATTCAACCTATTGTCCTAGAATTATTTTTCTGTCTTCCAATATCATTTCCTTCCATCTCCCTTATTTACCGTTTTTGGTTTTAATGTAAATTGCAGCCTCTTTGGGAATAACGTACATCTACATGTATGACAGTGGACTGACAGTCACAAGAGGGTCCTTATCACTAAGAGGACCCTGACTGCAATATTCCCATAATGTCAGTAAGTCACAGCACTGCTGAGAGAAGGAAATTACACTAAATGCTACAATTCTGGTTGAATTTCCACGCTGACACACGAGACATTTTTAATATTATTGCTTTAGCTTCTTCAGCAATGAGCTGCTCTCCCTGACTTGATGCTCCCACGCATGCTCCCTAAACGGAGTTTTCCCCTAAACGTATCAGCATGCACTACCGACCTTAGCCTCAAGCTTACAATTTTTATCTATCACAATGACAACGATGCAGTCTATAATCCTGTTGTGGTTTAAACCCAACTGCAAAATAAGACCCGCCCAGCCACTCCCATCCCCAACCCCCTCAGGTGAGAGAAACAAAATGCAGATTAGGGCTGAGATAACAGNCTTGGGGACAGCGGGACCTGCCCTCAGGGACAGCGAGCCCGGCCCTCGGGGACAGCAGGACAGCGAGCCTGGCCCTCGGGGACAGCGGGTCAGTGAGCCCTGCCCTCGAGGACAGCGAGCCCTGGCCCTTGGCTGGCACCGAGACAATGCCCAGGAAGACTGGAAAGTTTTAAACTTCCTAAAATGCCATCATTAGTCTGTCTTAAACAAGCGTCATTACAAAAGTCACTCTTTCATTAGAACATCTCTTTGTATGGGGAAGAAACAGCTTCAACAGCTCAAATGAACAGTAAATACAGGTAAGAAAAGTATGTCTTACCTAATGAGGTAACAGCACTTTCTATTTTCCCAGTCAGGAAGAGATTCACTGTGTAAAGACAAAAAAATACCGTTCAGACAAGGTCTAGCAGTACAGGGTGGCAGTCAATAAAGAACCATTCCTAGGTGTTTTCTGGGGTGTTAGCATAAATGCATTGCAGTTTTCCAACAAGAACTTCGCTTATCTGCACAGGCAAGTCATGTAATCAACTATTATCCTCCACTGTAGCTAAAACAAGTCAATACACAATGTAAGTTCAGTACCTCTGAAACACACTACCAAAAGAAACAACTGCCAATCTACTCTAAATTATCTTCCATAGGATTAATTTTAATTGAGGAACACAGAAGAACAATCACACTAGAACATTTATCATCACGGCTAGTCACTTTACCTGCTTAAATGCTGGATAACTAATGCAATTATTATCCTTAAATACTTCTCCTCTGAATAAAGCAAAGTTTGTTCCCCTCAGGTAAATGTCACCTTGAAAATCAGCTGCTAAAGCTAACATGATTGCCTTGACTAAGCAAAAGCAATGAAGTTTTCAACAAGGCCCACTAATACAATCAAAACAGGATGAGGCAGTACTTGCAATATATATCTGACTTGCAAATTAAGTTCCAAAGACTCTTCACTTTCTCAAACGTCTCCTCTCACAGTGCATACTATTAAAGCGATCTGGAAAGAGTAGTTATTGCCAAAGAAAATTTGTCCTGTGCCATTGGTGCTCCAGAAGTCAGTATTAATATGTAGTTCCCTACTAGTTTCCCCACACATTCTTTAAGGCACTTCCATAAAAATTACAGAGTGTTCCACTGACTGCTCTCATTTCAACAGTAATCTCTGATCTACAAAGATAACCTATTAGTAAAATGACAAATGCTTGAAACAATTAGAAAGGTTTAAAATGATACCAAAAACTTTACTTACAACATCCCAGCCCAAGCACTCACTTTGGCTTTATGTTGTGTAAATTAAGCCCTAAATCTTTTAATAGGTAATCTCTTGCAAGAATTCAGTTAAAAACATCATCCAAAAATCAACAATAGGAGAAGAGAGGCAGAGAAACCGTCCCTGTTCCCGACAGTCACTTAGGAAGCAGCTGACAATTAACACTATTTATGGCTCAGAGTGTGGGCCCCCATTGTCTTCTACACTGTCCAAACACATCACAAAACAATGACTCTTGCCCTGACTACCTTCTGTTATAACTTCAACCAGCACAAGAGGTACAAAAAGTACCAGACACTACAGGGGGGGAAATAAAACCCAATCCCTTAGCTTTCCAGTTCAGGCCCAGTCATGTTTTTCAGTCACCACACTGCAGCAGCCCAGGTGCCTACCGATGTCCCTCCCTGACTTATATCTGGCTATCCACAGTTTGGATTTTCTCCTTTTGGGAGAACTGCTACAGACCTCAGGCTGAGGCCAGGCCCTGCAAGACAGAAAGACTCTTCCTGATGTCACAGACTTCAGGGCTCTACCACAGGGACAAGGGCAGTGACTTCTCTCTCTTTCTAAGTAGTCTTGGGACTGAGCTTTTAGGAATACACAAAGCCAGGAGGGCAACTAAATGGCAGTGTATGTAATGCCAAGGCTTGAGGAAAAGCACACCTGAGCCATAGAGTTGGGTTAATAAACATTATTATGATGTTCAAAGGACCCCAACAGCACTAATTTTATTACATAATTGGCTAACATTAGTAACATTTGTTATACGATAATAACAATGTGCCATGTAATTATTTCTTCTTTCACAGTGTTAGCTTGCTCTGTTAGGTGAGTAAGCCTACCCAGGACCAACATCCTGTACCAGGAAACAACGTGGCTCTGCTAACTCTGGCAAAGCAGCACATCCGTTTGTGACAAACTCTGCATCGCGGCAGTAACAGCAACACAGCGTTTCCTCACACAATATTCAAGTGCCACTGTTTCTGTAACCATAGTAATACAGTCCTAAAGACTGAGATGAAATTAATCCATGGTCATGTCACAAATTTATATTCATGAGAATTAAAATACTTGGTTTTGCTCCAAAGAAAGTACGTGGCTATACTCTGCCTGACTAGTATCAGCACAACTGAAAGCCGTGTTTGAAGATACACTGCATGGAAGAGTCTGGGTCTGTACTACCATTGTAATCTTTATGTTTCCTACCTGAATACTCCCAAGAGCCGTAAGAGAAACAAGCTCTGAAGCAGAGGTTTTCTCACGTGGCTTATAAGAGGCCCCCATGCCCTTTGAAAGGAAGTAAGTAGGATAAAGACAAGGGGCATAATAGAGTGGAAAGAGCCAACTCAGAGCTACATTACTAAGGACTGTGAAACAAAAAGTCCTAGTTTACTACCACAAACGCAGTTATAGGCAGCCTTGCACACCACACCTGGCAGATACCTAAGAAGGAGCACCCCATTTATCTCTGCAAAAAACTTTTGCTGGCTGCAGTTGCAAGTTCTTCACTCTCATTTCCAAACCCTTTTATACCCAGTCAGCAAAAACAGTTCTTTAAAAGAAAATCTGAGTCTCACACCAGATACCTTCCCAAGCAACTGAATAAGCTTACAGTTTCCAATATCCATTTTGCTCACTCAAGACCATCAAATCAAACCACAAGAGCACTGTTAAACCAGCACACAGCTCTCAAAACTGTCAGAGGCCCATAAGAAAGAACAGCCATTCCCTGCTGATTTTCTTGTCTCTTGTTAAAACAAAACCTTGTCAAAATTAAAACAGGTGAGAGACTAGAGGATTAAAAACTTTTCTAGAGGCCCTTTTTCTTAACTGTTGAGCAGTTATGGGAAAGTCAGAAAAAAATCCCAGAAATGGTTCAGTTGGCTTTAACTCCATGCAGGAAACTTACAGTGCCATTCATTTGGATTGCTAAATAATTCTCAGGGTGAGGTTTTCAGCTTGGAAAGCGGCTATTTGGATCAAAAGGAAATTTACATCTTGGCACCTCCAAACAGCTACCAGGCTTTCCCCACAGCCAGAAGGAGAGACATCAGCTTCACCGATTCCTTCTTATTTGATAACTTTCTATGTCCTCCAGAATTTCTCCAGAAGAATAAACAAAATGGCTTCACAAAAGAACAGTTGAAACAAACCTAATTCCAGTCTTTGGAGCAGCAGTTTACAGATGAGGTCACACAGCAATGGTCAGCGGCAGTGCATTGATACAGACACCAAACACCCACACACAGGCCATGGGAAAACAAGAAAGGAATGGCAAGAAGCAAGAACCAAGGATGAAATCAAAAACAAGGAGGAAAGGAAAGGGCAGACAAGCAGGAAGTAAAATACAAAAATAGGTAAAGTAGCAGCATTATATTCTTATGGGTTCACTAAAGCAAAATACCTTACAAGCTTCCCACCTCTCATGTTTCTCAACTTCCACTACAGTCAAGTAGTTGTGTAAGGAATAGGAATAAAACATTCCAGCTGAAAAGAAGAGCCAGACAGTGAAATTCTAGAAGTCATAGAAAGCAGAAATCTACTAAACTTTCAACCTGACACCACCCACACCTAAACACAAGTAGAGTTCTCACTTCACCTCTGGAGTTTACATAATCTTTTATTATCTCATTAGTCGTTTTAACAATAACCATGCTATTTATGTCAATTAATAAAAGGTTGAACAAAGGTCTGACTGGGCCACCAAAAAACCCCAATCAAACAAACAAAAAAAACCACCCCACACTAAACAAAATGAAAAAAAAACCCAAAACACCTCCTCCCAAAAAAACCCAATAAGAAATTCAGAGGTACAGGGAAAATATGTATCTTTCTCTAACTTTAAATAAGCACTACAGCAGACATTATCTTCATGCTGTGCACATCTCGGAAATCCCATTAAGACTCTGCAAAAACCAAGAGTTGTACGACCCGGATGTTCCAACTGTTTTGTAGTTTAGCTAGCTTTTGATATTGTACTTACGTTAATTAAAATAGATACATTTGAAATAACCACAGCAGCCTTTAAACTTCAACTTTCTACATTTTTCTAGGTAATCACTGATGCTAAGGAAGCACTTTTACAAAAACAGAAGCAGCAGTCTGGCCACAGAAATCCCCTTCTGATCATTTACATAACGAATAGTAACTGTCACTTGGGATTATTAAAAATTAACTCTAACCCACTTCATCAGCAAAGATATGTGGGTTAAAACATTCTGGATCAAGGAGCTGTGACGGTTTACCAGCTAAGTGTCTGGAGGGCTCAGCACAGCCCCAGCACTGCTCAGCAGCATGCGGTGCTCCCCACTACGCTGCCCCACCAGAATCCTTTGGCAGGGCACAGGAAAGGAGCGATCAGCTCCAGTAACTCCTAACTTCACGTGCCCCTGCGAAATACGCAGGGCCTATCGTTCGCTCCTTCTAGTCACAGCCAGGCGCCAACGCTTCAGCCTAACAAAAAACATCTCCCCTGACTGAACGGGCTGACAGACCGGAAACCAGTAACACGCTTCATCGCGTTGCCATAACTTAACACTCGCAGAAGCAGAGCGGAGAGCAACGGCTACAAGCGGAAGGGAGGGCAGAGAACAGATTATGGCAGAGACGCGGAGGGAGAGAAAATGTTTCTTCCCGCTGCCACTCAAGAGAAGGGCCGGGCAGGCGCGCAGCGGGGCCAAGCACCGGGCAGTCCCTCACCGAGCCCCGCACGAGCTCACAGCTCAAGGAAGAACCGCTGATGCCTCCTGAACTTTTCTTTTTTTTTTTTTTCTTTTTTTTTTTTTTTTTTTTTTTTTTTCCTCTCAGGGGTATGCGAGGTTATGGCAGCCCTTCCAACGCCAAGGGCAAGGCGATGGGTTCGCCGGATCTGGAAGCGCTCTGCGCGGCCCCACACGGCCGGGCATGGCAGCCCGAGCGGGTGCCTGAGACACCCGTGGCCGCGCCGCCCCTCGCCCCGTTCGGAAGCGGGGTGACGGGACGGGGCTCCGCCGGCACGATTCCGTGTATGGCAGCCCCGTCCCATCCCGCGCCCCGCGCCCACGGTCACTTCCCGTAGGGGAGGAGGAGGCCCAGCAGTCCCCACCGCCGATGC
>VXBB01013390.1:81489-104614 GCA_013399915.1 Illadopsis cleaveri | reverse complement strand
GGGGGAGGAGAAGGGTTTTGAAGGTTTCATTTTCATTTGTTTTCCTTACTGTGTGTTAATAAACTATCTGTTTACCTCTAAGTTGAGCCTGTTTCACCTTTTTTTATCCCAAAATCCTATCTCCCAGTCAGCGAACGTGAAACCACCACATAAATGGTGCGTTGGCCGGGAAACCGAACCAAAACTACAACAGCATGGTAAATCATAATTTGGAGAGCTAGCTCAACAATTGTTTTTATGGACCACTAATTATAGAATACTTCCCCACAAAATTTCACACTGCTTTCTGTTGTTAGACACTTGCAAAGTTGTAATGTCCTGTACCTTATGGAAATTTAGCTTCTCAAGTGCAAATAGTTACATCTAGTTTGTAAGTATAATCTTATACTTTCACACTATTTATTCATAGAACATATATTGAACACATACAGAAGAGAAACTAACTCTACACTTTCAAAGATGGGTAGGCTGGTCCATACTAGGATTTAGCATTGGTATTAATTGTAACAATTTGGCCTATTAAAATGAAATTATTCAATGAAATAAAATTAATTTTGTTTTGAAATCTTCTGAATATTGTTTTTGCATCTTATAATAAAACCTACATGTGTGTTTAAAGATGTCAATAATTATTGATTTTAGATTTAGTTGAATCTGATTTCTTGCGGATGCAGTGAGAATAGTGGCTCCTCAGCAGGCAGTTTGTAGTTCTTGACTCTCTGGAAACAGCTTTTGGAAGACTTCCCTCCTCCCTACCCAGCAACAACACAATCAGGATTATTGCTCCACCTTTTTATACCCATGAAACCCCACATCTTCTCCAGTCCCAGAAGAGCTCAGCAAAAGCAATCATGACCTGTATGCTCCCTCATGTTTTCTACAGTTGAGATAAGTACCATGAAGACAATAATGCTACCTGGCAAGAACCCATCCACTGTTTTTCTGTCCTTCATCTATTGAAACTGAAAATTGATCTATTTTTAAAATTAATCTTGGGATGGAAGAGGTTAAGTACTAAGAAAACTTAAAATGTCTGAGAAATGTATCTAGCTTAAACTTTGTAGAGTACATCAGAGCACTCTGATTTACAGAATGTGTTAAAAGGAAATTACCATTTCTGTAATAAAATTTCATGCTCCCAAATATAGGAGAAGCATTCCTTATGCATGAAGACAGTTTATCTAAATAAATGGATTTGAATATACTTCAATAAATAGATCATAAATCTAGAAAAGAGAATTCAAGGCGATGGGATAATATCAGAATCCTGTAACAGTACATTGTACCAAATAATGGAGTACAATCTAGATTTTCCAATATATTCTTAAAGGGCCTAATGTACCTGTGAAGACAACATTGTTAAACACTTTTTATACCATATGACTATTTCTCGAACCTACTAATCACCTTATCTATATTTTTTTTGTGCACCTTATAGTATTCTTATGTTTTTGTACCACAATCTCCTCAGACATTTTTAAACAAGAAAACTGTAAATTTATGTGGAATCAGCTTTAACGTATTGTCAGGGTCTGCAAATATATGCAGAGAACCTGATGGTTCATTTTAACGATCTCAGAGCACAAAGACACAGCGGGGGACAAACTCAGTTTACTCAATCAAAAATGCACCTTTATTTAGCACCAACAAATGCGATAGTGGGGAAAGAAATAAAGAAATAGTAAGGAGAACAGAGAAAGAGGGGAAGGGGTGTATAGTTACCAATGTGAAGAGACGAGTCCTTGAGGCTTGGAAAGATGCCTATAGACGCGAGCTTCTCCCATGGGGTGATCATGAAAAATGAGCTGTGGTCCCCAGAGTTTTTATAGGTCAGTCAAGGCGGGACCCAAGGCGAGGGGCACAGAGCCAAAGCACTACTTGTGTTGAGGTTGGACGCTCAGGAACATGCTGCAACATACACTTGGTACCGACAAACCAGTCTGGACAAACAAGTTTGGCTCAGTCCACCGTGACTAGTTCCATTGTTCTCGCACTCTGTTCCCATAGAGATGCATACCAGTCCTCTGAGACTTGGCAGACGTTCCACCTCGGCCAGGCCAGGGGCTCCTTTCAGAGCCTGGGGTCCCAGTCCTCAATCATTGGAGACAGTTGTGAGACATATCACATCCTTGGACAGACTCTGACACGTATTCATTACAGTATGGCAGAAGTTCTTCTTAATATTAGTTGTAACATTATGTTTGGAGTTTAAATTATGTTTTTTTCATACTATCAGGAGTATTTTAATAGCTTGTTTAGCAAAGAACTCTGTCTTGGTTTGGAAAGACAGGTATCTGCTAGGCAAAGCTGNTTTTAACAGCTGGCCCATTAACAGAAGGCAGTCACCCCCTCTCCCCTGGAGATATGAGGAGGGGGTTATACAAGAGATGAAGAAAACACCTCTCCAGCAGGTTTCAGCAGACGGAAAATAGAATAAACATTTTTGGTTACATATTGCAACCCAAGATGAACTGTTAGGAAACAGTATTGAAAATTTTTGTTGTCCCTGAAAATATTTTACTGCTTTTCCAGTTGCAGATCACGATTATAAGTAAAACTTGGAAACATTTTCATGAAGCCCAGTACACTCTGGCTTATGCTGGATTTAGAGCTGTATCTATGAGGATCGTTGGGCTATGGTTTAGGCTAGTATTGACAGCAACCACTCTGCCATGTTTAAGGCTAAACAAATGAGGTCTCTGAGAAATGCTTATGTTTATCCTGATGAACAATGCACTTATGACTTTGAGGAGGAAGCTCCATTGACATATCCATTGGAAGATCCACAGCACAGTCATGCTGGAAGTGCCAGAATGTTTACCTGCTTTCTGTGCCCCAGATTGTAAGAATTTGCAGGGTCTGAATAAAACTTAGGGAGCACTGTAGCCACATTTGTCATTGGATCAATACTGGCTAGTGAACACTTTTTGCAGCTTGAATCTGATGTAATAAGCAAGTGAGGTTTTGGGCTAAAGCCAGCATCATTTTTATTTTCATAGCTGGACAGATTAACAGATCAGAGCCCTGAGGAGCCAAGGTTAGGCCAAAATCCTAAGAAAGGCTCACTGCCATTAAAGCTCTTTCACAATCATTGCATAGATATCTTGTTCCTTTTTAGCTTAATGGCCACACATAGACTTTTCAGGTATCTCTTGATTTCTGTGTCATATATGCTATGTATGTGGAAGGTCTGCTTCTGAAAACTTATTCTGGTGAAGACCTTATACAATTAAGTCTGAAATTGCACTTTCACACCAGAGAATACACTAAAATGGTTATTACAACAATACAGACCACCTCAAACTGACTGCCTTTCTCCTCATATTTTTTCCCAAAATGCCAACTACTATCATGGGAAGTTTTTCTCCTTTATGATATCCACAACCGGGGCCACGAACTGGGCGCAGAATAGTTTTCTTACCACATTTACAATCTCTGCACCTGGTGACATATGGTGTTCAGGTTTCCTCTGTCACAAGGCAAGGGTATTCACTGCATATATTCAGCCAGTAAAAGAGCAGTTCATTTTTTACTGTTGATAACAAAGGTTGTATCTAAAAGATACACATCAGAGCTATATAATATTCAGCTAGACAAGACTGCCACTGTTACAAATAAAAAAGTCTTTGCAACATTACATTCAGTATTTCTAAAAGCTTCTTGAAAGAACTTAACTGAATGCAAAAGCAGATTTCTTCCTGTCTGCTGCTCCATGCATTAGATTATTTTTGTATATTGTACAAGGAGAAATCAATGCATGTTGCTTTACTTGTCAGTGAGATGCAAGCTGATAATTCCACTGCTTCCCATCTGTAGAAGGAAAGCAATTATAATTGTCAGCAAGTTTTGGAAGTAGGCACTGTGTCTTTAGGTTCTGCATATAGCTAAACAAGGAGATCAGCACCATAAGAAGTAAGAACAGAGATTTAGCAGACACCTGAATATCTAACAGAGATTGTCACGAAGTTTCCTGGTGGAAGAATTAGTAGTGTGGGTTTTCTGACGGATCCAAGAAAATAGGTAAGAGATGTGTAGGTGAAAAAAGAATTCTTCCCTGAATTGTCAATTCTGTAAGTCTCTCAAATTATTACTGGTTCAGGTTTATTTCAATTACTTTTTTACACAGACCATATAATTTCAAGTGCCAGGACTTCAGTATTCAGACTTGACTTTACTATCCTGGAAAGCCAGAGTTTAAGATGTGACCTGGACCTTTGAAAGAGGTGGAGGTCTTCACACATGGAAGCAAAATGGTGTAACACATTTTAGTGATAGAGATTAGGCTGCCCAGAGAGACATAAATTGTTTTACTCCAGAGTCCAATTTCCAGTTTCTCTCTCTAACTCTACAATAGCATGTATTTCATTCTATGTTTTGATTGGAATTATTTGCAAATATAAAGTTTACAAGAAATCTTTTGCTTGATCCATTGAAATTTCTGTAAATGATACTCACATAAAAAGTTATCCATACTTCTGATACACTGTTTTCCTCTTATGTGGACCTAGTGACCCTGTAAGATTTCCAGGGATAAAATGAATTGCAATGTAGGTTGAAGTTTCCTTTTTCTCAGAAAATAGTTACTATTTCAAATACCAATTTATGCACTTGCTTAGCTTTAAAAATAGAAGTAGTAATATGGATAAGAGCAAGCTAAGTACTGTGCATGTCGACTGTAATGACAAGGACATTTTTATTTCATTTTGACAGACATGACTAACAACAAAATCCTCAAAAATAAAATTATTCAAATCAGATTATTCAGGGCTCCGTTGTGCTGCTCTTGTTCATTTTGTTTTGACTGATTGGAGGGAATTGCTACTCAATGTGAACAAATACAGCATGGCTAAAAATAAGAGCTGGCTTTGAGGATATTTTAGTCTATTTTAAAATCTATTAATCTTTTTCCCATGAAAACAAATGTGTAAGTAAAACAAGCTCCCTGAAAATATATTTTAATGTGTTATATTCCAAGTGGAATGAAATTGAACTTTGGTACTTAACACTATTTGAGAAAATTTAGCATAACCTTTGATATGATAGAATAAAATAACATATACCAGCATACACACATTATGTGCAGATTAATAAACAGTGTCCTTTCTTTGTATACTCTTCTATGTATATTTCATATCTAAGTGGTTCAAATTTTCAAGGCTACAGACCCATTTGTTTAGTTATAAATTTATTAAAGTATGAAAGCATCAGTAATCTGTACATTCAATCTGTCTATAATTAAGTAAAAATATAATGTGCATTCATTAGCATACTGACAAATAGATACTGTATATTCAAATAATGCCTTCCTAATTTATTTGAATTGTGCCAGAGTATTGGCTAAAACAACAGAGAAGTTTAAGAAGAAGTAGTCAGTGTCAGAGAACTTGGGATGAGTGACAACATGGGCAGAATCAACTGGACAATGACAGCTAAGAAGATGCAACACAGATGAATGGACCAGTTAAGTCCAGTCAGTATTTAGTATAGTTCAGTATTTCCTTTCTAAGAAATTTTGACATTTTTCATAGTGAACTGCAATCATTACAGCTTCTTAATAATTCTACAACTGAAAGATTAGACATTCCAACAAAATCAGAGAGCAAATTCAGCGGAGGCAAGAGAAGATCAGAATCTGCACCCCAGACTGTAACAATGTTGTGGGAAGGTGGTGTCTCTCTTTGCGGCTCATTATGCTACATAAGGGACCCAGGTAAGGATCATTATGTTCAACTCCCAACTCCTCTCAGGACTATCTAAAATTAAACCGTCTGACTAAAATTGTTGTCCAGGTGGTGCTTCAATTCTGGTAGGCTTGATGCTATGACCATTTCCCTGTTCCAGTGACTGACCAACCTCTCACTGAAGAACCTCTCTTAATGTCAGATCTGAACTTCCCCTTACACAGCCTTGTTCCACTTCTTTGTGCCTTATTGTGGTCACTGGAGAGAAGAAATCAGCACCTCCCCACCCGCTGCTCACCTTGAGGAAACTGTGAACCACATGAGGTTTCCCCTCAGTCTCCTCTTCTTAGTCTATCCAGGTCTCTCTGCCAAGGCCTCTCCACCCTTGAGAGAGCCCACTCTTGAGAGTCCTCCTAATTTAGTATCATCCACGAATTTACTTAATGTGTTTTATTGGTTTTTCATGGCCTGGTTCTTGGTAGCAGAGCAGCCACATTGGTGGCGTCTGTAAGAAGCTTTTAGAAGCTTCCACCAAGTTTGGCAGAGCCAATCCCCAATGGCTCTGAAGATGGACATGCTGCTTGCCCAATTAAAGAAGTAGGGAATGCCTCTGCGATGACAACTTTAAGAAGAAAATCAAAGCAAAAGGAGCGCTTTTTCTTCTAACCAGATNTTCACTTTGTATCTCTAAGTTGAGTCTATTTTACCCTTGGAGTGTTATCTCCTGGTCCTTAACTCATGCAACCTTCATTAATTTTTTCTCTGTTCTCCCCAGCTGCGGCAAGGGAGGGTGTGTGAGCAACTTTGTGGGTGCCTGACGTTTGGCCAGTGTCAAACCATGACAGGTATATTAAATTTCTGCATCTCTGTGATTAATTAAAAAAAAAAAAAAAAACCACATTAAAAACAACTGAACCTAAAGCAGAGCCCTGGAGAACCTCAGTGGTGACAGGCACCTAGTTTGATGCATGCCCATTTATTGTAACACTTTGAGCCCAATCCTCCAGGCCGCTGTTCATCCAGCATGTTAGGCACTTGTCTAAATATGTGCTGGACATTTTTTACACAAGGATACTATGTGAGACAGTATCAAAAGCTTTGCTAAACTCTAACAAGCCCTTATCCTCTGGGTTCCCTTAATCACAGGCGTCTGTCACCTTCTGTGTTTGCGGCAGTAAGGGAAATTCAAAACCATTTCACTCAACTGAGTGGGATACTTACCATGGTGCAAATAGTCTGGAATTGTCACAATGTGACAGTCTCTTTGACTCTTCTGGATAACATTTGCTACATAAGCGTTAGGATCGTGTGGAAAGGCTACTTTTGCATTGCTCAGAATGGCAGATTGGTAGCCTCACAAGATAGCTTTTATGTGACAGATGTCTGCTTTTTATGACAGAGTTTTAGGGTAACAAGTTGAAATTAGAAAGGTATTGAAGATCAAGGGACGTGAATAGATGAAAATCAAGTCAGAATTAAAGGTGTGTACATTCACTACTGGTGTCCAGCTGTTTAACATTCCTTATTAGTCCCACCACAGTGGACTGCACAGCTGGTCCTCAACAGAAAGCTTAGCATAAATGTGAAGTGAAAGAACTCAAAAATTAAATTACAGGTTAGAACAAGTATGAACAGTCTCTGGTTTAAATTTTTTTTCCTTTTAGTTTTTGCAAAAAGGACAAAAGAAAACCGTATCACACTCCAAATTTTGTGAATCTAGGATAATCTAGCAAAACTCTTGTCTACTGGGACAGATCACTAATGACAAAGCAGTGGATTAAAATTCCTCTTGGTTCATTATCATCAGAATCTGTTAATATAGCTATGCTCTAGCTAACCTTATATGCCCAATAGAATGCTAATTAATTTCAATGAAAATTCTCAGTTAATTAGTGTGGAAGTAAATTACATCTGTTATGTCACCTAGGTTTCTGTTCTCCTCAGAAAACATTTAATGATGATCCTTTTCAGTTTCCTCCTTAAATGAATTTTATGCAGTTATTTTTTTTAGTGGGCTCAAATGCAAATTTGACATTTCCTGAAGTTGTATGGATAAAAGTTTTTTGATTTTTTACTTAATAATTAATATATTAGAACTCAGAATATGATGCTTGAAGAATGATCAGTTTAGGTTCTATTTATTTTATAATATGGAGGGCTAAATTATTCCTGTATTTCCGATGTTTTTTTCTACTTATAGAATGTTTTATCTGTGTTGACTGTATCATTCATTCAGAGGTGTGGCTGCATCTGCAGATTGTAATGAAAATGGTGAGTGTAGATATCTGCATCCTGATACCCAGTTTCTGATTTGCTGCAAAGTTTTGTATCAGGTCCATCTACACATCTACTTTTTAGTGCTCTTGTAGAACTATCAGCACTTTTGTGCAGAGCACATTGGAGCACTTATATCCACTGGGAACTCTAAGGGAAAAGTATGAAACTAATATTCAGATTAAAGTGAAGCCAGAGTGGCTGTTAACCTATGATCTGTGAATAATATTCAAAAAGTTTGAATTTAGCTTCATTGTACTGTAGGACTGTGAGCATCTTGTGGGAAGCACTGGAACCGAGGACAGACCGAGCAGCTGGCTTCTGTGGTCAACTCTGACAGCTGTGCCAGACAGTGACTAGTAGAAATTTTTGGTTTATGCTAAACATATAATTTTATTAAAATATCACCTCTTTATTCTCTCTTTTTGTTTAGTGGAGAACACCTTTGTGTTGTGGCAAGAGAAACAAGAACATGACATGGCAACCAGATTGCTGAGGAAACGTGGAGTTTGAGGCATTTGAGCTGAAGCCAGCTGGATTTAGCTGAGATATTTCAAAGCTGGCTTTTTCAAATGAATTTGGATTTGGTTGTATTTTATAATTTGAATGATAAAAGCAGAGGGGGGAGGCGTTGGTTGTTTGGGGTTTTTTATAATTTTCATAACATTTCTATGTGGATGGAACTTGGGAAGAAGGTCAGATGAGGGAGACTATGTGCCTGGCGTTGTTCAATAAATGTACAGGCTGAAGAACAGGAGGTAGTCTCACATCTGGCAGGCGTGTGTGAAAAGGAGCTAATTTCAGGGATTTGTTGTAGGTTTTTTAACAAACAACTAAATTTGCTCTGTGATATGCACTGGAATAAAATTAAAAGTTTAAGTAGACAAAAAACATTTAGTTAGAATTGATTCCATGGTAGGAAACATTGAGAAATTTCTGCCTCAATTTGCCCAAATTCGTCCTGTAGCATATTCTGTCTTGCCTCATATTCCCTGGGTTGTCTGTCTGTCTTTACTATGGCGCTCAGCATCCCATCCTCCATGGCACACAGTACCAGGAGCAGTTTTCAGAGACAGACTGCATTCTGGGAGTGGAAGAAATAACTGTCATGATCATGGTCAGGTACAGAACCTAAGGACTAAAGGATATCCTACCCTCTAATGCCAATTCTGAGCTTAACCATCAGTGTTGATTCACTTAAGTGATGTACATTTCCAAAGAAAATGTGTCAAAATGCAGCTCCAAGCTATCTGCAGACTGTGGCCTGTAGCAAGTCTTACTATTAGACTCACAAAGGTCTTAAATAGAAAAACGCTTGCAACTGCAGCAGCATGGATGTTCCCTCTTCTCTGAATGTCTAGTGGTGAAGCTCCACCAGAAAAAAAGTATAAGACATTCTAACGCAGAATGAGTAATTTACAATAACAGCTGTTACCTCTGCTCAGAGGACATATAGATAGACTAGAAAGGGCATCTCCCAAGAGCAGTGCCAAAGTCATTATTAACATTGGGACAGCTGTTACAGTGGGTAATTTAAAGACAAATGATAATTTCATCCAAGTTGCACTTTCAGGGAACCTCAAACCCTTCCTTGTTACTTGTTCACATAATATCAGGATATGCCATTGCCATGAAGATTTCCTCTCTCCCTCATTATTGCTAGGAATTAAATTGCTTCTATAAGCATGCGCCACATGCTGTTCATCTACATGACATTGTAAGCTTATTAAATTAATCAATCCAGTGAGATATGAGCCCAAAACTTAAAACAGAAGCAAAAAATTAATTTTAAAAGGTCTATTTTTTAAAGATTTACATGTATAATTGTAAATAATTCCATATGCCTGGAAGTTTAATCATCTCTAGAAGATTGTTTGGAAAAGACTGATTAAATATTTGAGCCTAAGGCTTTGATATTCATTACTCCTAAGAAAAAAAAAAGCATTGCTTTGGGATTTGAAAGGTTTTTTAAATTCTGCAAAGAAATTGCAAGTTATCTGATGTTTATTTATGTCACCTAGTCTTCTTTCCTCTTTTTGAAACTGAAATATAAATCTTTTCCAAGGTAAAAATGTGTCGCCAATTATTACAAAAAAAGAAGCACTCTTAGCTCTTGCTTAGGCACATAACAAACGTGTAGAAACACATAACATTTTTTGTGGAATATTAATGTTCCAGCAGCACTGTCAAGATAGCAGTTATGTACCTGTGGAGTCAGGCATGGACCTCTTCAGAGGCCACAGCAAGCAAAGAGCATGTTTGCACAAATTCTCTCTCCTTACCATATCACAGCAATATCCATCTATTCTGCATAAAGCCTGAAACTCAGGACTGAATATGTTATGGAAGAGGGAAACACAGGTGATCAGAAATTGGGCAAAGTCAAGAGTGACTACCCTCTGTAAAGCACGGACTAAGCATCCTTGCCCTTTTTGCTGTAGGCTGTTACACAATGGGACATCTTCCAAGCAAAAATGTTTGAAATTTTTTTGTGAACAGATTTTGCCCATCAGATTTTTTCCCTGTTTGGATCCCCAGCAGAGAGGGAAGTTTCGGACCAGCACAGGCTGTAGTTTTTATTATTTTTCACATGCAGTGTTGATTGAGCACATAGCATTTGGCAAGTAAGTGTGAAAGATGTAAGGAAACAAGGCAATGCTACATTTAAGATTTTTCTTTTCCTTCCTTTTTCTTCCAGAAAAACAATTTAAGTACTTCAAAGAGACAGTCCTTAGAGCAAATATTTTGCCTAATGGGACTAAGTGGAGTTGAGAGTACATTTTCAACTACAATATTTACAAAGCTCTTATTGTGTACCCTTAATTACAGGTTAAGTGCATATTTAGTTCCTAAAATGGGTAATAAATACAATGCAATCAAAGTGCTCTTTGCAGTGGTTCTTTTCCATTAGCAAAAAATTTGCTCTATTTCCATTAATTATGAATAGAAATAATAATACACAGGCCGAATAATACATGTCATTTAGAAAGCTCTTTTAGGTAAGCGTAAGGCCTTTTTTCTGTTGTTGCTTTAATGTAGAATGTCTCTGGCACAGATGTTAAATAATGCTCTTTTCTGTAAATCTGAAGGTTGTATTTTTGAGTGTTTTACTGCTTGGTGAAAGCAGAGAGTAATGACCCTTGTACTCACTACTTACTACTGTACATCATGGTGTTGGTTTTATCAGAAGAAGCCTGTGGGAATGCAGGTACCTTGGCATAAAACAGGATAGATACATGATTGCTTTGCTTTATGCTGAGAGAGAGATTCATCCCCTCCCAGCATGTGTGATGCTCTCCATGGTACTTACAGGAGGTGTGTCCTGGATCCCACTGCTGCCAACCGGCCCTCATGTCTTACCCTTTTATGCATCCACTGATCCCTGTCTTGAGCTTCTGCAGCTGGCCAAAGGTTTTGAGGCAGCTCTGGACTATGGTGTCCCAGCCATGGGGTGGCAACAGAAGAAATGTCATGTCCCCATGGATCCTGCACCCACTCTTGTCACTGCAGGAAGGCTGCACCCCATGGCTCCTCAGTGCCTGAAGACCTCTTCCATTTCTTCTTGCAGCCCATCCTGGGGACTCACAGCATACCCTTCTGCCCCCTCCAACATGTATCCCAGTGCACCCACTCTGCAACTCAGCAAGCTCTAACACATGAAGAAGAGGAGCAAGTTTGTACTTTCCAGCTCTAAGGTTTTCTACCTCAGACAGCTCCTGTCAGGAGCAACTCTGCTCTCTGCCTCACCAGTCCAGCTGGCTTCACCACATGTGAGACTGTGTAAAAGGCCACAGAAGATTTCTCCAGGCTAAAACATACAAATCAGAGTCAGTGAACCCTCAGGTTTGTGATACTCAGAGGACTGACGCCAAACTCTGCCAATGGAGCCTGGACTGATACCCCTACTCCTTAATGCACAACCTTTCAACCAGTGAGAAGGTGCAGAGGAATCTGATGTGAGCACTTCACTGACTCGAGATGAATTTTCACAGGTCTATACCTTGTACATACTCCTTTAGGCCTCTGGATGTGTAAGGCTGAATGTGTTAGAGCAACTAAAGGTACTATGAATATTGGTCTCTTAGATTCTTAAGTACTCTAGGTTCGTAAGTTAGGCATTTAAGTGAGTTACTGTTGTGCTTATAGTAAATTAAGTAGAATATTTTGTTAAATTATTTAAATTAGATTATCAATTTAGTGCTGCTAGATTGAAGTCATGTTAAAAACTTTGGGCCTAAACCCATGGTTAAGTCTAGCAAGCACATGCCAAATTCTGAAACTTGTGATTCAATGGAAAGATCTTTCTCATGCCTTTTTATCATTATCCTTTCTCACCTTGTCCTGTTTCCACCCTCACCCTCTGCATAGATTGTTCGAAGTTGATTTTGGGTTTGGATTGATTGATTTTAGATTCCTCTCTGCACACTTCAACTGTCTAATTAGCTGTAGACTGGACCTTGGCAATAAACTCGGTCATGCTGTCACTACTATATCAAAACTGCCTTGCCAACACCTTTGCTGGTGATTCTTTGAGTGACATAAAACACCCATTCACAGCATTGCTACACCAGTTTTATAGCTGACATATTTCCCTTGTCTAAGGATGAACTTGTTGGTGGCTCCTAACCTGGCAGATTTCTTCTGCCAGTTTTTTGCTTCCTTTGCAGTCAGAAGCTCTTTTCTTTCTATTGCCACATACTTTCACCCTGGAAGAAAGAAGACCGATATACTTTGGTTTGCAGAATAGGGCAGTCATCTATGGATGGTCTTCATTTTCTGTAGGTGTTATCAGTATTTTCATTGACTATTACACTTCCAGAAGTGGACTGGCACAGAAAGCATTTTAAGAAAAAGCACCACCAAACAATAACTTTTATTTTAAAAAAACCCTTCTTAACCCTTTCAAAGGAAAGGGTTTGATGAATTGCTGAAAATTGGATGTGACAAATAAGCAAAGTGCTTGATGAGGAAGAGTTGCAGACCACTTTGTACTGCACAGGCTCTGTTCTACAGAAGCCACTCAGGAGATATTCTGGCAGCAGTGAGCTGGGGGAAAGGGCTAGATAGGCTGAATGTTCTCTTATGGGAGCTTCCAGAAACATAAGGTTTTCCTTATGTCTTGTTACTTGTACTGGATTTTCCTATCCTGAGCAAATTTCTATCCCGATTTTCCTGGGCAAACAATGATTCAGACGGCAAAGAGATGTAGGCTAGAGTGCAAGTAAATTACAAGAGAGGACCCAAGAAAGGAAAGGCAACCTTACTGGGCACTGTAGCAGCACCACATTCAGCCTTGCTAATGTAGTTGCTCCTTTCTAATTCTTCCGTGTTTGGAATTAGGTGAGCAAAAATTGAATATGCTGTAAGGTGACTGTATTATTTAATTTCCACTTTACTTTTACACAGTGTGAATAGCTACAGGTGAAATGGAGTCTCTAAATGAAGGTTGTGACATGGTTATTACCAGTTCCAAAAGGACTTCACAACTTAATACATTAAAATTTAGTGGTGTCCTTGACTGAGAGTTTTTTCAGTCAAAAGAACGCCATTGCAATTATAGAATAAATTAATCAAAAGCTGCTTACTGTATTTTCTACTTTCATCATGTTTACCCTAATGATGGTTACTTCTGCTTGGTTAGGAATCTGTGTCCAGGGGAAAATTAGCAAGGAAATTGCAAGTCATGAGTTAACTAGAAAGAGGCAGTCAGGTATGGAAAATACCCATAACCTTTTTAAAAGCAATTCTGAATGCATTGGTTGTATTCATGCTCATATATTATCAGCTCTCTCTCATCTCACTACTGAAAAAAAATTCAAAAGATGTGTTTGGCCCTTGGAGAGAGCCCCTTAAAAAATAAATCTATTTTTAACAAAGGCATGTCTTCAGAATTTTCATTGTCTTAGGGAAGACTTAATCTGTTCCATGAATATCACTTATCAAAAGAATTTTTGCTTTTATAGAATTTCAAACAGATTGCGAGGATATAAGAAGGAAGCCTGTTGTAAACAAAATCTTATGGCTGATGTTTAAAAAGACTCTTTTTTAACGCATCCCTGAAAGCTACATCTTTGTAAGAAGCTTATCTTTCATTTCTCTTTCTTCTATGAAATATTGGTAATTTACCAAGTACTTTTTATTTTTATTTTTCTTTGAATGTTTTCAGTCAAACAGGGCAGAAGGTATTAATAAAATTATTCTGAAATTTATCACTTGGAATCATGCTGGACTTTGAGGACTTGAATAAAATAAAGTCATATTTTTACATCCTCTCCTTTTTTTAGAAAACAAGTTGATATTGCAGTCTTCAGAAGTTACTGTTGATATAAATAACTAATAGACTAAAAGAGGCTTCTCTCCAATAAAATAGAGAGAGATGTGGCCTTTCCTTTTATTGGAGATACCAGGGTGTGATTTAGGGTGGGTGGATGCTGTTGCCTACCTCTCTGCCTTCTTCCTTTCTGACTTTGGCAGGTGATCTAGTTTCTTTTACTTTTCCTGAGTAAGATTGTACTAGGTTAAGCTCTCTGCTGTTTGTAGAGGATACAGTCTTAAGCTGTGCCAGGAAAGGTTTAAGTTGGGTATTACGAAGAATTTCTTCATGGAGAGGGTGATTGGTCTTCGGAATGGACTGCCCAGGGGGGTGGTGGAGTCACTGTCACTGAAGGTGTTTAAGGAAAGACTGAATGTGCCACTTAGTGCTCTGCTCTAGTTGACAAGGTAGTATTGGGTGATACATTGGACTTGATGATCTCAAAGGTCTTTTCCAGCCTAGTTAATTCTGTGATTGTGTAATGTACTGTCATGTTTTATACTGAAATTTAAGTCAAAGTCAGCTAGATAAATATTGACTCTGAAGGTCTGGAAGTAATTTCAGAGATAGCATTCCTTTTAACCCTGTGACAAATACAGGCTTTTGCTGTTTTAGCATGGATTGCAAGAACCAGTTAGTGACTGACTTTGAAACTGACAGCTAATATAGCCATTGGAGAAGTGATACGTCTCTGTGAACACACAGGTTTAAATATTGGAGGAATCTTGGGAAACTTTGCTCTTCCTCCCTGCTTTAGAACAGGTAACATGGTCAGCCTTGCTCCACCGCGTGGCCCACCAAGGTCTGGCATCCCGGCCCTGGCCGGGCTGTGCCCCCGGGGCCGAGGGAGATGTCTGCCAGGCCCCTGATAGCAGCTGCAGGCCCAGCCGGGCCCACCCCAATTGTCACCGAGGGTGGGCAGGAGGCCTCCACCAGCCAGGCCACTCCGATCTCTGGTTGTGAGTTCTCCCTGCCTCATCCCGGCAGCTTTGAAATCCTAGCAGCCACTGCCCGGCAGAGATCACATCACCATCTGCAAGCCCAGGCAAGATGTTAACTCCTTCCTTGCACAAACGAAACTTACAAAACATTGAATCCTCTCTGAGCGAGAGAAAAAGTCAGACTGGGTACATGCAAGGGGAAACATGAAGATATCAAAGTCAGTAACGGAAGAGTTACCCATTAGATGGAAGAGATAAGAGGATGCTCTGGTTTTCTTAGGCTGAAAGTCTTTTATGAGCCATGGTAGTCAACTGTAATATGCTGGAATATTCCTTTAAATCATGGAAATATGGATTGGGGAAAATGAGTGTTCAAATTGTGGATAAGCAAAGGTATTTGTGATGGACTAAGTGAATACTGAATTAATAGCTGTGATCCTGTGATCCCATGATATGTTTTAACAGAGAAAGGTGAGATAAGAAGCCCTCTGCACTTGTGAAGAAGTGAAAATAGATCTCTGTTCCATGAGATGAAGAAAATCCTTTGAATTTGAATTGTCCATTTTTAAAATGACACCGCAGTTGTGTTCGTGACCCACATGCAGTTCAGGAAAGCTGCCAATGGGAGGGACTTCACAAAAACAAGTTCCCAGGGAGCTGTTTTTGTGAGAGTTAAGAACCGCAAGAGAACTGTTCTATGTTGTCAGTTGGGAAATTCCATGGCAAGCTAAAGAGACTTCTCTCTCCAAATGAACTGATGAAAAGAGTATTTTATGGGTGGCAAGTGACTAAGAGTTCTGAGTTTTGTCTCATTGAGTTGTTTGTGGGAAAGTGAACACTTGTGGGGGGATGAGAAGTGTTTTTGGAAGTTTCATTTTGATTCTCATTTTCTTCTTTTTGTGTGTATTAATAAATCTATCTTTATACCCTTACAGTTTGAGCTTGCTTTGCTTTTCTCCTATTCCTACCTTACAGTAGAAAAGGCACTCAAACCTCTACAGCCTTTTTGCCACTTACACCTGTTAGGGTTGTTAGAATGGATCATTTGAACACTGAGATCAGATGTTACTCATCGAACATTTTCAAATGACGTCATGGTTTTGATACTCCTTTAACCTGTGAAAAAACTGTCGATATTTCTGTTACCAACACCAGCTTTAGCTTTGTCATCACAGTAATTTCTAATTTTCCAACACTGAACAATCAGATGACTCAAATAATGATCAAATTGGTTAAGATAAATTTTAACTCTGCAATAACAATGAACTGGCTGTTGTAGTAAATTGCAATATAATGTACCAGCTGTAGCTAAATGGAAAACAAAACCCCCACATTATTTGAAAAAGGGCAAACTGATACAGTTTCCTTTTTGTTGTTTCAAGTAAGAAACTTTTGAGATGATCTTTTACATGCTTTACAGACAGCTATTGGGACCAAAACCCCGCTGTTTTCTCCGATGTTTTTAATTTACATCATTATTATTTCACACAGTGTGGATATAAGTCTCTTTGTCAGTCTGCAAGTTGTGTTACTTCAGTAAAAATGTTTGATTTCACAAGCCCATGAGCATTAGAACAGCTGCCATAGAACACGCCACCCCTGAGGATAGATTTTATATTATCTTGTCTTGCTGAGTTGCAAAGGAAGCAGAACACTTTCTCAGCATTTGTTCACAGTCCTGCCTTGATACAGATAGCACAGATCAAGCAGGAAACACTTTCCCTTCCCCCAGCATCACCAGATACTAAAGGTTTTGCTGAAGATGATTTTTGTATGCATATAGAGTCACCGGTTTTGACAGTGAATCGTGATTTTCATCAGTTAAAATGAGCACAACATTTTTCTGTAAGGAATTGTCTTATTTGATAGGTAAGCTGTGGAAATTAAACAAATGTTAATTTTCTGTGAGATTTTATGTTTCAGCCCTATCTCATGCAAATAGCTACCTGGCCTTTGTGTCTTAAGTCCTGGCAGTGGAATGTTACAGGATGAACATCTTTATTCGTTTTCCTCTCATTTTCATTCAGTATTAATCTACATTTAGTATTTTCTTTCTTTTACAATTTTCTCTGTGAAGTTCAGTCAATTCAACTTTTATCTATATATAAAAGCGCTATTTAATACAAGGGACTGCTTTCTGAATTCCAGATAAGACTGTTGTGAAGACGTCCTTTTCTGAGTGGGATCAGTCTAGTTTCATCTTTGGATATACTCCACTTGGATTTTCTGATTTTAAACATAGTGGGAAAAATAGTGACAGAAACATGTAGATGACTTATTGTTTGGCTCTTCTGCAAGCAGCCCTCTAAATACTGGTAATTGCTTTGTTTTCTGTGTTCTGCAATAAATTAGCTACAATAATAGAGTAACATTATCTGCAGCTTACCTAAAAATTCACTGTACTGCTCACATTTCTTCCTAATTATAAAGTAGAAATGGCAGAAGTCATATTGGGACTTACACTTTTAGGAATTACAAATAATTCTCAAATTGATTTGAAACATAGTTTCTAGTGTCTTGTGGTAAAATTTAAATAAACCTAACATCCATGCAGGGCTGTTGTGTGATTCTTCTCAGGAGATATATGAGCAAGATTTGAAACTGTTGACACAGAGCCTGTCAGGAAACGATAGTGGGCAATTAGATTCTCAAGTAACTGCAATCTTCAACATAAAAAATGGAAAGCACAATCGAGTTTTTTGCATTTTAATTCTGGTAACTTCCATGCTCTTTTTCAATGCCTGTGACTTCTTTTACAAAATTGGCAGATGCTTATCTGAAAGCATCTGAAAGAAAGATGAGTCTGTCTTTCTTGATTTCAGTTATTTAACTTCACTTAACCTAATTTGAGCTCTCAATTGTAGTTCGGAGTTGTCCACCACTCTCCTTTTATTTTTATCTCACGTCCAACTTAAATTTTGACCCTTTTGAGAAAAAAATCCTGGATTGCTGTCCTTCTGAGTTTATTCAACATGAATATACAGGTATTTCAGGTAGTCCTGAAAGTATTTGAAGTAATTCCATGAAGTCAGTGATGTTATGTTGTTTATATATAGAAGGACATCATCTTCAATAATCCCTTAGCAAAATTCAGACCCCTGGCTGGAGGAGGAACTTCCACAGAATTTAAATAAATAAATAAATAAATAAATAAATAAATAAATTTCTTTTCTACACCTGGATCAAAGTCTAGACTATGGTTTTCATTGGTTGTGGAATCACTACAGTTACACAAAACCTAAAAAGCTGTTCATTTGTATCGTAGTCGTCTTTTATAATTTATTACCATTGTAGCAGCACTTTCACATGGGTTCCCTAGCACTTGCTGAAGCTGTAATCTAGTACTTTAAATTACTAAAACAATCTCTTATGTTCATCTACTACTTCTCCAAAGTTCATCTTGAGTCCAACCTTTCGCTTAAAACAATCACCAGGGAGGAAAGGTTTTTGAATATTTTCTAAAAAGACTGAATTCTGAACACAAAAGACTCAAGTGTTCGCAAGCATTCAGTTCTTGTCTGTAATTCATGACTAGCTTAAAAACCTATGCATTTTAAATTATTTACAGACGGGTGCTAAAATCAGTGTTCAATGTGCTAAAATCAGTGTTCAATGTCTGTTTGTGTTTTGTCTTCAAGGGTTAGTATGTGCAAATGATTTGTGTTGAAAATGCGCTTTGTCTATTCAGCTCCACAATAATTAAACAGTAGTAGCCTATTATGTCGTTAGATTTTCAGCTTTCAAAATTAGGACAATTGCCTAGGGCTATGAATCATCACTGGGATATTCATGGATGTCTGTCTGGCTGCTGTAGTTTTGAATGCATGCTAGAAAACAAGCTTTGAGAACATGTTCTCAGCAACAACATCTTGCTTGCTTGCATGTGAACATATAGCAGTCAAGATTGATAAAATACATACAACCTTGTTAAAGCGTCTACAATGCTGTAGTCCAACTGTGCATTTGGAGCCAGCTTCTCACATCTGGTTAACAGCTGTAAAGCTTATTTAAGTTTTCACTAGGAAAAAACCCAAAGAAAACCAATATTTGCTCCTGGCTTTTGTTTTGTTTCATTTTGTTTCGTATTGTTTTGTTTTGGTCAGCTAATAAAACCAGAGCTTTACCTTAGTCAGAAAAGAAAATAATATTTACTAATTTCATAATATTACTGATTTTTTAACAGTTGTATCATCTGCCTATTTCTAGAAACAGATTTAGTCAGTATCCACTGCAGCAACCTTTTACCATGCTGGTGTAAGGATGCACATTATCAAAAAATATGCCCCTTGAGAAAATACTGCCTTGCTGTAAGGAACTCATGGTGGATAAATCCTGCTAATTCAGCTTCCCAGATAACCTCCTGCTTTCCTGGTAGGCAATGTAATTAATACGTGCAATTCAGAGAGTCCTGAACCTGCAGCACAGTGTAAAGAGACTCCTACAGAGCCAGAAAACTATGAGTAGGCTTTATATGAGTGCTAAGTATCCACTAGGTTTTTATTTCAATAAATGTAGCTCTTATAGTAGTCTGGAAGAGACATAGAGCAGCAACTTCGATGCACCATGAGTACTTGGTGTTTGCTGCACCATTACAATTTCCCTAGTAAGCATTTTTGGTATAATATGCAGCATTTTTAGCCACGTAGTGTTCTGTAGTGTGGTCTTAGAAACTGACCAGAGCAAACAGTCTTATTTATTAGCATGAGAAAGAATACTTGCCTGTGTACTGCCTGAGACTGCTGGAAGCAATTTTTGTACAAGCAAACAGGAAAATGAAATTAACTTTTTCATAGACCCTGTATATTTGCAGTATGAGATATTGTAGGGAGCCAGAAACAGTTCAGGTACAGGGGAATCCTAGATCCATGCTGGAATAAGAAATAGGCCACACACAATGCTCCACTGCCCCTCAGACCTTCTTGCACCCTCATGAGCAACCATGCAGACAACCTTCAACATTATCCAGCAACACTAGTGATGTACCTATGTGCATGTGAATTGCCATCTGATACTATGAAATTAGACCACTAACCTTTTTGTCTTTGAAATTGATGCCTCCTAAACAGAAGCTCACTGGTACCCTCAAGTACAAAGGCACAAAAACATAATCTGGACAGCTGTTTCAGGATTTGTAGCAGCTGTTTCATTTTAAAGCACATTCAAAATTGTTATAAATGAAAAGTGAAATCAAAAATTATCAATAACAATTTATTAAAACAATCCCATCACCAAAAGGATAAGCCACAATAAAAGAGAAACAACACCGGTGTGGGTGGCAGAGTGACCGCCTCTGAGAGACTGATCCACCCTATCCATACCGTACAGTCTCTAGGGTCCGGGTTTTATAGGGTTTTTCATATCCTCGGGCAAGGTTTATTGTAAAACTTGGTATAGTGTTCATATTTAAGTCTGATACTTCAAGTTCTGAAAAGGTTTCCTGTCCAAGCTCGGGCCGCTGAATAGGTTTCCTGGAACCGCTGGTCGTGCAGTCCAGCTCCCGATCCATATCAGGTGTTGATGGCCGGTAGAAGGCAGTGATTAAGGGCCATCTAGGAGCCGGCCACATCTTTTCTGTTGTAAATGTTCCTGGCCACGCTTATTGTTTCTCAGGGAATGGGTCTGATAAGCGAGTTTCGCTGCTGGACACACCTGAGCTCAACCACAGTAAAGTTACAAGTTTCCCAATTCAATTTTCTTATAAGACATATTTTATGCTACACGAATTTTTCTACAACTACATTTATTACAAAAAACAACAGCCATTTCGCAGCAGTTCATTGGGAAATTACAGTATTACCTACCATTGGTAGGACAAGATCCTGGTAAACAACTTCAAATCTTCACAAAGGCCAAGATATGATGGAGAATCCCTATCCTCTTTTCCTTTTTTCTGTCATTTGCTTTGATCAGAGCTATTTTCTATTCTCTAAATCCTTTTCCCCAAATAGAGCCTTGCAATACTTGCTGTAGACTCTGTAATGCGGTCTGTGCTTTCTGATGTAATTAATACTCCCCTAACGCTGTCACCAACCTTTTTTATTCTGTAGTACCACAGTATCAGCAAAAAATTAATGAGCAATCCTTGATGTTTTGGCATCATGAGTTACACTTCATAATGAAAAGGTAAAGAACTCATGGTGGGAAAAAATGCCTAAACACCTGTAAAATTTTTTGTTAGTATCTCACAAAGACTTAAGGGGCCAAGACCAGGATTTCACTTTCATTTCTTGTTATCTAAAGTAGCCACACATAGTTGAGAAAAGGTACTTAGTAAGAAACCAGCAATGCACTTGCAGGAGTAAAAGGAGGAAAAAAGGGAATACGAAAGAGAAGAAAATGTAAGGAACAGAGTGCAGCTGTTTGATGCTTAATTGCTATATATCATACCAATCTAACATATCTAATATTGGTATATCTAGTTTTGGTAAGTAGTGGGTGCTTATCTTGGAGATATTCTATGAATAACTGTATGAAATGAAATTCTTCTATTTTCTCAAATACTGTATTGTATAATCTACTCTGACTAGCATGAAATAATTTAAGGATATTTTGTGTGATATCTGACATAGAAATACTTAGCTAAGGGAAGTTACCTTAGTTGAAATAATCCAGAGCAGTCATAAAATCCCAGAGTGCCACAATATTTCTACCACCAAGTTACTCCCATGAATTTAGTATGGAGAGGGGGAGGAGGCGGCACAGTAAGATGAATATGTGGATGTCTTGAATGCTTCTCATGAGAGTTTGGAATTTTTTTATTTTATTCTTCACTTTCACTCCCTACAATGTTTATATATTCTGGTTGACTGTTCTTCAAACATTCCTACACATTTTGCACTACAGGCAGGAAGTCCCCCTGACCTGCTAGGGCTGATCTTGAAGAACTGAGGCCTTTCAATCAGTCAGACTTCATTTTATTCTGATTTTCTGTAGTCCATCTTGTGTACATATGTGAAAAAAACCCAAACTAACAAAATCCAAACAAAAATAAACAAGATTCAAAAACACAAACACCTAAACAAAAAGAAAAAAACCCACCAAAACAAACAAACAGAACTAACAAAAAAATTCCCAAACTGTACAAGCAACCCAAATCCACCTGGTTGGGAATTTTGGGTGTTTTTTCTCTGTCTTTCAGATATTTTTGATACAAAATAGAATGATATAAAAGTTCCTTACCATTGCTTTCACTGTCTAAATTCAGGAATGTAATGAGCTATTCTCACTGTGGATCTTGACAAGAATTTTACTGTACATCATCCATCTAGTGTGGGTCTTTTTCACATAATTTCTTTCCGCATATATAACAAAAGTTTCACACATACAGAAGAAACACAGGTGGCTTTAACAACTGCTTAGGCAGTTCTTCTTTCTGTAAGAAACAAGTCCAAATGCATTCAACAACTGCAACAAAACAATAGTCCCAGTTTCCATTGTGAGCATCAGTCCATTTGTGTTTTCTTCAGGGATCCACATACATTTTCTCTAACCTTTGTGAGATATAATAATGTCCAGAAGTTATGCCTTCAGCTAGAGTTACACCTGTAATGAAAGCTATTATGTCTTTTCTTTCTTTTGGCTATCTGGGGACTAACATTCTCCACCCCATTTTTCTCATCCACCAGTTTTCGTCTATGTTTATAATTTTATAACAATCATGTCTTGATATTTATTTATACAACACAGGTTGTATGTATCTTACTTGCATCTCCTCTACTGCCTTTTTATGTTTCTCACCAGGACTGAGTATGCCTCTGTGAGAGCAGAAGTCCACTGCCTGCTAATCAATCTCCACAGATTATGTCTTCAACAACACTTCACTGAAATTTGTTCTCCTATTTTCTAAAATACTAAACATGTCTAAATGCACAACGCAAAAATTATAACAACATCAATATTAACCAGCATGGAAAGTT
>VXBB01013390.1:58393-74823 GCA_013399915.1 Illadopsis cleaveri | reverse complement strand
AAACATTAACCTTTATGGATATTGCATGCATGCAACTCATTTAAAAATTAGGTCAGCTATTTAAATGTCAAACTGCATCGTAGTTGACTGAGTCTTAAATTTTGACTTTAATTACTATATCCATACTAGCCTTCTACTTGTACTGAACTTGTGCATGAACTTTCCCAAAGATGATCATTATAATAATTTCTATATATCTATACATATATATATATTTCTATCATTTGTATAGAAATAGTCAAATTGCCTTTTTGTACCAGACATAAGCAAAAGTTGTGATGAGACAAATAAAGTCATGATTTGAATATATTTCTCTTTTTGTACAAACACCTATTCTGCATCATTCATAAATGAAAATGTGGTTCCTGATGTTGGGTTCTAGTTGTCGTTTTTTTCCCTAACAGCCATTAAAAAAAAGAATAATTACTTTAGTAAAGATGATAAGTATTATACAAAGTACTATGCCATTATGTGTGGAGTGCTTTCTGAAAAAATTCTAGTAGCTTCCAATGATGTAAAAATCCCTGGTATTGACAGAAAATTTTCCCTTGACATTTGAAGGACCCCCAGTACATTGTTTGTAAAGTAAATTCTTCAGTTATGTTTTGGAATTCAAACCACTTCAACTATTCTTCAAGTACTATGAAAGTAGCCTTGCAATTTTCTACGGAAATCTGTTCTGCAATTCAGCCATGAAGTATCCTAGGAGAGGTTGAGTGAAAAATAACCATGTTCTAATAGACTGTGTATCAACAAGCATCTGAAGAAAAGCAGTTTTAACAAGGGATCAATTTTTTAGGTCCTTCTATATTATCAATTTGATGATAGAAGTAAATGCAATTATTTGTCCTTTCCCCCTTCACACTATAAAGGTAAAGGAAATAAGTATATGATTTTGGTCTTACTGTATTGCAATAATAGCTGAAGTTTTGTAAATAATTAGACACATAACTCCTTCCCAATTCTCACTCTACAGTGGATGTTAACAATAAGTAAGCAGCAAATTTGAATAATCTGAATCACTCTCTTGAGAATTCACTTACTGTACAAGGACGTTGATACATGACCACAGGCCTCAAAAGAAAGACTGTCATTGTCCTCTTCCCTAGGTGCCTCTGCTACCACTGCTTTATTCTTCCTTGCACTAAAATCAGTACAGAATAAGGAATGTGGAAAGCTATGTGGTACAATTCTGGGCAGTTAGAAACAGAACTTCAATCTCCCAGGAGTTAACACATCTGTTATTTACCATATAGTTCTGCATCTGAGAGTGCACTGAGAATCCCAATCCCAATACTTCCAAATGTTCAAGCCTCTGTCTTGGTGTTTGGTGTTTTAATGATACCAAATCAAAAGTTATTTTTCTGGAACAACAGAGAAGCAGACACAAACCAAGCACAATATTTCCATGTCTGGTTTCCCTTTTTTTCAAAAATTCAGTGCACTTCAGCATTGCCTTCCTCTTGAGAGGAGAGTACATGTATCAACAAATTAGATATTGCTCTTGTGTTCCTACCTCTACCGAATAGCCTATAGTCAGAAAATGAAAATAAGAGTGAACATAATTATCTTGCCTAGTAATGAGCGACTGACTCAAAAAAAGTAGACCTAATTTCCAGCCTCTGCTCTTGTTATTTAAGCATCTTATCTAATATGTTTTTTATTTGCATTCAAGCAGCTGACAGCAGCTCTTGTTAATTTCTAAGCAGCAAGACCTTTGAGATTTTCAAGTGACAGAAGTATCTTCTGCTTGAAAACAGCAGAATATAAACAGAGAATGTGGATATGAGAGGTAGATTGCGTGTGCCATTTAGTGCTTCTGCAAATGTAACCTTGTTTGTGCCCTAGTCACAAAGTGATTTTCCCTGTGTATCATTGTAATTACTGTATATTATTTATAATTTTTATAGGATTTCATTTTTTTATGCTTCAACAAACCTCTTCTTGTGCTTTCAAAAAATTTAGGACATATGAGTGATTCTTAACAGATATGATTTCAAATTATATGATTAAAGAAAAATATATATATTCATGGTACACAAACGCAAAAAAAAGACACATCCTTTCTTGTTTTCTCCCTAAGCATGAATTTCAGAGTGCATCTCTTTCAAAACATAATCATATTTTCTAGTAGAGCAGTCTTATATCTATAAAAGGATGCAGAATAAAAGAAAAAGATGAAAGTTTGAAAAGATCAGCATATTGTCAGGTGAAGGCAAGCCGATTGTGCTGTATTGTGAAGCTGAGATAAAAGCCACATGACCAGATGTTTGTTTGGGTGGGGTTTTTTCCAGCCAAGTTCATGCTTTTCACTCTGGTTTCTGTTACCTACGCAATATATTTCATTGTATTGGCTGTTTTTATGGTTTTGTGGTCTGAAAGTTAGGCTGATGAAAAAGGGCTCATAGAAGTTCACTTCTTTGCTCTGAGTTCTCAGTGATCCCAGAAAATTTGCTAGCCTCTAGCCTGAATGCAATATTTCTTGCTTACTCTCTCCTGCAGGAATAAGGAATATACCAAAAAATAAAGAACATTCTCCTTATGTACCCATTTATTGATGCAAGGACTACAGGGGTTGATGCAGTATCAAGGGCAATTTTGCTGAGTAGTGTATGCGTAAAGTATTCACATATGAAATGTGAAATCCTAGATTTAAAAATTTCTTAAGTCTGAACTGATGCACTTGTGGCACTTGGGTTAACATTAGATCTTGTTTTGTTAATGACTTCGTTACATTTTTCTTAGCTTTATTTTCTTCAGCAAAGTTTTCCTTGCCGATTTTTCTAAGGTACACTTCCTCTTTTTAACTTAATGATAAACAGAATGAATTTCCTGTATAATCCAATTATTAATGCTCACACAGAGGAACTCAGCCAATGGAGGGAGTCTAAACTGACTTGCATACAGAACCTCAAGAAGCTTACTGTGTGCTATACAAAGTGCTGACCAGTAGATAATGCAAAAAGGCTGAAAAGGCCCTCCTCTTTAAAATAAGCGACTGTACCTTTTAGAAAGTAGTGGCTACACTTTGCAAAGAAGATCTTGCATTTCTGCTTCCTGTGTCATTAGGTTTTAGTGATGTCTTCAGGGAGAGAGACAAATAGAAGATGAAGGTACTTCTAAGAAGATATGTTCTACTCAGAGGCAATATTCAGCTAATAAGTTCAGCTTGTGTATTAGAAATTTAGCACCACTAAAAGGTTTTCACTTTGTTACTGGGTGAGTTTGTTGAAATGTTTTTCTGATGGGCCAGGTTAGAAAGCCTGCAGTTCTGCTTATGCACACAAAACAAAAGAATGTTTTTCAAAAGTTTGTTTTCACGATGCTGCTGCATAGTCCACCCCAAATAATGACTCCAGAGATAACAGCCTAATCTTGGGACTAAATCATTCCGCCCTATGAGGTCTCAGGAACCATTACTTTCTCTGTATAAATAGAATGAACTATAAAAAATGCAATGTTGTGTGACCAGTTTCTCACATCTAAGTTGACACTTTAGTTACAACACTTTGCTAAGTGCCACTTCTGTCTTTGTCTCTGGTAGTCTCTAGGATGTTCTGCTTCAGCTGCATTTGGCAAAAAATATTCTTCTTACTTTTGCCTCTTTTAATTGTGAACTAACTGGATTTTACTACAAATATATAGCATCTGTTAAGTTTATAAAAAAATCTCATCATGGACAGACAACAAAACAGGGCTACAAAGGAGGGTGCAGGTTAGGGACCAGCATGCCACACAGGCTGGGAGGTGTGACTGAAATGCAAAAAATGGACTATAAATGGACCATGTCAGACCTAGCTGGGCTTTCAAATGTTCCTTTCAGACTTATAGTAGAACTTAGAGATTCAAGGGAAGAATTACTCTCTTCTTTTTTCTAACTGAATATGTTCTGAAAATGAGAAGCATCAAACTCTATTTCTGAGGCACCTACCTGTTTAAATAGCTTGCATGTGGATGTGTAGCGAACACGAAACCACCTAAACCAAAATTTTGCTCTAATCCTACAGATGTTTCAACCTATGCTGATCAGTTTCTATTAAATGTGTGCTTCTTAATATATGCCTATAATATATTTTCAGTAAATTTAACATGGTCTTTACACCTTCTCTGTAAAAGTCACTTATTAAAAAAAAACAACAAAAAAACCCTGAAAATGAAGCATTCAATGTCTCCTGATCTAAAGCACTTTTTACTGTAAAATTTGAAATGTTTATAAATTTTAATTTAAATCTGTTAGTTCAATTATATTAGAATTTAATTAAATTTTGATTTTTAAAATACAGAACACTTTTGGCAGCTTTTATGATTTTAATTGTTAATGGAGTGGTTTAGTGCTCCTTGAACAGAAAGATACATCTTTTCCCATGGATGCACAAGGGATTGGTAAACTGCATATAGGTACATCTGACATAAAAATAATATAAGGGTAAATAACAGTATTTCATCACTGGCTTAATAAAAAAAAATAAAAGAGGCATATTTGATTACAGATCATGTCTGTGCTGCTACTGAAATTATGACTGTAACAGACAGATGTACTTTTTAAAGGAATTTATCTAGTTTGGGCGGCATAGTGGTGAAAGACTTCATGGCTCTGGAATCACCATGGCTGAGCAACCCCAAAACCCATCTTGGATAAGAGTGTGGTTAGCTAGTTTATGTTAAAGTCAGTGCATCATGTCATCTCTTCTATTGTTTGGCCAAAGCACACATGTTATATGACCAAAGCAAAACACCTTGGTGTTCTCCTTATGCTTTTGTAGTTTCAATGTAACTTAAGCTTGTGCTTGAGAAGTCCTTTCAAACATGAGATGACATGGACATCTTCTTTTGGAAAACTTATTTTAAATTTAAAATTATGTGTGTAACTTTTCCCACAAGTTAGTTCCTTCCTCTGTGCAGCATTCACACTTACTATGACAATCAATTTTTTTTCCAGCTCTGCTAGAATCAGTCATCCACCTCTATTTATTTTTATTAGCTTTCTGCTATGGAGTCCTAAGAAGCTTCAGTGGATTTATCTTTCAGCCAACTTCTGCCGATATGTAAAGGCTTTGTGAAAGAATAGTTCTTCAATGTTACCATAATAGGATTTAAGAAGGTGGAATAATCCCAACAGTGTGAAGCAGTGTTAAGTCAAATTTTATCAGAATGTTTTAGTTGACAGAATTACTTTCTTGCAGACTTTTCCCTGTGAATAATTTTGAAATGCCTGTTTCTATTCCAAATAAAATCAGGCTTTAATAAAAAAGTGATAAACTGTAAGCAGTATCACGAAGAAGAAAACCTGTCAGTCCCTAGAAAAGTTTGGAAAACACTAAGGAGCAAAAGTTTCTGTTGCCGTCTCTTACCACAACATGTTCTTACTAAGGGATAAAGTCTTTACCAAATAGAGACATTTTTCAAGGAGTTGCTATGTGTGACAGAACAGTTTCCATCTACCCAATGCTCAAGATGAGATAAGTTCAGATACAGATTTCCAGACTCTCTTCCACACATTTTTCTGACCTGAAAATGGGCCGCAGAATAATAGAGCCTTGCTCTTTGAGATCATACAGGAATTCACTGGATGCTGTGAAAGACTGCATCATGCTAAAGCATATATGATGTCATATCAGCCGATTATTTTCTTTGTGCAATTTGCTGAATTGTTGATTATTATGGGTTGAAGTATAGTTGTATTCTTTTGAGACAGAAATACACATACAGGAACATTATTTAGCATTGCAAGTTGAAGAGTTTAATGTAATGCAATGGAAATCAGGGAATGAAAGGAGAGGGCTGGAGGTGCATTTACTTCCCTCACAGTTTTGTGTGGCTTTTCAGAAGTGAAGTTACTTAATTTAATGAACTGAATTTCATTTTTAATTTTAATTTTATTCCATGAATTTAATTGACTTGCTTATTTCACAGAAGGAAATGCTGTGATAAGAAATAAAAAGAACATTAGAAAATATGTGATGTCTTCAAGGTATTTATTTTCTTCTACTTTACTCTGTATACAGTATTTCAAGAGTAGCAAGTATTCACTTTCTCTTGACAGTCCAGTCTTCTCCTGTAAAGACTAATGAGATATTTGCCAAGATAATGTGCTATATTTGATGTTAAGTGAACCAGTCAGAACAAATCACTTCATCAGTAGTAAGTTATTTATAGTGTTCATACATATGTCATTTCTGTTTGCTTTGCTTTCTGTCCTGCTGGAAATCTAATTCAGTTGTAACTACCATAATAGTTAGCAGTGTGTGATTTAACCTTTCTTTGCCATTCATTTTGTCCCTTAATATGTTGGGACAGCTTGGGCGTGGCTACCCATTCTTTCAGATACAATTTGGCTTCAGAGAGGAACAGAAGGAACACTGACCATGATCTGACAGAAGTGTCCACTGCTTTCATTAAAACTCTTTCTGCTGTCAAAACTGAGTTGTACAGACTGAGCAGTTATTGGAAAAGAAGGACAGCAAAGGTGTTTAGATTGAAATATTTCTTGTTACACTCTGCTTCTGTGTATTGACAGTGTGCTAGGCTTCTCTCAGAGACTGGCTCAACTCTTCCCTCCTGGTTACATATGCTACGATTTCCTTCTCCAGTTAACTAATTTTTCTACGTTTCATGCTACATCTTTATCCTTTCATTTTTCTTCCCTTCATTTTCACATAGAATCTCTGAACGCCATCTAGCAGAAAAGAGACAAAGGTGAAGAGAAAGAGAGAGCAGCTCAGAGGGCTGGTATTTATGCATTTCCCTTTAATTCTGTATATAATAGCTATTCATCAGTAGATACTATGCTGAAAGTAATTTTGGTAAAATTAAAATTATATTTTATATTGTAATTTTGCATTCTTCTTCTGTATTATTTTAATTAAATTCAAAGATCATCAAGCATTTCATGTTGAATTATTTACATAAGCATCACATAGCTTTACTTAATTCATCTCTCATGTAAGTAGATGTATTTAGTGCAATGATTATGAAAAGCGTAAGTGTGATGTTTGTGAACATACAGTTAGAATTAGCTTGAGTGCAAGTGCAATTAGGGTTGTATCATGTGCTAACTTAATTTTTATGTAAATATGTTTTCATGAACAGCCTTAAAAATATGGGCATTACATATGCCCCTGAACTGGGTTTCTGTATACCATATATATTTTAATAAATTATTTCTTTCCTTAGAAAGTGTAATAGGCAAAGTCTATACTGAAGAGTGTGCATTCCAGTTCCAAATGAAGAGTGGAAAGTCCTATATTTCCACTTTTATTTTGTATATGATTAATAATACCTGAACACAAACACCCTAAATGGAAATTAGTCCATTCACTCATCTCGCTGTGACTTTTAATAAAGACGGGTCCTGTGTTTCTGGGAGGAATTTAGAAAGAGTAGCATGAATGAATGAAATTTAGTGATACTGCCAAGTGTTGAGCTCAGAGAAGAATACAGTGGTTATATAGCATAGCAGGAGTAGATCATACATGAAAATGATGGTGTACTGTTGTAGGTCACACATACTGAGACTCTTGTGGTTCCACAAGTCATAACTGGACATATACTTCACTCCTAAAGTAGGCAATTGAGTATTTGGCTACATTCAAAGGTAACCATGAGATAATACATTCAGAACTCAGTGATTTACTAGTTTTACTACTGTCTAAATTAAACAGGTTTTTATGACAAAGAAAATGGTTGCTATTCTTTTTTCCTTGAAAGGGACGCTTGTATACTTTCTGTGTATCTACGCTAACCTTTCTGACCCATTCTTTCACTTCTTTTAGGAAAACAGGTGCAACCCTTTCTCTTAAGTTTTTGTAAGGATCTTTCCATAGAAAAGAGAATTTGGAAAGTGTTCTGTCATGCTGGTTTTTCTAAAGTTTGAGTCATTTTTGTCTGTGGTTTTGTTTTCTCTTATACAGAACACAAAATCTAAAGAAAGGTCAAAGTCACAAATATGCCTTCATGCATACATTTTCACTAATCACTTAATCCTGAGGCACTAGATGTTTAAGCAAAAGTGTGTATGTCTGTGTGTGGGGGTAGGGAATTAAACAGCAGGGTTGCAGCAGAGGCTTTCATTAAAGCACCCAGTTTCACTTTCTTCTTTTATCTGGCAATACTTGTTCTCAAGTTACAGAGCTGATGGTTGATGGTAGTAGATTTAAGGCCATACCAGACGTGACAGAGCTGATATATGGGAGGAGTTAATTAAATAAGATGTGATTTTCTGAAACAGCTCATTATCATTTGAGTTCTGTTTCCAGTGTGAAATCTGAAGCATGGTGAGAGGTAGATGACCCTTCCAGGGGAGAATTTAGCAATAGGTTTGGTTCTATTTGTCTGATCCATCTTCTGTCTCTAAGAATATGTAATGACAGTATCACAAATAGAAGTTGTGAGGTGCACCATCTACTAAAAGCTTTTGTTGTCATGATACATGTTTTGTCTTATGATATTTGTAGCTATTTGATCCTTTAGTGACTGTTTTGATAAGTCAGCAAATTCTCAGCAATTGCAAAATCTTGCAATCATTAATTCAGTAAAAGTAGGATAAACAGAAGTAAAAAACAAATCTGTAATTTGGGTGATGAGAATGAACAAAGTGATATATGGTTTAGGATTCACACCAGACCTTTCAACAACTGGCTCCCACTGCTGGTCCCCCCCACAATTTTCTCCAGAGCAGAGCTACAAGACATGCTGCTGAAAGGAAAGCAGAAAAAATGCAAATTCCCACTGCGGCTGAACTGACAGCACCAGCACAGAGCCTGCCACAGAAAAGGAGTGGAGGGCAAGCACTCCAGCCCAGGTGAGATGGCTGAACCAAGTGGAAGGGAGCCCAGATGAGCCAAGAAAAACCAAGCAGAAGGAGCGCATCAGAATGTCTGGAAAAAGGGGCAGCCACTCAGGGGATTGCCCTCCAGTGCAGCAGAGTAATAAGAATGATGGTGCAGGCACGTGCATGGGACTGAGCTCAACAGAACAGCACTGTGACCTGACTTAGGTTTGAGGGAGCTTGTTTGCCATTGTTTGTCATTTTTTCAGGCTGCGGGGTGGGAAACACTAGGTGTGGGAACCCCCCTGGCATCTTACCTTAGTTCCTGATGGCCTTGCATGTGGCACGCAGGGACAGGCACCATGATGCCTTTGTGTGGGGAAGCCACACAGACACGACCTTCAGGGGATGTCCGCCATCTTGGTTTTGTGTTCCCAGTGGTGAACACCTTTTAGTGCATAAAGCACCTTCTCTTTTTGTATCTTTTTGCTATTAATACTGCTGTTATTTTGTGGATCTGATTTAATTTCTTTGTACTTTCAGTAAATTGTTATCTCAGCCCATAGTCTGTGCTTTTGTTCTTCCCTTACTGGACGGGGTGGGTGAAGGGAAGTGGCTTATTTGGAGTTTATTGTCTGGCTGGTATTGAAACCAGCATAATGGTAAAACTGTCTCTCATTAAAGATCAATATTTTGTGGAAAAACTGGGAAAGAAAAGCCTACCTGATATTATAGAAATATAAAGACATCCTTTATGATTAAAAAAATGGCAAAAGAATGTGTGATGTCTTTCTCCATGGAGCATGAAGAGAAGCAGTTTGCATTATGCACACATATTTTAAAAGACAATCCTTTTTTAAAAAAAAAAGACGGCTTCATTGTTTTTAAATATAGGAATGAGCAAACGGCATACTGTGCACTAGGTCTGATCATTTAATTCTGTTTCTACCCTTGTGCAAAAATGAAGTTGTAAGGATAGTGTCTTAGAAGAGAGAAAGATCTCAGGAAAATAGTTTTGCAAGGAGTCAAATCACCTTCTCCCAAAGTGTTACTTCTCCCAAAGTGTTTTCAGACTTCCTAATGTCTGAAAATAATGCCTGTATTTTTGCAAATATTAATATATATACACACATTTCATTATTACTTATGGTAGTGGTTTGACCTTGGCTGAGTGCCAGGTGCCATGTGCTCTATCACTCCCTTTCTCAGTAGGACAGGGGAGAGAGAAATTAGACAGAAACCAACTAATAGGTTGTTATGAGACTGTTTACTGAAGCAAAAAACAGGAAAAGCAAAAGTTTTTGTTTGCCTAGGCAGAAGGAACAGTCAATCTCTACTTCCCATCAGTGAGCAATGTTCAGACACTTTCTGGGCTTCAGCACACATAGTAGTTATTCTGGAAAGAAAACCTTGTAAAACAATGCCCACTCGTCCCTCCTCTCTCCCTTACCTTTTCTATCTGAGCTGGTGTGATATGGTGTGGAATATCCCTTTGGCTAACTTGGGTCAGCTGCCCTGGTTGTGTCCCCTCCCATGATCTTGTCCCCTCCCAGCCCTTTGATGTGGGGGAATGTCAGAGGGACAGAACTGCTCAGCAGTAGCCAAAGCACGGGTGTGTTGTCAACAACCTGCTGGCTACCAATGCAAAGCACAGCACTGTGAAGGCTGCCATGGGGAAATAAACTCTATCTCAATCAGACCATACAGTTACAAAATGTGCTCAACAATAAGTTAGACATAGCAGCACAATGCAGGAATGATGCAACGGGATAATGGTACAATCTTATCAATTAAGTCTAATTTGGGATAACATTGTTACTGGCATTAAAAATACTGTTTATTGGTAAAACTGACATACTTGGAATAAATTATTGGGGTTTTTAAACATTTTGTGAATATTAGGGAAAATATTAGTATACATGAAAGGCTATGTATACACGAATAAGTATAACAGTAAACTGAACTTCATGTACTCACTCCTCTTCCATGAAATGCTAGCAGTGTCATAGCTCATTATAGGAAGAACAAAATTCTTGCTCCCCTTCCTCTTTTTCAGAGAGGTTTAAAAGCCTTATTGCCACTGATGTTTTATATAATTTGGCAAAGCTTTCTTTTTTTCCTCTCATGTTAATGTGTAGTAGAAGTTAATATTTGTTACATCTCCATTTTCAGAGTTTTTGTGCACTAGAAGAATGGTGACTCAGCATTAGTTTTGCATACAATTAATTTGTATTAGCAGATACTAATGTCACAACCTAATGAGTACTGCAGGTCTGTTCTCTGCAGTGGGACCACATCTAGGTTCATTGACTTTGGAAAGATTCCCACTGACTGAACATAAGCCATGTTCAAGCTGCTGCTGGTTGTACTTTCAAGATATGCCAAGATCTTACACCACTGACAAAATCTGTCAAACCACTGTCTTGTAAGAGACATCCAGGCAGCTAGAATTAAAGTTGTCTGTGTGCATTTACTGAGATACAGATTATGTTGCAGAGCCTCTATCTTGCTATGATTTCAGGAGTCCTTATTACTTTCCAGCAAGATACCCCAAGGTCTTTGAAAGCACTGATTGGACTTGTGTTTCAAACGATGAGCAGAAAAGAAACTTCAGTCATTAATTTGAAATTAGTTTTGACCACAAGCTGTATAGGTGATCTCAGGCTTGAGGTCCAAAGGAGGAGTCAAGGATGTTTGTGTTGACTTTTGCCTAAGTTGATTACAAAGCAGCAGCTCTCAGAGATGGGGTAGGGCACATCTCCCATCTTCTCAAGAACTCACAGAGTTATCTGACTTACACAGATCTGTAAAAGCTGGATATCATCTAAGACAAAAACAAAAGCATTTTAATTGGTTTTTGTTGAGAATTTTAATTGGGGTTTTTTGTTGGTTTTGTTTGGGTTTCTTTTCTGTCTAGTTGTTTGCAGTGGAGATGTTTAGAGAAGACCCTGTTGAGATACTCTGGCATTTCCCTACTGGAACTGGCTAAATGCTGGAATTAGGGTTGCTAAAAAAATAAAAATGAATAGGAAATAAAAGTTAACCACACTTTTTCAGATCTTAGATATGATCAATTTTGAATCTGCATCACAGGGTAGGGAGATATTCCCAAGACTGCCTATCCTTTAATGCATATGAACCAAGATTTATAGAGCTATACCTTGAAACAGTGCAATAATATTTTAATATTTTTATTCTCTTATTTCCCTTTCTTTCTTTCATTTTCTGATAGAATACTAGCTCATCATCTGTAGGTCTCTTATGTACAATAAAAATCAAGTCTACAGTTTTCACTTCACTGTGTAAATTATGGCTACATAGATATGACTCTAGCTGACTTCAGTGACATAGTTTCAATTTAAAACTTGTATGAAGAACAGTCAAATCTTTTTTGTGTGCTGAAGAGAAATCTTCACTTCCCTTAACCCAGCAAAAAGTTCATGCTATACCCTTTCTTTATTCCCAAAGTCCTTCTCATAATCAGACTTCTATAAGATATTTTCTTAGCCACAGGTGTGTTTCATTCAGGGGGGAAAAAACCATGAATTTGACCTGTACAAAAAATAGAATTAAGCAGGATTGAAGTAGTTTTTCAATAACAACTTTGCTGTATGATACTGCTGCCATGATTTCAATTAATTAGTCCTGCTTGAATTTGTAGCTGAGATGTGACTTGATATCACTTTATATTTTCTGACATGGCCTTTTCAGATTTTATGTTCTGGTTTATCTCTGATCATCCTTTTGGAACTTAATTGTTCAGGGGGACAGACTATCATTATTTAACTCAGAGAGTGTAAGTAACTGAATGAGCTAAAGTACAGCAGTTATGACTTATTAGAAGTGTTATGTGAAAAGGGTATACATATTGTTACTAAATGTAAATACTTGGAAAACAGTAATTAATTGAGGAACTGTAATTAAGAAATAGAACTTAAAATCCACAAATATTTTTTTCTGATATATACAGATGTCATTTCTAGGCTTTCTCTACAATGACAAATAGATATAGAGTTGAAAGTGTACTGAAGTCTACTAGGTGGTGGTGATTCATAACTATTTGTCTCAGAATTGTTTGTTATCAAAGTATTCACTCTTGAAATGAAAATATGCTTACAAGCAAAGATTTTTTTTCTATTTCTTTTTTCCTCATTGATGCAAAACAGTCACAGCCTAACCCTACTCCAAACGTAAATAAAATAGGCATTCCAGGAAGAGATGTAATAGTTTTAATTTTCTCAGAGTTAGAAAGAAATCGAAGTAAAATGTAAATTTCAATATTAATTCAATATTCAATGCTATTTTGCTATATGATATAATTAAAATACTTTCATCTCCAAATCAACTGTATCTAGTAACTCATAAGCAAATATTGCTTTAATCATAGTTTTTCATTACTTTCACAAGGTAGTTTTATACCAATATATATTGCTACTAACTGTTGGTGAATATGTCTATCTCATAATTAAACAAGAAATTCCATTTTTAAGGAAAATTATGACTATGAAGCTTATAGTACATTTCTAATAGTCATGAAGCATCAGTGCTGCTGAAATTGAAATGAATAGTTGCATGAAAGAACCTCAAGTCCTGTTCCTCAAAGCTAGTACTTCTGTGAGGATGCAATATGCCTACACTCACTGTTCTTTCTAGAGCGAACGACTAATCATTAAGATTTATGAAGTCTTTTAGTCTTACAATACAGGGAAGGAAAATATTTAGAAGCTTCAGCTGGAATGATCCATTAGCTTGTGAAACTTCTTAAGAACAAAAGACAGAAATTAATTATGCGAGGTGATTATTTTTATAATTTTGGTCTAAAATATTTGAATCTGCCCACCAGCAAATATTTTATTAATTTTTAAATTATTTTTATTAGGCATTTACCTCCTAACATGCAATATTTAATAGTTCTTTTATAGAAGAGTGTACAGATTTGCGACATATTGTGAGTTCACTCATATTAGTAAAAGATAGATACTTGTGATATTTATCTCTGAAAGAAGGTATCACAACGTTTGAGAGCAGAGGGGGAAGCATAAGGAGAGAAAGTATTAATTTTTTCAAGTTTCATTAACTTTAATTGGTTTATATGTGATTTTTTAAATTTCCATCCAAATTCATATAATAATTAATTTCTATTTGTTGACATTTTAGTTTACATCTTCAACTTTGTTCTTTTCACATTTTGCCTCTGTTTTTTTTTGTTTTTTTCTTGCAGCCAAGGAAAAAGATTAATATTTCTTTCCAATTTAATTATTAAATAGCATTCAGAAGAGATAGTTATTTTTTCTTTATCTTCTGAAGTAGAGAGCACCATGGCCTGAAATACTGCAAGGAGGCACAGGGACATTTCTGAAACTTAGGGTCCATGAGGTTGTGCCAGGTATACAAAAAGGGAAGGAAAATATTAGGGAAAGAATGGGAAGAAAAAAGAAGAGGCAGGTCAGTAGCTGGGTTTAGGAGGAGGTCTTGCAGCAGAACCCACCCAGCAATTTCCAGTACAGTGGGAAGCTTGGGTGGCACCAGCCAGCTCATCACCCAAGGATCTGAGAGGGTCTTGCAATGAGAGTTGGTGTCTCCTTGGAAAAGGACACAGTGCATTCCCCATTCTGGAGAGAATGCACTTTATACAGATTTTCAATTTCAGTGGTGTGCATTAATTTCAGAAATATGCAGTTGTCCTTGCTTCTTTGTAACAAAGTTCATTAGGTAGAAGCCAATCTTCGAAGCCCTTCAGTCATGTGATGTACCTGAACAGATCAGAGAAACTTCCATTTTGCAAATGAAAATCATGCCAAAACATTTGCCTTTATGTTCCCATTTTATAACATGTATCTTTATAAAACTTAATCTAAATTACTCTTTTAGCAAATGGACACAGCAACCTAGTTCTGGCCCAATAATGAAGCGAAACAGTAAAAATGGAACTGTTCTCCTCAAGGTGACACCAGTTTTGGTAGAAATACAGAATATTAAAAAGAAAAAAATCATATTTCAGGCAATTATTTAGTCTGGCTAAGAATTAGTAAAAAAGTTCTTTTGTCTTTCACAGAAGGAGAAACTGTTCATTATGACAAGTTTCCCAGAAAATCTCCAATTGGGCTGCTTAAAGTGTATCAGAGAAACTATTACATAAGACATCTCTTTTTCGCAACCTTAACACCACATAAAAGCAAAGAATAAAGCAGTAGTTACTAAAAAAATAGAAGGAAATTGTATGCTGTTTCACCAGCCATTCTTCTCCTTCCACAATGGAGTGTAGGGGTTTTGATGAGAAATGTAGCCTAGTGCATAAGAACAAGATGTTATCATTCCAGCTGAAATTGACAGATTTCTAATGTACTTAAAAATAAATTTTTAAAAAAATGTTCTCATTCTTATCAAACATGAAGGTTACATTTAGCTTGGAGGAGGATGTAAAATCAACAGCAAAAAAATTTAACCAGAAAGTAAAGCATATCACATGGGGTAAAATAATATTGTTTCTGTTAGTTTTAATTATAGGTGAAGTATTTTGTTAATAGAGTGTGCTTATGTCTCCATCAGTAATTTATTCATTCTTTATCACTTTCAGGACTTTTTTGTTTTTATGGGAACAAGACATCCAGTGTTCCTAACTGAGTAAACATAGCAAGGGTAAAAAGTGACATTTAATTGTAGATCAGGATAGTGGTGTTTTTTCTAGATAGTGAAGTCGGGCTGTGTTGTGCTACTACACAATCTTAGCTAGAGCTATTTGCCTTTTTTCAGGTTCACAGTGGATGACATTTAATGATGCATTGTCAGGTTACATCACATTGTTGTCAGAATTAGAGCTGTTACGCTCCCTGCCTCAGGAGGAATATCTCCATGGCATTTCAGAAGTGTACGACAGAATGAGCAACAATGGACAGAAAAAAACAGGGCAGGTTCTCAGTCATATTAAAAGAAAGAAATGCTCAAGAGCTGTGGCCATGCTACAGTGACAAAATATAATGACATTCCATGTCAAAGTGTCCTGTATATTTCTGCTACCACAAGCTTGGAGTTCATAAGCCTTGAAATGACTTGAATTCATGAAGTATTCCTGCATAAGAACATCTAGATAACTTCCACAATAGATTCAGAATAATTTTTCTGTTTCTTGCTCATACATTGCTCAAATGTTCTGTTGAGGAACAGGGTTCACTTCAGCCACAAATTGATGTTCCCATTAAAATCTTAAATTAGGTTATTTAATAATACAGTAATATTATACAGATAGGCCTGCTCAAAGGTAATGAAGGGTTTTCCCTGAAAAGTTATCTCTTTCATTTGCTTTGGAATGGCAGAATTATTTTTAAACTTAAAAGATTTTGTGCATAAAAAGTATTTCTTCAGTTTGAAGTCTGACCTGAAAGCAGGTTTTTTGGTTGGCATCACCATAAGCTTTTCTGATTTTCCCCCCAGTCTGGATTAGATGAATAATAAACTTACAGTCTTCTCCTGTTTCTTCTAAAAAGGCTGTTAATTGTAAAAAAAAGCAGGTCAAAATCTGGTGGAATTGGTGTTGTGGTCTTTCATCTTTTTTCCTTTTTTCTGGCTCCTGAAAATTTTTGGCTTCTATAAAAGCAAAAAGAAGAAAGAAAAAAAAAAAAAAAAAAAAAAAAGGGGGAAAAAAAAAAAGGGGGGGTTTTTTTTA
>VXBB01013390.1:9696-37668 GCA_013399915.1 Illadopsis cleaveri | reverse complement strand
AACATTAGTACTTCATTTTCCCATGTTTCTTGACATGAGTATTTACTAAAAAATATGGTAGGCTCTTTTTATTAGTTCAAAGCCATTCCTAAGGTATAAATTGTGACTTACGCAGTTTTAATGTCTCCTTTAAAAATTGTATGTGCTTATTTTATCTTAGATGGCCTTTGTCATCGCTAGGATACATACTTCAGTCATTCATATTAGTTTTTTCAAAAGCTTTGGAGAGACATCCAGGAAAGCTCACAATTTTTACTCCTTTTCCCCTTTCAAAGGTTTTCAGAAGAGCGGTTTCCCCTGACAGGATATTTTAAATAATGTGTTTTCTATTCTGAACTTTGTATTGCATTATAACACAGTCCTGACTGCAACTCTTAATGTGCCAGATCCTGTAGTGTTTATCCCAAAAAGCCTCCTTTTAGAGACTCTTGTGGGCACTAACTTCTGATATATATTTGGTTCTATAAATAGTCACAGCAGTTCAAATCATGAATTTAAATGGGAAATATAAAATACTTCAGGTAATATAAAGGCAACAGATCTTGTAGGGCATGAACATAAACCCTTCTAACTGGAATATAGTAACGTAAAGAAGCATCACACACCTAATATGATAATTTGTATATTATGCCAACCCTTCTCCAAGGGCACCACCAGTTCAAAAGACATTCCATTCATTCACTAACCACACCATGTGTTCATTTAAACAGCAGCAGCATTAGGACTGAGTCTCTTCCACAGAGGCTTTTGTAGGGGACTACCCACTCAGTTCTCCCTGGGGAAGTTTTCTGGTCTTACATGTACACCATTCCATCTGGCATTCTCCGCAAACAAATGTCTGTTCTTCTGAAATATATTTGGGCCAGAAACTCAGGTCATTCTTGAAGCAGTGAGCCCAGAAAAGATGATCTCCAACTCTCTTACAGGGATTGGCTTTTCCACAACCTTCAGTTTTAATGCAGTGTTTGCATTAAAAACTTCATCACAACTAGAAAGAAGGGTCATGCTGGGGGATAGAGGCAATATCTGTTCGTTTTCACTGCTATCCCCACACTTCCTTTTACTGTGTAATAGTTCATTTATTCAAGTGATCCAAGACTGTCTGATGCATACTTTCCCACCAGTCAGTAATGAAAATGGCATAGAATTGTTCATCCACAGAATTCTTGAACGAAATGATTAACACCATCCAGCATGCATTTGTATGTTCTAGGTTTCTTCGCAACCATTTCTTTGTTTTTCTTCTGATATTATACATTGCTTTCTCTTGCAATTAGATGCAAATTCTTCCTTTTTGTTAATTACAGAATAAGATATTTTGGGACATTTTTTGTTTTCATCCTGATTTAATTGATTGTGAGAGTACACATATTTTTATTTTTCAGTTTTTTTCATAGCAATCACAGTACCTCATTTTTTCAATTTCCAAGTATTTCTTTTAAAACAGATAATAATAAATAGGATCTTGCAGGGTAGTTTGCTGTCTATGGGTTTTACATGCATATTGTCAGATGAGACTCACAGCAGATTTCTGACAGTGCAATTTCACATCACCACACATTTTCCTTTCAGCTTCTCCTTCCTTTTTTGTTGCTTGCTTTTTTTGCCATCAATTTGCAAACTCACAGTCCTGCGTTTCTCCAGGTTTAGCAATTCTTGAAATAACTCTTTCACATTGTGGTTTGTCTTGGCAGAGGTCTCCATGAAGGCACATTTCCACTTCTTAGCCATGGCTTCTCCTTCACTGCTTTCTACCTCTCGATTTTGGTTCTCATCATTTTTGTTCCCCACCAGCATTATTGGAATGTTTTCTATGTCTCCTTTAATCTGACATATTTGTTCGTAGATTGGCTTGAGTTCCTCCAAGGACTGTCGGCTGGTGATAGAGTAAACCAAAATAAAAGCATGTCCTTTAGAAATTGAGAGACGCTGCATGGCTGGAAATTGATGGCTCCCTGTAGTGTCAGTTATCTGCAGAGTGCATATGCTCTTATCACAGCTGATCACCTGCCGATAGGTGTCTTCAATGGTGGGGATGTAGCTCTCTCTGAAAGTGCCCTTCACAAACCTCAAGACCAAAGAACTTTTTCCCACTCCTCCAGCTCCAAACACAACTACCCTATAATCATTGCTTTGCTCAGGCATGTTTCTCTGTGTGTCACTTGCTCAGCTAGGGCAGAAAACCTACGAGAGAAAACAACAAAAACAAGGAGGCAGACATTAGTACAGGTACATGTGTAGAGTGCATGCTGTGATATCTTTCCTAATAGGAGAAATAAATGTAATGTAAGTGATGGCGTACTAGCTGTAGTAATTTAGGAAGTCTTGCAGGGGGTTACAGAACAACTTATTTTAGTAGTAAATCAGGGTTTGCAGTCCAGTCTCGACTGGTAGCAAAATACCGTCTTTGTCACTTCGTGGCTGATTTTTAATTAACATGATGTGTTTCAGTATTCTTCCTACTGGACTAATATTCACTGAACTAAAAAGTAGCATCTGGAAATTTCAACAAGGCCTTGGTCTGAACAAATTATAGAAAAGGAATTATTCTTCTATATCTAAAATAGATCTAAATTAATAGTCAAAACTGATCACTGTACAGGTGCATGATAGTCAATTGCCCTGAATATTCCAGTTCTTCGGTAGTTAAGGAATTTATGCCCAATATATGTGGACTACAGTTCTGAGTAATGACCAAGATATATTTGTAGATTATTCAGGAACAGCACCTATTGAGTTTGTATTTAATTCTATGGGAGTGTGTCTCCCACCTCAGTGTGTTTTGCCAATGGCATTTCAGGTCAAAGAGTACATTTTGATAAACTCAGATTGCTCACATTCAGTCAGCCTTTTTATTCCAATATTTATCTTGCAACAGATGATATTTGACATGAGGCTGGCTGTGCTTATCAGAGAGGTTCTGCAGTCATATTCATAATGTTTTTAATGGCTTGTGTTGCCAAGCTTGACAAGGGCATATGTCAAAGGTCACAAAATTCTGTGATTCCTGCAGTCAGTTCCCCTTGACAAAAGGATAGTAGGATCACAGATGTAGATGTAAGATGTTTTAGAATTCATTGAAATAAGGTGAAGATTAATTCATCCTCTCATCAGTTACAGCTCAATAGGTACACAGCACTTACAAGTCTTTTTATATTTAGTGAGATTTAAGCAAGTAAAACTTTAAAAATTAATCCTAAAAATGTAAGAAAGCTTGGGTATTGTGACTTTTCAGACCAAAACAATATATATAAGGGGTACATATGGAAAAAATTGCAAAATTTGCTGCAGCTGTACTTGTTCTGAAGAAAATGAGCAGGTTTTACAGGGAACTTTGCCCAAGTGCCTTAAAAACATCAAGTGATTAAATTTGTCTGTTGTAATTTTGCCTGGGTAGCAGTAAATCCAGAACAACCCAAGGAATTTCTTTCCTTTTGAAAGCAAGCCTCCAAGCTATTTCTTCACTGCAGTGGAAGGAGTGACTGCATTGCAGGAGGTGATTTTAAGTTACCTTTTACCTGTCTAGTAGGAGGACAATTCTGATGTCTTAGAGGTTTGGATCTTAGTGGACCCCCATATCCTTATTCCAGTTGCAAGTTCATGCCAAATTTTCTTTCTGCATTTTGATGCGGTTGCTCTTTATGCCAGTTAGGCTTAAGCTATGGCAATGCATGCTGCACTAATGTCTTCCAATTTGTTGTTCAAGCATATCCTGATGTTATCTTTCTTATACAGGGCATCCTATAGTGTCCTAATTCTAATGTCTGAGTAAGGTGGAAACATGTATCCTTACATAATATGTTGAAAGAAAGAGTTGTACGTCCTCATCTCCTATACCACAGGCAGAATAACCAGTGCCACTGGGGATGCTGATCCCCAGGCAAAGTGCAGAGCTGCCACAGCTCTGTCCACCCAGCCTGGCTTCAGGCAGAAGGCAGCTTCACCCCTTCAATCTCTCCTGCCACTCTGAGAGGCTTGTTTAAATATAGGAAAGATTGATAAATAAGAGTGTTCATCCTGAGGCAGGGAAGCAAAACTGTTTTTCTGACAGCAGAATTCAAGGAATGGAAAGAAAAAGTAGCCTCAGAAAAAAATGCTCATGTATGTGTTTATAGAATAGGTAAAACCTTTTGAGGAACAAAGAAAATGAGTGAGCAGCTCATGATATTAAAAAAGAAAGGAAAAAACTTAGCTGGAAAAAAAATGAGTAGGAAGAAGAAGCTAGCATAATGCTGTTCCACTGAGAATAAACCTGTACGTATGAGCTGTAGATATGTAAATTTGGAACAGTCATAGAGCTTACAGTTGTGGATGACTGCACAGAATGAGTTACCATGAGAATTATAGTTTAATAATTTCTTGTACGTAAAAATGAAAGGGAGCAAAATCTGTGAATTCCACTTCATGAGCAGCTTAAGTATTGCACAATCATATTATATGTAGCCTAGGAACTTCAGGACTAGGAGAAAAAATGGACTATGAAAACTTTAATAAGAAAATCAGTGAAATATGGAGTAGAGAAACAAAATTTTAAAAGCTAGCTGAGTGTACTCCTGCTCTATTACACTGTATACTCTAAACATACTCAGAAACCTCCAAGAAAACTGACACATGGTAGCCCAAAAGATAGAACAAATTGAAATGAGGCAATTAATGGCCTGAAGTATTAAGCATACAGAAAAATTCTAAAAGGTCCTGAAACAGCACAGTAACAATCATCAAAACATAGCAAAGACAGAGTGTAGAGGGGAAAAAAATTGAGTTTATATGTTTGTATTGTAGAAGAGATTCACATTAGATAACAGGAAAACTTCACAGTGGTAAGAACAGCAGACTAATTGTGCAGGGAGATTTTGCAGATACTCTTTAGAAATTACCCTACTATCAAAGGAAAAATCCAGCTGGAAGGGACCTGAGCAGGTTTCTGGTCCAGACTGCTCAACACAGCTAGGTCAGCCATGACACCAGAGAAGGTTATTCTGTCCTGTACAGATGTGAAAATCGCCAGTCTCCGTAAACATCCTCCAATGCAAAACTACCATCAGGATGATTTTTTCCCTTTTATACCTAATCTAAGCTACTTTCTCAACTCCTACCTGTTGTCTCTCCTCCCAGCATCTATTGTTGTGAAGAGGGCAACTCCACCTTTTTGATGGCTTTCCTGTAGGTGTAGAGGGCTACACTGTGCTGTCCCTTGAACTTTGCCTTCCCCAGGCTGAACTGGCCCTGGTCCCCCAGCCTGCAGAGCAGGACAGTGCCGCAGCTTTAGACACCTCGGTGCCCTCCTTTGCACTTGCTCCATTTTATCCACGTGTTTCCCCTGCTGGGGGTGCCCAGACTGGACAAACTGCATTGCTGTTGTCCCGTGAGTGCTGAGCAGAGGAGGATTATCACCTCCCTTGGCCGGGAGGGCTCTTGTTCATACACACCAGGGCCCAGGGGGGTTTTGCTGCCACTGAGGCCACCGCTGGATGTTACCAGGTGACTGCACCAGGACCTTCCCTACAGAGCTGTTCCTCTCCAGCCTGAGTGACTGAAAATGAGCAACAACCTCAGTTGCTGTTTGTTCTGTCAGTCTTAATGATCTTCAGCTTTGCTAAAATAAAAATTACAGATTTTTATAAATTTGTCCTGCACAGGAACTAAAAGAAAAAAAACCAAACAAACAACTCATGGAAGTCTTTACGATCACGCAGAAGAAAGGATTCCCCAAATGTTTTTTATCATTTTTTTGTGTTCTCTGTGTGGATCTGGTCACAGAATCTCCTGCAGTGACAGTCATTCTATATGAATGTGGTGCACTTGCACACAAGTGTTCATTTGTTAATGCTTTTCATATCACCCTATTACTTTACTGGTGTTTCTTTGTCTTAAAATGTGTTAACTGAAACACACAGGAGGACAAAATAAAGTATGGCATTATTTCATCAGCTTGTGGTGTTATGGCCAGTGAAGGTATGGAAAAATTAACTTAAAAGAAGTCTGAATTTTCAGATGTACAAGATCATTTCTGGTTCAGAAAATCAGTCTTTCATAATCTGCATGGAAAAAAAATAGTTACTTTTTATGTGTTAGAATGGACTTACTCTGTAATGAAGCCACATTTGCTGCCTTTGGTATTTTCACGAACTACATCAGTGAAAACTTACTATCATCCTCTAAAGTGTCAATTTATCAATGTCATCCTTACTTGAAAAGCCAAAGAAATTTTCATAACATACATTCATACCCTTCATTTTGAATTGTCTGATTGCAAAGTTCAGCAAAACAGTGACTCTGTACCTCTGCTGACTTAGCTATGTTTTCTGCAGATACTCTGCTAGTACATTGCTGGAACTGCTCTAGATCAGCTGCTGCAGGTGAGCTTGATGGGCTGTTCCCTGGGGCAAACCACTGCCTCCAGTTCAAACTCAGCTGCAGACCTTTATGTTAATCTGCATGCTTTCCCTAGATATTTCTGACATGCCAGATGAAAGAATTGAAATGTTTTTCTGACAGAAGGATACAGTTCAAGGTCTGAGTAATTATGACATAAAATCACTTATTTTATTATATAGTGGGAAAAAAATATGCATTCCAAATGTTTAAATAAAGTACCTCATGTTACAAATTATGCTCTTCATAGTTTAAACTCCTAATGTTCTTTGGCTGACAAATCAATTACATGTGGTTACTGTTCCTGTACTTAGCCACTGGATCTCTACAGGTCTCTCTTTAATTGGATTTTTTTATAGTCTAACTTTTCTGTCAATTGTATTTATGACTTCCTGTCATGTTTGTATTTAAGTTACAGATAGCATATGCAATAACAGGCAAAAAGTATAGGAATGCTGAAAAGTAACCTCTGGAAACTTACCTATTTGAATATCTATCCTTAGAGCAATATGAGTTTAGAATCTCACAGCTGGTGAACTCTTTTGGTTTATGCTTGAAATAAGCACAGAAAAAAAATTAGCCAATCTCCAATGTTTCTAGTTTTGGGTTTTATTGCAAAAGACTTGTTAACATGTTTGCATTGTTAGACTACTATGAAATGTCACAAATGTAAGTTTAGATGATATTTTTTTACGAGATTATATCTTTCAGTGTAGCATTCATTTTACAAAACAGTGTGATGTTACCTTCGCTTTCTGAAGTCAGAGGCTTTGATTGCATCTTAACTGATCCAGTTTCTTGAGGTCTTATGATGTCCTACTGAGATGTCAGTCTGATATGAAATTCAGCAATTATCAGACGCTGTGTATTAATTTCCTGGTTTTTTTTTCCTCAGGTAAAACCATCTCATGTCATAGATTTTCTTTTTTCTTTTTTTTTCCTCTGCTCCAAGGCAATGTCTCTGTTTATATTGTCATTGTTATTGTGAAAAACCAATAAAGTACAGGCAATGCATTTAGTCCAAAATCTTGCTTCAATTTAAATTAACAGTTCATGAGGCTATCCAGTGATGACACCACTATATAAAGACACAAGGTGCAAGGTGAAAAATGTAGCTATAGATAAGATGGATTTCAGCATGACTGTAAGATGAATGTCCATCTTCCAATATCAAAGGTGAAAAATGTCACATTATTTATATAAAAGAGGGAACGAGAGCTCTGCAAGGAACTTTTTCATGTTGTGCATGTAAAGAGGCATTTCTCAGGGAGTATTTTCACCATGTCTGCCAATGAGTATGCACTTTAACAATGGGGACTTTCCTACTTCCAGTGCCTTCATCTTTCCTACTTCTAGTGCCTACATTCAGTGCCTTGTATTAATAAGACTTGCTTTTTCATTATATTCCTTTGTTTATGTTCCTGGTCTTTTCAAGTTGATGGAAAGTTGGACACATTTGAAGACCAAATGATAACTGTTTAAGCAGCTTTTTCCTACAACATGAAGTTCTAATCCATACGGAAAGAACTTTTTATTCTCATGTGGAACAAAATGTTCTTTGAAAGTCTGCTTCTTGATGATCAGCTAGTCTAAATCATGATTTTTTTTTCACTGCATAAATGCAATAGCACTTTTTATTTATGTTGTACTCAACTACAGTTGGAGAGAAAAACATTTATAGCTTTTCTTTCCAGCTATAGAAAGATGACCAGAGAGATTTCCTTAGAAAATGGCATCTTCTGCAGAAAAAAGGTACTGTGTAATAAACCTGCTGCTTTTATCTGACACATTGACCTTATTGTAAAATTTACTTGATTATCTGAGAGTAAGGGACAAAATCAGATGTTTTTCTTATTCAATGTACTCATAGAAAGCAAAAATTCAAACTAAAAATTCAATTTGTCTAAACCAAAACAAATTTCATTTTAGAGCTAAGTTCTCTACAATGTTGAAAATGTTTGAATTTCCATGCAAAATTAATACTTTAGAATCTTTAAACTGAAATTAACATTACAAAGTCTTTCCGAGAGTTCCCTAAGAGGTTTTGTGGGTTTCCTTCATGCTTCTGGCCTAACATAGAAGAGAAATAGAAAGGACAGGAGGCTTTCAGATAAATTTGTTACAGGTTTTTTCTGTATTTACAGGAGACTATTGTCTTAAGAGCATCTGTATGTAAAGGAGGTAGAATCCAGCCTCTATGCTGCCCTGTAGTCACAGATACTGTCTCTGCTTTAACAAATTGTCATATTGTCATCATACTTATGCTGAAAATCTCATTCTTAAAACAATGTCATTTCAAAATTGTTCGAAACCCTATGGAACCCTTGGTAAAAGAAAGAAATCCCACATGCATAGTTGTCACTGTAAGAAAATCTTTACTAGTTCTTTAGTTAACATATGGCCAGCAGATGTTGTGGCAGAAATAGTTTCACTAGGGAGGAAAGAACTGGAAAAAGGAAAGGGCAGACAAGTAGACAATGTTTCCTGTAGGAACAACAGCATGGATTTTTGGAACTAAGATTAACTAAAGTGGCATTGCTTGTTGAAGAAGGCAGGACTGGTGGCAGAAGAATGAATGACGCAGAAGGATATATTGATTCTGTTCCCTGATGAGGGTTCATGTGCAGAAAATGCAGAAGGTATTGAACCTGTTCCAACAAAGATCTTTACACATAGGGATAAACTGAAATTGTTTGCTCTGTTGTTGCCTGAGAGCTCTCAGGTAACAGATCTTAGTAACAGATATGTACTAATGAACCATTACTGTAAAACAAGATTCAGCTTCATTGAACACACTTACCATGTGAAAAAAACCCCCACCTTACTTTCATTCAGCATCAGAAATATTATGCTAAATTTATCCAGGATGGACAAGTGAATATATTTATTACATGAAAAAAACCTCTTACTTTCGTGCAGAAACAGAAATATTATGCTAAGCTTATCGAGGTGTCCTATTGGTTGTTACTACCTATTTAGTGGCTAGGTTGATCTTAAAATTTAAAAGTGAGAATTTTATGACAGTTTCTGTCTAAATTCAGGCTTTGATTTAAGCATGTTAGATACTTCATTGATTTATCTATTTGAGTATTTTGGTAAACCAGTGTCTTAATCTTTAAGTGCTTATCATCAAACTCAGAGAAAAATTACTCAGAAGACTTTCCATATGTGTAGTTAGGTAGTCATTAATGTAGACATAGAAATAAAAACGTCAAAATCACATTGTATTTGGTTCCCTTAAACTGATTTTTTTAAGTCTTTTTCACAACTTAACTAGCCAAACACAGTAATTTTTTTCCTCAATTTTCAATCGATTTAACTTAACCAAGTAAAGATGGAAAGATCAACTTACAACATCATACGTGTGCCTTTCAACAAGTAAGACATAATGCCATTGGACAGAGCAGTATATATAAACCAGAATTTGTCACTCCTGCAAATGCAGGATCAGAGACTCAGTATAAATTTTCAGCCCCTCTGGTTTCTAACAGTAGGATCATTTTTGGTATTGAGCAAAGTTCTTTACATATTGTAGCAAACTTCTGCTTCTCCAGCTGTACACTGGAAAAATAGGTTCTGCCTTATGGATCATGGGAAGGTTTTTTGAGTTTTCCTGAATGTACTAAGCACCAAAAAAGAAAACCCCAAGACAAGAAAGAACATCTCCCAAGCAATCATTTTACTTTAGAGATTGTTGGTGATTCTATATGTTGTGAGATTCATAAATCTCAGTATTGTGAGATAAAAATCCCAGCATAGACAACAAGCTATTTCCATATAAACATGAATATTTACACAGAAGAACAGTACATTCATGGAAGTGTTTTCCATTCAATAGAGGAAATTCTGAAGACTGCTGGCCATTTTGCTTTTCACTGTAGTTTTCAATTCCATAATGTTAATTTGAGACTACTTATGTAAATCTTCTGTAGAAGCAAAATTATTAAAGGTTAAGTGCTTGTGACTTCTTTTTATGATATAACTCCTGTCATTAATTTTCCTTGCCTGTCTGGGTAGGATAGCTAGATTGCTATCCTTACCACTGGAATACTTCTGATGCTCTTACACAGCCCAAATAATATTCCATTCCAAACAATGGCTTAAACAGAACATCTTGCCACTGGTTTGTTGGGCAATAACTTGGGAATAGGTTAATGCAGGGGGTTTAAGGACCCAAAATAATCCCTGATAATTAATTAAACAATGTAATATGGATATTGATATGACTCCAGACACTAGTAAGAAGCCTGTTCTTCCACTGAATTTTTTCTGCATATCAGAGTGTTTTGAAAACCAACTATTAAATTATAACTGTGGAATACAATATAGAATAGCAGCTTTCTGATAGTTGATAAATGTTCAGTACCCCAACTTGAAATACTTTCAATTCTGAAGTAAGACAGGTAGGTTTAGCCTTAAGAGTAGTTTTTCTAGATTCATGGGTTTTTTTTCTTGCAATATTAAACAAACTTATAAAAATTATATTCTGAAGGTTAAAACACACTGAGTACACATCTTTATGTGTTAAGCATAAGCTTTGCATGTACAGATTAGGAAAGTGGTAATGTTATTTATTTGAGTTAGCTGCAATATTTTAACTACTAATATTTGATTATTTAAATAATTAAATAATTAACTCTTTCAGAAGAGATAAAAGATGTCACCTTAAATTTTCAGGGAAGAATATAAAAATAAACTATTTTAAAATAAATTAAAAATGGCAAGTGTTCTTTTCTTAGCTTCAGATAAATTTTAAGTAAGAACTACTGGGCATTTTGGGAGGGAAATAACTGCAGTCCAGGAATGGATTTGTCCTTTTCATATAGTTTCTTTAATATATACATATTTTGAATGAGGAAACTGAAAGGCTGACATAACTCCACTTTTCAGACACCTTTTCAGATCCAACTAAAACCAACTTCATTACCTGCAGTCAGGCTGAGCTGACTGGATTTTCCTGCCATAGCATATTGCAGACCTGCATAGCCAGAGAGACTAATTTTAATCTCAGAAAGAGAAGCTTAACATTCAACTTAAAGTTACTTTGTCAAGAGGAGGTGCTCCTGACCTCAGTGTGCATCAAAAGGGCATTTGTCACAGACTTGACACACTTTTTCACCATTTTGCTCTTGTCTTTCTCTGATACCCGTCTCAGGAATTTTTCTGTTTTCAATATTTGTTTTCTCAAAAAAGCAAATTAGAGTATGTTCTTCTTCAACTAGTATGTACAGCTGCATTGACATTCAGGGGGTCTTTTCCACTGCTCTTTCAGCAGTAAGGTAAGATAATTTAATGCATGTATTAATTTTAATGTCACAATAAAATGCAGTGAAATTATCTGCTGATACTTGGAAATATTTGTATTTAAAATTAAGATACCAAATGGAAAGAAAATTTAGAGAAATATTTTCTCTTAGTACCTTTTTGGAACTTGCTCATCGTAAAGGGAAATTAATATTGTTGATATCCATGTTTTACAAAATTGCTATTTTTCTTCCTCTATTTAATATTGATTATTGCTCAATTAGTCCTAGTAATAAAAATTTTTAAGGGGCAATCAACAAAAATTTGGAATAAGTCTAGATACCAGATGAAATATCCACAGTGAATACTGTTTCAGCTTACATGTACAAATGTCCTGATAGTCACTCATTCAAATGCAGCTTATTATGTATTACAGAAGAATTACGGAGTAACACTGTGAATTGAATGCAATCCAACATAGAAAATAAATCAAAACCATAAAAAAAGAAGAAAAAAATAAGTTTATCAGCATAAAGAATGACAGAAAAGGGGAATATGGTATTGAACACAGTCTTTGTGTAGAAGCGTCTTTGAACAAGAATATAGTTTATAACACATTTATTTTAAAAAATCTAATTTTGGGAGCAATAGCACATACTCTGATACAATGAAAGCTCAAGTCTGATTTTTCACACAAGATGCTGGGACCTCTACATGGGCAACTGTGCTGGTATGCACAGGAGAAAGCCAGAAAAAAAAGTTATCAGATTATTCTCAAAGGAAACTAGAAACAGTGCTAGTAACAACTTCAGGAACAGCAGTATCAGTTTATATATAGTCTGCTGTTTTTATTGGTACTACAGAGACTGCAGTGCTGGTGTAATATAATCATGACCACTTGGCCAGAAGGAGCCTCTGAACTCCAATCAACTTCCAAAGAGCTCTGTTATGCACTGTGAGAAACAGATATTATTCAGCCTGAGGTTCATCAGGGCTTTTGAGTCTGCTGGTGTAAACAAAAGTGCGGCACAGTGCAGAAATAGGCTTTCATCTGACTGATGTGAGGTTCATGGAAAACTGTATTTACAAAGATCTTGACTCACTTGCAAAGGTACTCTTTAGTGAAGGCAACTTCCAAATGTTTAAAAAAATGGTATTTAGTACTGAAAGAGACTTTCTGGGTTATCAAATCCAGTGCTTTGCCTTTGCAGGCAACCATTTCACATAATCCCTTCCATCAAGTTACAAGTAAAAGGCATTTGAAATGTTTTCTACATATTACTTCAACTAGAATATAATTTAAGAACCTTGCTGCTCTAATGGTTTGAAATCTTCCAGCCTCAGTGTATTCACAGCTCATTTATACTAATTCATTCTCCTCTCTTACCAGGAATAAAGATAAATAGCTGTACATCACAATCATTCTTCCAGGTCCATGGGACCACTGATTTGCAGATGTGTGCTTTAACTTGTTCCATGTTTGTACAGTTCTTCATGCAAGAGCCCCAGAAATGTGTGTGGTGGGAGAGGGAGCACAAAGCCTGGAGGAATATAACATTTCATAGCTCCAGAACAATGGCACAAAACCCATTCTGCATGAACTGGGCACTACTGCATTTAGTAAGGACAAACGGGCCCCAGAGAGCAGCTTCTGAACATAACTGAAGTCCATTAGTCAGAAAAGTAGAAAAAGGGAAGGGGAGGGGGGCAAGCCAAGATAGCCCTCTAAGCCAGAACTAAATATGTTGAGATCTGCAAGCATTCTAGATAATGGTAAGCTGTAAAGCTTGGCAAAGATACAGCAGCAACCAGTTTCATCAGCTTCATTTACCTCAAAAGGAGTGGGGTGTACATGGCTGTACACAGCTTACACAGCTGTATGTCCCTGCATTTATAAACAGGCATGTATGAGTTCACTTACTAGGTACCCATGAGAACAAGACATTCAGAAAATTCTTTAATGTTAAAATGCATCCAATTTTGTTGCTCCATTCTGTGCTCACCCTTCTGTGTCTCTGTATGGTGCAGCATACAGAGCATCCCACATTTCATGGGGAAGATAGCAAGGGACAAAGTGTTATCAAACCTGAATTCAGCAGCTCTCAGGCACTTGAAAATGGTCTTTCATGATTTATTTTCTTTCATTCAGTTGGGAGAGGCACAATCTACTGAAAAAAAAAAATCCTGCCTGCCAGTGGGATGCTGCAAAGTTGTATCTATCTTAGAGAAAGCAAGCAGAAGCTTTCTTTAAAATAGCCTTGTGTTATTTTATTCAGACTCCACGTTTTTGTATTCTTCTATCAGTTAAGTTAAAATGTAGCTTTCATTTAAAAGAAATAAAAAAATAATCTCTCCTTAAGCCACTGCAGTGGCAGTGCTATAAACTAGGGCAAAATTATCACATCGAGTTTTAATGAAAGGCAGCTTGAATAAAGGTCATTACTGGCAGAAAAATGATAGTTAACTGGCCAGTGTGTGTATGACCAGCATCTGGCTTCCTTGCTAGCCCCACTTTACAGCATGCCATGTTCTCTACCTAAGATATTAGCGTAGAGCATATCTTGCAGTTGTAACTCAGGCAAAACTCTATCGACTTCAGAGGAAATTTTGCCAGAGTGAGCATTGTGCGTTTTGGCTGAAGAAAACGAAGACCTCTAAATTCAACGCAAAGCTGTGCCTGCTGTGCAAGGTAATGTAGAAAAACAATGGAAAGAAATTTACCTGTGTAGGAACAGAAAGCTTCAAATGCTCTTCAGTTTCTGCCTGTCATTCCACCAGCTCTTCTCCCCCTTTGCCCTGGGCTCCCTCCACCAGAAAGGAACCCGTGTCTGAACCAAGGGGGCTGCAGCCTGCAGCTTCCCTTTGCTCCCTGCGCTGGCTGCTGCCCGCCCTCCGCTCCCGCGGCTCCGCTCCCCTCCCGCCCGCTCCCCGGTACCTGGGTCGTGGACAATGCTCTTGCTGGCTGGATCGCAGCCTCCCTTTTTCTGCTTTCGCGGACGGACTGACTCCAGCCTCTTCTGCTAATGCTGCTGCCTAAATGGCGACCGCAAAGCTCATCTAGGCTTTGAACTGCCACCTACTGAATAATTGTGGAATATATACATGCATAGGTATATATACATATAAGCTGTAATGTTCTGGTTTTCTCAACCGATGTAGTAGATTTTTACAATTAGTCTTTAAAGCCTCCAGACATCCTGTGGTTTATCATTTAAAGCTGTAGATTACATTAGCCTGTGCTCACAATTCTCCATTTCTTTCAGCAAGGGAACAGAGAACAAGCTTGTCTCTTTAACTTAAAAAAAGCTTACAAAGCCTTTGGTGAGACTAATCCCCAGGGCAAAAAACAGCATAGCCCTATTCAGATCAATGGAGCTGTGCTGATTTTTATTACTTGGAAATTTAATCCCTTAGGTCTCATATTTATTCACAACAAACAAACAAACAAACAAACAAAACAAACAAGGAAAAAAAAAAGTGGAAAGAAAAATGTGCCTTAAAAAATAGCTTTTGCCCAACATAGTCCCTCAGAATTTCAGTCATCTGAAACAGATCAGATTTATTTTCAGGATTCCTGAGTTTTATGGGCAAACATAAATTAAGAGGTTTTCCCCACTTTTAAAGAGGAGAAGGTGGGGGAGTGGTGTTTGTTTGTTTTGTTGTTGTGGGGGTTTGGGGCTTTGTTTTGTTTTGATTTGTTTGTGGATTTTTTGTGGTTGGTTGGTTTTTTGAGGTTTTTTTGGTGAAAAATCCAAATGCAAAATCCAGTGTCTCCTTTAGCTGTTTACTTTTAAAGCAGCTTCTAGTACTTTTCTTTCTAGGCTAGAAGTGAGGTCCACTGAAGGTGTTTGAACTGTCACTTCAGAAAGGAAGCGTAAATCTCTCTCTATGAATCTCTGCAAATCCCCAGGGAAGGTGTGAGGACCCCGAGATTTGCTCAGCTGGTTAGAGTATGATACTTTAAACATCAGGACTGTGGGTTCAATCCCACAAAATGAGTGTTAGGAGTTGTACTTGGTGATGCTTGTGGGTCCCTTACAGCTCAGAATATTGTGTCATCTGTGAGATGCTACCTTTATAACAAAATAGCAGGCATATGAAGGACTATGGTTCCTCTAAGCCAGCTGCCAACATGTTGCTGAGCTGTGACATAAAAAAAGGACTCTGTGCCCATCTTGAGGCACATTGCCCTGTGGAGGGCTGATGGCACCCAGAACCTGTCACAGCAGCAAGGAGAGAATTCAGTTTTTATGCTTGCTGTCGTTGATCAGTTGAGCACAAACTTCTTACAGCTGGTGTGATAATTTTAAAATGGCACCTTTGGTGGCATTTAAAATAGATTTTGTTTGTTTTTTAAAAATGGATTTATTTTGATTGCTTTTATGAAAGATTCATTTATTATGTTAAGGTTCATTTATTGTGTGATTGTGCTTTTGTTGAACACAGAAACGACGATGTTTCTCCTCTGTGTGTACGTCTTACAGGGTATATGTGTATTAGGATACATGATGACCTGCAAAATATGGCCTGAGGAAATAATTTGCATTAACATGCAGTTCTGCTACAGATTAATCCTGAGCCCTGTTTCCACAGGCTCCTGGGCAGCGAACTGTGGAATAAACCATGTGCTGCAGGCCTGCTCCCAGAGCCTGACAGCAAAGCTCTGCCTTTGGCTTTGTCACTGCTTCTCAGCAATATCTTAATCCTGTGTGCATGGAGAATTAGCTAATTAATATCTCAAAATGAAAAAATTATACTATAAATTAAAAACTGTAGTATAATTGCTGCAACACAGCAAAGGTCAAGCTATAAAATTTATAACAATGCTCCGGGATTCTGCCCATGGTAGCATGGGTTCAGAATCCAGACCCATTTATTTAATAAGTCAAAATGCTCTTGTATTTACAAATATGGCTTCTCAATAATTTTTAAAGGTTAACAGATCTCAGTCTTCAGTGACTGCATCCTTATTGTGAATACCTTTCAATTTTCCTTTAAAAAAAGTGGAAATATCTGTAGAATTTTACAGATTCTGTAAATTTTATAGTCATGACTTGCCACAACTTTCACTCACTCAGTTCATATTACAAATCTGAGAAAATCTAGTTCTTGCACCATATTCCAACAGGATGGATGTTCAAACTTTGATAACATACTTTTTCAAAATGCTGATTCTTTCCTAAACTGAATTTATTTCAAATAGAAGTATAGGTATAGCCTGTCTTCATTCTTTCCTTACCTGTCGAAGGAACTGAAATTTTTAAAGTACAGGTTGCAGATATGTACCTCACTGAGAAACAAAATGTCCATTCCTACAGCTTCCACCTAGGCTCTATCCCACCAAAACCACCATGAGATTTTTCTGATCAGAAGCACAGTACTGAATTGTCATGCTATAATTCATCATAAAGGAGTCTTGTGTGGGATTTCCCTGACTATGTCTGCTAAAAACTAACATGGCAGTTACCACCCTCAGTGAGGGTTTTGTAACATTTCTGCTTTGAATGGCATTGTTCAAGTGTGCCAGGCAAGACAGATTTCCAAAATCTCAGGCATGCCTCACTTAATAATATTCACACATCGTTCCAGCAGAGAATCCCACAGAACCAAACCCAGGTCAGTCCCAAAGAGACCAGCAGAGGCACAGCTGGGTAAATATTTTCCTACCCTAGGCTGCAGGGAGGTTGCATTGCTCTGCATGCAGATGCATGTGAACCTGGGACAGAATGAACAGGGTCTGTTTGCAGTGAAGATCTTTCCTTCTCCCAGTGGCACCATAGAGCTCCACTCTATGAAATACATACCAGTGTGCATCATCTGTTACTGCATAGAAGAGAAAGTGCAGAAGGCAAGGGTACAAACCTCTACCAGAGTATTTCTGTTACAACCTTCCCTCCCAAAGAAAAGTCCTAGGCAAGCTACGTGATTGTCAGGTTTCTGTGCTGCATCCAAGCTAGAGAGAGCATTTAAGGAATAAGAGATCTGCTTATTTAGCAAAATATGAGCTGCCTAAAGCTTGAATGCACATCTAGCACAAACCTGCATGAGCACTGAAAGTACAGATTTTGAGTCAAAATTCAACCCATGGCCTACATACAGCATAGGAAAATGAAAAAGTCTTCAATTTCCCTGGAAAAGTTTAAGATGTAAAACAGTAGCTCACATGTAAATATTTTCTCTCTGCAAGTACAAAGAGAAGCCAGCAGAGAGCAAGGACCAAGCTCATTTTTTTCTGTTCTGGGATGGTTTTCCTCCTGTTAACCTGTTTCTCTGGAATGCTTTCACTAAACCACAACCTGGCTAAAAGATATATCCATCTTTTCCTACGTGTTTGTAAAGTTAATGTCTTGGTTATGCAATGTCATAAAGAAATTTATTTCTTCCTTCAATCATCCTTCAAAATGGCAAATAGTGAGTGTAAATTTATAATAATACTTTGGTATCTTCCTAAGCTATATTTAGCTGTACTAAAAAATCAGCTAATCTGTTGTCTACATCATCAGTATGGAGGACATTGTAAAAGATTTTAGCATCAGAAATACTTACTGGATTTTTTGTCCAACTAGGAAAAATTAGTGTGCAGAAAAAAATATTATTAGGAGTGATTCTCCAGGATAGCTGACTGGATCTTTTAATGCCCTGTATTTGGAGCAGGAATCTAATTGCATTATATGGCAGTAGGTACAGGACAGTCTATCATAAAGACTATTTTGTATTTATGCACTGCATCTGAATACTCGGCATCTTCCACATTTTTGTAAGCAAAGGATAAAATTTTCCTGGTATTTTTAGTGCCTGTATACTGCTTAGAGGCTGAAAAACTAAAAAAAAAAGTTATCAAGTAACTACTGCATATAATTTTAAAAATATAATAATCAAATTATTTACTGTACTTTTGCAACTCATCTAAGTGCATCATAGCAAATTCACAATGCACTGGAGTAGGTGAATACCTCTCGTAGAATTACATCTTATGTATGAATCAAATGGGATTAAAACATATGTAGTATATCAGGCTGTAAGTGATCTACACCCAAACCATGAGATGGTGGTACCAAATTCCTCCTGGGTGGAGGCTGAAGGTTCTCATTTATATTGAAGGGACTTCAGACTGCCTCTTGATTTGATTGGGTTAGAAAGACGGCTCCTTACCCAATATGTTTAAATGGCAAAGTTTCCCCTGACAACTAGTGTTGCTCTGAGTTGTAGAGAAAGCAATCCTTCTGGAGAGGGATGTCTTAAGCTTATTTTCTTATTATTATGTCTTATTATTCTTATGTCTTATTATTTTCAGGCTCTGTGGGCAGATAGATGAAGTAGTGTTTTTGCTAGCTGTGGACTTTTAGGTTTTAGTTTGTTTGTTTTTGTTTTTTGGTTTTGGTTTTTTTTCAAGGAAACTTTGTGCTGCACACAAAAGTTACACATAAATTTAAAAAAAATATTTTTGCAATAAAATCCTACAACAGGACTGCAAGCTAGGTCTTCGCTTGCAATAAAAGTAAGCAGCTAGTCCAGCAAAACTGCAAGTCATCATTCTTTACAGACTATAGATGAAATTGGTAGTCTGGAGAAAATATTGTCAGATTCCAGAGTGCCATTTTCTTCTCTGCTAGTTTTCAGTGGCTTTCAGACAGTCTTTCTCACACACACCTCAATAGGATGAATACAGTTGCCTTTAGACACCTTTCTGACTTGCAATCTCCATTATTGACTGTACTGCTCTGAACCAAAATTTTCCTAGTTTTAGCCTGATTCCTGATGAAGGGAATGGAACAAGAAGACATTTTGCCTTTTTGTCTGTATGAGTGTCACAACTCCAGAACTTGCTTTTGAACACTTGAGAGCAAGAGATTTGCTGCTGATTTACCAAAGTTTAAACCTTATTGGCTTCTGGGATGTCAAATATCATTCAGGTTATTGAAAGAGGTAGGCCATCAAGTACATTCTATAATAAATTTTTGACGTATGCAGGGGAGAGTGTAATTGTCACTGAAAATTGATAGCTACTTGCTTTTAACCTGATTTTCTGTGAAAGGGTAAGAGACTGTAGCACTTCTTGGTATTTAACATGATCGTTTAAAATAAAAAAGTATTGATAGCATTTATAGTAACCAGAGGAACAGAAAATTTCTTTGTTGTAAGCATAAAAAGGGTCACATTCAAATTATTTGAGGAAAAAAAGTAACTAAGCTTTGTTAGAAATCCATAAACCATATTTACTGTTATTAGGAATGTTATTAGAAGTTGGTGAAATCTCTAAATTCAAGTTAAGAACTCCTTATAGAGAGCTAGAGTACTTGTGTCTTTATTAGTATGCATAAGTACACATTGCACAATATACTGGATATAAATTTGTTTGTTAAGAACATTTACTGATCACTATTCACACTAAACCCCACAGTGTGCTTGACTCATAATCAGCCAGGCATCCTGAAGGAAAATTCATTGGAGGAGGAAGGTTAAGAAACTTTTGACTTAATAAACATGGATTGTTGCTGCGCGTGTCCCTCTGGTCAGCCCGCGTTCGACTGGGCAGCCCGGTCAGCTCCGACACGCCTCAACAGGATCAAAGTGTGGGCTCTTGGCTCTGCAGAACCTCAACTCTTACTGCCATGACCGTGGTTTGAATGAAAGAGGGGACTCTCGGAGGTGGAGTACAAAGGTTTATTGGGGAGCACAAGGGAACCCCTCACCCTAGGTCCGGTTCCTCAAGAGAGACCCCGTACCTGGGCTGCGGGGGGGGTTTTGTTCAGGGCCAGCTGGAGGGGTGGATACAAACTTTACACCAATGGGACAAAACTGGGGAGCAGATACCAACTGGGTTCCATAATTCAGAACAAATCAAAGGTGCACTGGGGAGGGGTCTCAGGGGTCGTCCTGCCAACCGCTGGGCAGAACTCTTCGAAGTTTCCTGACTTAGGGGACAGGACCTAGGATGGGCAGGGAGAAAAAGGATACATTGGGAGGCTGGGCTAAAGGAGAATAGAAACTACACAGAACATAAATCACCTTCTGATAAGAACACTCTGAGGCAGCAAGGGGCCCATCTTTGGTACACAAAACTAAACTAAACTTACAATGAAAAATGTTAAACAAAATCCTGCAACCCCACAATGGATGAATGACATTAACTACATGTCATTCATTGATCTTAACTCAGTTGTTCATGGCTGCCAGTAAACTAACAGAGATGTTACTCATCTCTTGAGGATATCCACAGCGAGAAGCAGAGTCACATGTCTGCCAGTGGCATCTGCTAAGTTGAGCCCTATCGCCTTTCACTGCTTGACCACCATGTCATGAAATGTCAAATACAATAGCTGTGTTTGACACAGTGAACAAATTGAAATCAATATCAATCAGAAACTAGACTCTGAATAAGACATCTGGCATGAAGCAAGTTTAAGAACATGGCTATTTCTTTTTCATTGTTGTGTACTAGAGTGATAAACCGACCATCTTCACTTTCCCTGTCCCACTGTGTCAGCCCTTTACACCATTAAATCAACACTCTTATGAGCATCTCTGTTGTTGCAGATATCCTGTGTGTCTCTAGAAATGTTTTAACAAGCGGTGTTCCATCAGCTTGCCAAGAATAGCTCCCTCTCAGCAGAAGAAGCTCTGCCCTTTAACTGGTCAAGTGAAATTAATTTTTACTTGTCAAGGCTGAAAGAGAGATACTGAATGCCACAGCCGCCTGCCTGTGTTCCAGCATGGCTGGGTAAGTCTGCTACAATCTCCTGGGTGACTAGAACACATGGGCTAGGACAGCAGGTCTGACAATCTGTGCAGAAAGCATGTTGTTGTTCTTCACTGCTTCTGCAGGGCAGCTTGCTCATCGATCACTTATCAGAGTGAAAGCTGAGCAGACTATTCTTCCTCCTGGGATTGATCAGGATCGTTTGTATCAGCAATGGCAAGAACCTCGTGCCACCTCGTGTTACAGGGATCCATCCCTTCCCCTCTAAGATTCCTTACATTTGCCACCCAAAGTTAAAGGGTGAATTTGTTTTCAATGATGAAAACTGTGTAAATAACGGGAATTAAAAATCCTGTTAACCTAATATTATTATCCAATTTCCCCTTGTCATCTTATTGCTAAATTTTCTGTGGGGTTCTGTAGAGAATTTTCCTAGGGAATGAGCTGCCCAGACCTGAGTTACCCCAGCTGAGGCCTGACCTGAGGCCTGTTGAAGCCTGTGACGCAGTTAAAATTACTTAGCCAAGTTGTGGCGCAGTTAGAAATTAGATGTTAAGGTGTCACAGCAAGATAATGGGGTTTTTGAAGGTCACTGCAGAGAGTTGTTAGTAAGTATTTGTTAGCTACCTTAAAAGTAAGTTCAACAATGTCTGTTTGCGTTCTTCTCCCTGCTGTGTGCCAATGAAAGAGCTATCCATTTTGTAAACTATATAGAGATGTATATAAGCTGCCATTTTACACGTAATAAAGGAGAAACATAGAAGTGACCACACTGGTTGGACCTGTGTTTGCTCGACCAAACTCTCTTTAGGGTAACCCTGTTTTTAAGGTTCCATATAAATGATGGAAATATTTCTATCTGCCCTTTACTTTTGATGGCTTTTCAGTTTTCCCCATGATCCTTACTACATATTTTTCTGTGAAATGTATTAGCATTTTACAGCCTTTGCTGGCGTCTATCTATACTTTTATGCATATCTGTAGAGCCATATGAGATGTCATGGTATCAATGACACTTGATCCTTCTTACCACTTGCCATTGCTCCATGTTCATCATGTCACTGTGTACTCCTTGCAGAAGCCAGTAGTATTTATCCTCCTTGCAAACTCAGTGCCTCTTCTGAATGGCTCCAAACATCCTTAGTATTACACAGTCTTGATTTGTTAGCCACACAAAAACATGAAATTGCCACAGTGCACCAGAAAACCACAATAAACTTAAGTAGCTTCATCAAGCAATATTAAACAACTTGATGAAGCAAACAAATAATTAAAATATTTACTAGTTTTTTTATTTATTGCCTATGAATTGTCTTAGAGACTGTAAAGTGAAGGTTGCTCAGTGGATATTAAGATTCAGAGCCAGTTTTGTAACAATGTTAGCCAAGGTGCCAGGAAAAATATCCCAAAGGACAGTTTTGGGTAGGCAAAATTTCTTGGCAGATATTCTATTCTTTTGGAGTGAATTTCATTCATTGACAGTAGTTATTTATCCTTCTAATCAGTTTGTCAAGTAACTGTACCTATAGACCTTCAATTTTTAGAATAGTCAAGTATTAATAGAATGCACTTTAGAATGCTCAAGTTTGAATATATTATAGGCAGAGTTTGCATTTCTTCACTTACTCTGAAACATGAACAAGAANTTGTTTTTGTATTATTGCATTTATCTTATTTTATTTACTTTTTTTTTCCCTTCTTCTTATTAAATTGTTGGGGTTTTTTTCTGACTTGGAGCCTCTCACTTGGTTTGCTTTCAAACCACTACAGGGGGATTAAAACTTTCCCAATTAGATATCAGATCATAACCCAAGGACAGATAGATGTCACTGTACTTCAGTGAGTAGAGTTGAGGTCCGGAGAGGAGAATTCACATGTCCAAGCTCACCTACTCCACTGGTAGCAGTGCTAAGAATAGACCTTGCTGAGTCCTAGAGAGCTTTCTGGTGACTAGCCCTTCCCACAAGTCATGGATAGCTCTCTTGAATACGTGTATGCTGCATATCAGTTGAGAGTAAAGACATAACCTAAGCCACATGGAAAGATTAAAAAAATGTCTAGACAACTACACTGCCCTATGTTTTGTGCATTAAAATGTGTCCATTGTTATGAATCACAGGGTGTGTTTGTTTTCTTTTTTAGGTGATAGAGATCTTGCAAACTATCATGAATGCTGTGAAATTTCTAGTCTTTTATCTCACTTTATTTGGGTGGGAGGTCTTTAGAAAAGAATTTCCATGGTTGGAAAAGCACCACTAATGAACTGCAGTTCATTATAATGAACTACAGTTTCTGTAGCCTTGCAATGGAAAGAGACAGTGAGGATGAGGAAGGAGGGAGCTAACGAGGTGAGAAAGCAAATGTAGATTAAAGATGTGGATGTAGGTCTACCATCTGCTTGAGTCCTTGCATAGCTACAGGAAAAAGGGCAGATCTTTTTCCAGAGAAAGAGGGAGCTAAGGTGCAAAGCACGATAAAAGGTCAAACACTAATAGAAAATATTGAGCTGCCACTTCCCTTCACTGCTGTGTTAATACTTGTGGAAAGCCCCATTACACAAATCCCTGCTCACTGGGGTGAATAATGCCATTAGTAGCTGTGTGCTCTGAATGAAACTGTGAATCACTGATTGTATGTGATGAGGTTTCCTGCATGCAATTCATGGTACAGTTCCTGAGTATAAAATAGAGCTTTCTCTGAGTATAAAATATCCCAGCATCAAAAGGCAGAGGTGCCTGTATTTGTAAACTGTTCACAGGCATTTTGAGACACCCATTTATTCCAGCTAGTTGCCTGTTGGTCTGATATCAACAGAGAAGAAAAAATGTATACGCATCCTGTGCGATGTCAAGAATGTGACTGTAATAAAAATGTTCCCTGCTTGAAATGTAACAACCCTTTTAGTGTAATTTGAAGGCCTGCTGTTCATTCAAATTACCCACTGTGCGGGCTGCGTGCCATTATACTGCGCAACATGTAGGAATAGACAGAATTTTCTTTCCCTGAAAGAAATAAGGAATGTTAGCCTGCAACATTCAGAGTAGCATAATCATATTTATTAAAGAAAACTAGTGCTTTAAAAATAAAGAAAAAAATTAAAGAATTATACCACATATGCAAGCTGATTCTTCCCTTTTCTTTGCCACTCTTATCATAATACTTGTTCTTATTATTATACAAAAATATGGCTCTGCTTGGAGCGTTAAAAACCTCAAAAGACCTGGATTGCAACTGGGGTCATGAGAGTCTTTGTGCAGACAACCAGCTAGGCACCTACTAAATCAAAACTTGAGTCATTTGAACATTTCTGTTGAAGAAAGGTGGTAGAATTGGATGGTGGGTGTATGACTTGTGTTTTTAGGCTCTGGGCCATTTAGAGTGTGTCTCAAGAACACGTTTTGAGTATGTCTCAAGTGTGGAGGGTACAGAGAAACTTGAACCTGTGCTGGATGAGCTAGCTCCAAAGTCAAAACCAGAGCTACCTTGCCTCATCAGTTCTCTCAAAATAACTAGTTCTGCTGAAAAGTGCAGTGCAACGCCATGGTGACACTATGCTTGCATACCTGAGACCTCTGCTAGTGCCCAGATCCTGTGCTGCACAGATATATCCTGCATACAGACATGTCCAAAGAGCCCACAGCCTATACAATCACCCAAAAATTAAATGTTTGCCTTGCTAGAAGTAAGAGGCTCACGTACTGTGTAGTTATACAACCCCTAACAGTACTGCATTCATTCTAAGGGAGTCATTCAGGTATATAAATGGTGTACCTAAGAAAATAATTTTCCTGAAAAGCCCGCTTAACTACTAGACAGAACTTGTCTAGTAACCCTTCTTTTTTTTTTTCTGTAATAGAACTTGCTGAAAAATTGGATTTCTCAGAATAAACTTAAATTGTTTTGAAAGAGGTGAAGCAGATTTAAGCCACACTCAGTGTGTGATAGCCTGTATTCATCAAAATTGGACTTCAGGATGTACTAGTTAGTAGAGTTGAGACTTTGAACATTTCTGAGTAAGATGATTCTGAATAAATGAGTCCTCTCTATCCTGTAATGCTGCTGCAGTGTTGGAACAAGGATGAATGCAGGTATATTCTGCCCAGATCATTTGTGCTGGCATAGACAGAGAGAATACACTTGCATTAACTGCTGCCACTTTATTCTGTGAGTAAAACAATCTTACTAAATCTAGCAAATGCTCCTCCCTGGCTAAATTCACTGATACCTCACAGAAGAACTCTAATTCATTGCAGAGTGGACATTAAATGTTTCATTTTATAAAATACTCCTAATACAATTTCAGGAAGAACTATGTTGATGAATACAAATTGGAATCAGGCAAACATGTTATTAAATCCAATTTTGGCTGGAAACGCTATGCATAGAAAAGATTGGCCTAGAGATAGATCTGTTCTAGTTAAATTACAAGGTTTCTCCCTAGGGAGGAGAGCTACCAGAGAAAGCAAGAAAGAAGAATAGTTTAAAATATGTCATTGAAGTTATTTATGTACCTTTTAGCAAAAGAGAAGCTGCTCCATGTAAGTCTGCAAATTTTTATTTCAATTAAATCAAAATTTTAAATATACATGCCTGTTTGCTTTGGGGAATTTGACTAAATGCAATATGCCAGTTTCTTTTTCTATTGGTTTTGGGTATGTATCATTATTTTACAAAGCTTCACCATGATCTTCTGATCCCCAATTACCACAAAATAACCCCAAATTCACTAAATTTCTATTGGCACAAGATTATCTGGATATCACCACAGTTTTCCCTTCATAATGAATCCAGGAATCTCACAATTGTTTGTTTGGATTGTTAAAATAAATATTAGCCCAGCAGTGTCAGGTTTGGAGACGTTGTCATAGTGTCAAAAGTCAGGAGGTGCTGGTATTGCTATTGCTCCACACAGTAAAACCTAGAGCTCAGTTCAGGAATTTGAGCAAGTGTGAATTCTTGTCAGCAAGGCACAGCACTTCCAACCTCATCCTCATGAGGCAGTAACACGGAAGAAGCATCAACAAAAATAGCCTAGGCCAAAGACACCTTTTTTACCTACTATTTTATAAAGTATCAAAAAACTCCTCCCCCCACCCCAATAAAAACAAAACAAACAAAAAACGAAGGGGAAAAAAAAAAGGTTGCTAACTATCTTTAAGTCTTGATTGAATCAGCATCTTCTACCAAGTCATTCTGTGTGGTCATGTTGTGTTGTGTCATATTATTAGTGGTAGGGTTTTTCTGTGCCCACTAGCCTTGCCTTCTTTGCTCACTTTTGTACAGGTCTGTGCACTCCACACCAGTCTCCTGATCTCATCAACACTCAGAAATCTGCAAAAGTCATGCATATCTGATGTACATTCCTCGAAAGTGCTGTGTCAATCAGTATTTCAGTGAAGCCTTTATATGATCTAAACTTCTGATGAAGTCCTGACTATCGCTCCATTACAAAGGCAATAAACTTCACTGCAAATGGCCTGAGCTTTTCCCAGCTCTCTTTAGCAGCTGAAAACATAGCTTTCACAATTAAATACACTGAATTTCCTGTACCCTCAGCATGAGAGTAGCATAAGATCTGCAGATTGAAAGCTTCCCCTCCCAGCCTATTGATCTTCTTTCAGGTTATGAATGTTAAATATGAATGCCTTGTGTGATTTCTCATGCTATGAAAAGAAGAGATAACTCTTTCACAACAGGGAAGAGCTGGCCCCAGCATCTAAGTGCAGTCCTGTTCTGTCAAGGAGAGATGGCTTCAGCACGATAGTCGTGGCTGCCTTTATTTGCACAGTAGTCTTTTTATGCAAGTTTTGCTGGACATGGTTCAACACAAGTTGATCTAACTTTTCTGTAAAAGGAATTTCCAGAAGCATAGTGTCCAGGCATTTACCTCAAGATTTAGGAATACGAAGCCTCTCAATGAGATTACCAACACCATTTTTTCAAATGCTCTTTTGGTGTTCCTCTCTCTGTCCAGAAATTCAGTACGGAAAGCTATACTGAGAGCGGCTACAGTCATCAGAATTGATTCCCCTCTTATCAAACCCTAAAGAAAACTGTGAAGGAAAGTTTATACCCTGTCTTAGATTACACCTTGTTAGAGTTCACAGAGTGAAACCTGCTCCATTTTCAGCAGTTCATCAGGACCTGCCTAGCCAATACGGACAACCTTGTGTNAGTTTGTGGGTTTTTTTTTTAATTTCCACTTTTTATACTCACAAACAAAAGTACTGACACTGTCTTAGAAAACGCTGAGACAAATGAATGATTAACCAGGAGCACAATGAAGAAAAATACTTTTAATCAGAAAAACATATATGGCTAAAAATTACATAAATGTGATAACTTCTTGCACTCTGCCATATGACATCATGGTGTACCACACAGTTATACCAGAAATATTTTTCCACTGCCTCTTGAAAGCATTGAAGTGTCTGGCAGTTTCATAGAAATTCCAGTATTCTGAAAACTCATAGGAATAATGTACTACAGCAGTATGATGGTGAATGTTTGTGAAAGTTACAGAAAAGGAATTTGAGTGGCCAGCAGAAAAGATAAAATAAAAATTATTTTATTAAATTAATTAAAATAAGTAAGAGATACTTTAAAAATGTAGGGAGATTAAATCAGATATAGAAAAACTTAAAAGCATATCC
>VXBB01013389.1:0-35626 GCA_013399915.1 Illadopsis cleaveri | reverse complement strand
GTGGTTTAAATCTGCCTATACTGCCTGGCCCATCTCATTGAAACCTGGGTGCTTTAAATCTGCCTGAACTGCCTGGCCCATCTCATTGAAACCTGGGTTCTTTAAATCTGCCTGAACTGCCTGGCCTACCTGTTAGGAGTAAATCACAGCAGAGGGGTTAAAATCCAGCCAGGTGGGTCAGCCAGTTTCATGTGTTCCCCACTGAAACACAACAAAGACAGGTGGGATGGACCAAAGAACATCTGGAAATGTTTGGGTCATCAATGCTGGAAGAAAAGACTCTGAGCTGGCAGAAGCAGCCAGTGCTCAGTGCACATGGCCTCATCTGCACTGGGCACTCTGCCCAGAAAGGGAACCACGAAGGTGCTTGGGAGTGTGTGACTAAGAAAAGGACAAGAGACAGGGTCAGTGGCCTGAAGCTGTGCTTCATGTCCTTGGTTTGGTGGATCCTTTGTCCAAGGAGGAATCTGTGGCCAGAATGTGGCTCTTCCATAATGATAGAGCNTTCAGGGAGACCTCCTTGTGGCCTGCAGTACATGAAGGAGTCTTACAAAAAAGAGGGAGAGTGAGTTCACACAGACAGTCATATGAAAAGAGGGGAAACTAGAAGTTTTTAAACTAAAAGAGGAGAGGTTTCGAATAGATATTAGGAAGAAATTCTTCCCTGTGAGGGTGGGCAGGCCCTGGCACAGGGTGCCCAGAGAAGCTGTGGCTGCCCCTGGATCCCTGGAATTGTCCAAGGCCAGGTTGGACGGGGCTTGGAGCACCCTGGGCTAGTGGAAGATGTCCCTGCACATGGCAGGGGGTGAGTAATGGGGGGTTAGAATCCAGCAGAACTCTAGGGTCCCTTTCAACCCAAGTCAATTATGATTCTGTGATTCTATGAAACCAGAGATTTGCCTCAATAGCATTTTCCTGTTTCACACTAACTATTAATGAGGACATACCCAAAGACTCCCCATGCAATCACTGCTGATTTCACCACAGTAGAATGTGAAGAAACCAGGTGAGGAGGGGCATGAGAGACACTCACCTCCAAGTATGCTGTTTCTGTCCCAAAGGGGACAGCTCCATCTGGGAGTCTCTGCAGCAGAAGCTGCAAGGCACGGATGTGCTCTCCAGATCCAGTGCCCTCCAGTTACCTCCTTTCTCTTGATGACAGGGATGAGATCTTTCTTCTTCTTCTGCCTTGGCATGTGGCAGTGAGTTGCCCAGCATTTTTGAAGATATTAAAAAAAACCCCAACAAACCTGTATGTAGTGAGAGAGCAGTGATGAGTGAAATGGTCCTCAGCTTAAGATGGATAGGAAATATGCTAACAAACTTCAGGCAAAACATAGTTTAGTTTTCTTTCCATGCATCATGTCTGAGAGTCCCACGTCAGAGTTATGCTAATCTGCCTGCACCACGAAACCTCTCCAATCCTGTGACAGACAAGGGTCAGCTAAGGGAATCTGCCCCCTGACTCCTCTTTCTGAGTCATTTGCATCCTAATAGTAATGTCAAGCTAGCAGCTGTAATTTCCCTTCCATACACCTCTCTGTCCTTCTCTGACTCTTTTTATACCACCTGCTGTCCCTCTGCTTTCTGCACTTTACTCAGATACTTCTAAGCCTTTTTACTTCACTGAGCTGTTCTGCAACTGGAGTGACTCAGCTGCTTAAATGTGTGAAGGAAATGACATTCTGCATGTCACCTGAACGTTACCTACTATTTGCTGTGGAAATGTGTGTATTGCTCACCTTGCCTGCACCTTCAGTAGCATCCTTTTCCGATCACAGGATGCACATTTACCCACCTTTCTACCCTCTGTAGAGGCTGTTTCAGCACCTCTCCAAGTTGGTTTAGACTTACGTGTGAAAATCTGTTGTACTGATGGAAAGAGAAGACTTCATGTGTAGGGAAATTAATTTTCCACAATATCTGTTTAGACACATGGAACGTTTGCTTCCCTTTTAATGTAGTAAGGCTAAATTATAAACACACAAGGCATTATAGATATTAGTTCTTGAGAGGAAGTGCAAGATTAGGAAAGAGGATGGGTAACTGCTACTGCCTTCTATGAACTGCAGCACAAGCTAATCTTCATCAATAATATTCTTGGGAGATTTACATTTAGTCCCAGACACTGCCTCCTACATAAGCAGATAAATTATTGTTTCCAAGTGCCTTTCTTCCTAGAGAATGACTCAGCAACTCCCATTAGTAATGGTAATTACTGGTTTATCTCAACAAATCAATTCAAAATTCCATCTCTGTCCTCCTCAGTACACCAAGTCTTTATGAGGAACATTCAAATGGATTCTTAGAGGAAAATTAAGAAAGTAGGACAGCATGTTAAGCTCTCTAACGAACAAGTTCTGTCGAGGATATAGAGGGTCCTCACAATAATTATTTTAATCTGAACGAGTATTTATCATATTTAATAAAAATGTGTCCTTACCATCTCCAGGTCCTGTTCACAGCAACGAGTTAGTCAAAGTATAGCAATGAGAAGATTTGCTCTGAAGGATTAGTGTCCTAACATTTCTGCTAATCATCTGCCAACATTCCTAGAAGATCTCCTTTTACCCAGGCAACAGCAGAATGAGGCTATGTTTCCTGCATCATATCATGCACACCAATGGTTTCCAGGCCATATTAATCTTTCCAAGTGTGCTGTTCCAATTCTGATAGCAGAGCTGATGGCAGTATTTGCAAGTTGCAGATTACATGAAGTTAATTTTTTGTGTGTTTGTCGTTGTTTTGGGGTTTTTTTTAAATGTAATTTCTCAATAGACCTAAACACTACATGAAGAAGTATTCTATCCCACGTGGAATGATAAATTATCTGGGTTTTATATGGGATGTTGATTGGGCACAGCCATCTTGTGAAGTTTTCTGCAGTTTGCTCAAAACCTTAGTATCACATTTTTCTAAGATACCATAATTAATGGGGAAGCATGAAATAAGTAGACATAATCTTTAGTTCCAACACTCTTTACAGAGCTCTTCTCAAAATCATCTCAAATGTCTATTTGTTGTTTCCCATGAGAATACCATTAAACTTCTGATTAGTTCATCTGTCAGGAAACAACTGTGTTCCCACTCTTTGATGATCTCTAAGCAGCTTCCCCATGTCTTCAGTCACTTCTGGTTCCATATATAATTACTAGACTGGTGCTTTTCTGGCTTTATCTTGTCTTTTTCAACTATAGATTTTGCTATTCTGGATTTATTCTAAAACTTTTGTTTTCATTGTGAGCTGAGCTGAAAGCTTTCAGCTGCATGGAGTGCCAGTTATTGGTTTATATGATCTGAACTAGAACTACTTATCAGTTGACAGAATCACAAAATCATGCAATTTAGCTAATGTTTTTCAAAAAGATGGACTGTGTATGAACATTTCGAATCTTTCCATGTGCTGTGCCATCTTAACATTCATTTATGTCAGTATTGACTCTTTCAGAATTTTTCCATCACAATGTTTTTTTTTCCTCTATGTATTACAGCTGCAAATTTGCTCAGCACCCTTAGGGTTCAGGTCTCCTTCACAGTATCTTGCTACATTACATCTTATCAGGAAAGTGACCCAATTCTGCTGACTGCAAACCCAGGTCTGCTGATCATATTCTCTTGTCTGTTGCTCTTCTGATCCACGAATCCTGAAAATGGAATACTGTTCTACGTGAAGTGGGCTATATACCAATGATTAAAGCATTGTCATTATGTTATTTGATGGTCACTTTGACTAATGAGCACCCATTGTTCAGATAGTTCACTGTTTCAGCATGTGCTAGGCATTCCTGCACCATACATTTAATCACACATCATGGAAACTGAAGAGATTTTTAGCTAACATACTATCTAAACTTAGATTCCAAAAGATTTAGGGAGCAGAAAGGCATGTCTCCCCAGATTGAGACTGCTTCTGAGTGAACAAATCACGCAGCACAGGACATCTAAGAAAAGTCACAGCTGGCCCTTACTTAAGCAATAAGTTTAGCTAGAGCTACAGAGAAGACAAACAGAGTTGTATTTAATAGAAAGTAAGCAGTTGATGTTTCCCTCTTTTTGCAATGTTAAGACTTATAAAAAAGAGGGCAAGACTTCCTGCTGGTTCAGTGTTCCTATGCTACTCTTCTAGGTTTGTTTTCTTATTATAAATCTAACCTTTTATCTGGTCTTAGCTGGACTGGACGACATGCAATAACAACTACTGAAGATATTTTGGCAGTGTCTCAGGTACCTAGTGAATGACAAGCATGTTTGGAAAGCTCCACAGTCTGCCTGGCTTGAAAGTCACAAATGCTACCATTTCTCATCTATGTTAAACTCACTAATTAACAAGTCAGCGTTGACAAGTAGGAAGCTTGTTGGAAAGTACAGCAGCCAAAGAAGAAAGAAGAAGAATCTTCCAAAATAAATAGGATTCTGGAAGGTGAAGTGTCCTACTTCTAAGTCTTGTTGAATAAAGTCTGAGTTACTAAGCCAAATTCAGTCATGTTTAGAAACCATTCCCACAGGTATTCTCTATGCAGATGGAGAAGACATCTAAAGAGCCTTTGGCTTATAAAAGATACAAATGTAGTCAAGAAGATCTCCTTTCTATTCAACAGTAATTCTGAGTTACAGAAATAACTCAAGAAAAAACACTTCACTAAATTCTCAAGCACTTTGTTTTGTTCTAGACATTCTCAAACATTTTGTCACACCTTCTCAAAGAGTCAGAAGTGGGAAGCTTGATAATGTATTGGCTAGAGCAGTATTTCCAGTGTGAATCTGAAGTTGCTTCCTATGGAAAGAATGAAGTATTCTTTCCTCATTAGGTTTTTTTGGTTAACTCCCAAGAAGAAATTAAAATACTGCTCAGAGAACAGAAACTGAGTTGAAGGACTTTCATTTTCAGATGTCAAATGAAATGGTCAAAGAAGCAGAGCATAATAAAATAGCAATTAATCTGTCACTTCTGCTCAGATTCATTATCTTATTAAGTAATTCCTATCAACCTGGAGGTGAAACTAATTATGAGATATCAAACACAGGTGATAATATGCTGTAAAAGTAACTTTTGAACCAATGTACTAAAATCTGAGCTTTCTCCCTCATTTTTCTGTATGTGGATCTGAATGCCCTATGAAGAAAACTATTCTGTAAAGAATATTTTACATTAATACCTGATTTATTGGTGCTGTAATGAGTCTTTAATTGGCTTTTTAAATTTATTAAGAGAATAGGCTAAAAAAAGTGACAGATCATTTGGTCTTAGATACTTTTCTCAGGCTTTCTCTCCTTTGACTGTGAAAGGAGGTTCTGATAATGACAGAAATTTGAATTTTATATATTGGAAGCTCAAAGATCCATTCCCTAACTTCTTCCAGGTACCTTCAGACAGGAATTTTGGAACCCAAAAATTTGTGAAGTCCTAAGCTCATTAACTTTGAAGGGTAGTTTCTCAGAAGAGCTAATGGCTTTAAAATTATTTGGTCTGTTGAGCCACATTTCATTCTGCTTCAGTACACAAAGTTGGACAAAGAGGGAGCAATATTTCAATAAGTTCCAAGAATTATATTAAGAAACCAAAAACTGAAGAAACTAGAGCCAAGAATATAATTACTGGATGCATAGTAAAATTCCCATCAGAGGGTTTTGGAGACACCAGTAAGGATACAGTATATTTATTCCCACTATATTATTAATGTTCACTCTCAGATGACTTGTCTTATTAACATAAGGCAAATGGGTTACTGGCTGCTTGTCTGAAGGAATGTCTAGCATGAGGGATTCTGTACACAGAGCTAAATCAACAGGGAAATGCAAGGCAAATTACCTTCCCTCCAATGCACAGCTTAAGGTAGGAGCAAAGACTCCTGTTTGAGGTCCTGTGGCATCCAGCTGCTTCCTGGCATCCTCAGCAATCTGGCATGCCCTGAAAAGGGCACACTTCTGAATGGCTCAGCCACTTGCTGCTCCAAAACAAGGCTAAACTGAAAGCAATTAGGTCCAGCCCGGGAAAAGTGGCAGCAAAAAATTAGGATTAAATCCCGCATTAGAAAACTGTTCCTGCAGGCTGTCCTTTATTGGTGCTCGTTTTCTGAGAGCTCTGACGCCGCTGTCACCCTGCAGACAGCCCTTTGGCTTTTCTCCACACACACCTGCACTTTCACAGGAGATTTTCACAGGTCTGTATGGTTTGATACTGCTGAACTCTTCATGATTGTCCTCAGCCTTTTTTTCTTTTGTCTTCCCCCAGGTTTTGTTTGTATGCCCTTTGTAAATCAGTACCCATGTTGAGTAAGAATCTGGTGATGACAGAGAATAATCTTGGTAAGCGTGTCATCTTGTGCCCAGAATCTTTTGGTTCTCAATGTCTTCTTGACTGGATGTGTCCCTGTGTGGCATGAGAACACATTACATAGGTTTATGTCTCACTTTTGTGTTCAAGACTGAAATGAAGAAGAATTTTCAGATGAGAGTTGGTACTTTGCCAGCTTCTTTGTTCCATTGGTTATGTCCACAATCCAACTCTGAAACTATTAGCCTGGCTAATTGTGTGACTACAGAGGTAAATTTGTTAAAAAGAAACTTGTTAAAGAAGAACTAAACTACTGGACAATCTGAAAATGCTCAGCTTTGTTTTGCTTCTTGGGGAATGAAATTACACACTCTTGAAGATTTGCCAAAGTCTAGAGACATTTGTGTGATGCACCTGCTCCTGTCAAAAATGGTGTTGAATTTCTTATGTGATTTACTAACATGTCATGACTAATGGACTGCTGGTGATCCAGCATGAACTCCTGCTACAGAGCATGAACTGTGCTGTTAGGACCCAGTGTTTGCAGGAAGTCCTTCTCCAGTGCACTCTGATGCATACACTTCAAATGTATCAGATTGTATTCCTTCTTCTCTCCAGCGTTTTTTTTCCCTGTTCTTTCATTTCCTAACCATTTGATATAGACGGATCATTTTAATTCTTATCTCTTATGATTATGCAAAAAATAGAAAAAATATTTAGGAGCACACTGCTACACAATATAATGTAGCACTGTGTGCAAGGTAACAGGCTGGCACTCTCAGCTGTGGCAGAGAATTTCATTGCCAAAGGAAGAGCAATGTACAGGAAAACATGGCAGGGACTTGATGTTTTCCCATGGATTGTTGCTAAGATTTACAATTTCCATTGCCACAGAATGGACAAAGGTTTGTCCCCCATCAATGTGGAACCTTGCAAAGGGGTAAGGACTGCTGTGCCAGAAAACCAACCTGTTCATGGTTGCTCTTTTGGTGTATGGATCATTACAGAATCATTTTCACCATGCTGGGCTCAAAAACAACAACAACAACAATAACAATAACAACAACAACAGCAAGATATTTTTGTTACAATGTTGAAATGGTCTGACTCTGTGGAAGTTTGAAGAACAGTTTAAATACTTACTGATGCAGACAGAGAGTGAAGAGCTGTGATTTGTATGCTGCTCTGCTTCCAGGGCAGGGGTCCCCTACCCTGAAATGCAGTGCTATTCTTGAATATCTTGCCAGTCATGATAGCCAGCAATTTATAATTGCAGCTAAAAGGCAAGGGATACAGCTTGTGTGAGGCTGGGAGTTGGTTATCAAGCACCCTCTCTTGAGGAGAGTGTTCTGTAAGGATATCAGTGGTTGTCAAATAAGGAATGAGCAGGCTGTCCTTCCTGCAACCTAGAATGCCTTCCCAAGGTGTCAGATTGAGCCTTAAATGCTTCAGATAAAAATCCAGTTTTAATTTTTTATATTAGTCTTTCTGCAGGAAAACCATGAGTTGTGCAAGGGTATGCAGTCCCTGATATAAGAGCAAAAGCTAACATGCCATTTTGCCTTCCTGAATGCAGCATCTGACAGCTTAAAATTTCTGAAACAACAGTTTGTTGCACTTTTGTGGTCCCTCACAGGTGATTTGCATTAATTTTCTTCACGTTTTGACTTCTGGGAAAAAAAAGTTTAACAGAAAAATGGTGTTGTGTTCCAGTGATCAAAGCAAATGCTCACATACTTTTAACATTTTCATTAGCATTCTAGATGCTGGAACAGAGTGCACGTTCAGCAAATATGCTGATGATACAGAGCTGGGAGGTGTGGTTGATAGACCACATAACTGTGCTGTTATTCAGTGGGATCTTGGCAAGTTGGAGAAACAGGTTGACATAAGTTCAGTAAATAAAAATGGACAGTTCCATACCTGGGGAGCAAATAACCCCATGTACCAGCACAGCTTTGGGGATGACTGGCTGGGAAGCAGAAAAAGATCTGGTAGGCACAAGGCCAACAGCATCCTGGGTTTCATGATGAAAAGTGTTCTGAGGTTTTGCACAAGATTATAAAAACAACAAGTTCAACCCAATAAAGGATTATTGGGCACTAGTGACAATTTTTGGTACCTGGATACCAGCCTGGTGTCCACCAGAGGGACTGAAAGCAATTGGAGCCATCCCACAGTCTTTCATAACAGTGTAAAAGAAAGGACAGAATGTGAATCTTTTAATTGACATGTTGCACTTATGAATGCCCTAAAAAATTGCATTTAAAGTGTAGAAAAGTTTGAAGTCTATGTCAATTTGCTGAAGAGCAAATAGAGCTTTATAACTAGCCATAATCCATTATCTTTGCTTTGGATGATGTCACAAAAGATACGGAATGAATGATACATCTTTATTTTAAAGCAATCACAACATGTTTTAAATCAAATATTTATATTTCTTTCTTTCTTAATAAATTATTATTTTGCAGTGCTTTGCACAAACTATTGATATTGAGGAATTTTTTTAATAGAAAAACATCTGCAGATTTTTAAAATTAAAAACATCAGTTGGCTTTTCTGTTATAAGTGGTATCTTCAAGCAACACAAAATTCCCACACATTGCACTGTGCAGAACTTCACCACACACCCTGTAACTTACAGAGGATTATCGGGATCAAAATGGAATATTAATAGAGGTGAAATGGAAAATTAATTTCTCCTCACTTTGTGATTTGTTGCCATACATGGAGGACAGGCATCATTTTGCAGTGACACGCTATTCCTGGAGTCGGGCTGTGTGTCAGCTGGTAAGTGCTGATGTAAAGGTAACTGATCTTGGGAAAAACATGGATCCATAATAGGCATAAATGTACACCTCTGAGAGAAAGCTTAAAATAGATGCATCTGATACCTTGTTTTTATTGCAGAGACTTCCAAGTCCATAATAATCATGATGTGAAAGAGTGACAGGTATTTCTTAGAGCATAAGAGCTCCATTCCCTTTCCTGTCATCAGAGATGGATGAACACGTCCCTCTTCCACAAAAACTATTTTTCTTGAGCAACTTTATTTCCTTAGGACTAACTAGTGAAAGTCTTTTACCCTGAATATTCTAATGCCCAAAAAAACCACAGGATCTGATTTGTGACATGTAATTTAAGGCTTGATAGTGGCAATTTTTTTCACTGTGGGAAATGTTCACCATTTGCACATGCTGCTGGGCTCTTTCAAAATAAGGAGGAATTATGAATAAATATTATTTCAGCAGTGATAAGTAGAGGTTTGCAATCTTTAAAGGCAAATGTATTATTTCAAAAGAAGGAGCAAAGATGAATTTCTGGGAAATATCTGATGAAAAGATCTACCAGCTTTGGGTATATTCTGTGTTTTTCAACCCAATTTCATCCCCGTTGCCCAGTACTTTGATGACTATCTCTTTGGGCCCTGGGTACCATGGGAAACAGATTAATTTGCCAGATCTCTTCTTTTTCCTAACGTTGCAGGAGGTGCAGGCAGGTTGTGTCTGGTACCTTCTCACACCACAAGTGCTTGTGAGCAGGAGAGCCAAAGAAACAGCTGAAAACATCAAAGGAAGGGGAAGAAGAGGTACTGGTGGTGACTGGGAGGACAGAAAGTATTTATAAGGACACTCCTGAGAGAATATGTAGTCACTGGGTACTGCAGGGTGAGCTATTTTACGAGCAGGTGACTCTTGTAAGTACAGATGGAGTGTGACCTTCATGCAGGCAACTGTGAAGCATAGAGCAGTGAGATCATGGTCCTTCTCATGAGGCCAGCCTGACCCCTGAAGTGGCATATCCTATGTGAGAAACACTGTGAGTCTTGGGTGGCTTGGAAAACACTTCCAGTCAGTTACTGTCAAGATACTGAAAGGATTCATTTGAGAAGAAAGAAATATTTCTTTCTGAACAAGGTGGTTATTAGGGTTAGTACTGAGCTGTAAATGCTTTCTCCCACTGCTTGAAATCAGCTTTCCCTTTACTCACCTCTCTGCTACTTTTTGTTGTCTTCTGCCTCCTGGTTCATATTGCACGTCTCTCTTGTTCCACCCCATCAGAATTATTAAAATGTTCATGAGAACGGATGAACTCCTTTATGATGAGAGACTTGAAAAGATTGGCTTGAATTATGATGCGTCACACTTGCTGAGTGATTGGAAAGATAGTCTAGGGAGATGAAACTGATACAAGATGGATATTTATATAACTCCACTGAGGAGAAACAAACAAGAAGAAAAAAAGGCCGAAGGAAAATATTAGGAGTAAAATGACCTGGGGAGCAGAATGAATATTCTAATGCCCATTTTGAGAATTAGAGGTACATTTCTATTCCTCAAACACCTATATACTCACATTTTGAGAATTTTAGAGGTAAAATAAATTTTATAGAAATAAGGATCTGGAAGATGCCATAAAATTCTGGTTACTGCAGTGGTGAGCACCATATCAGAAATTTTTCTCCATCCCACTTTTGGTTTTCACTATAACTTGACAATAATTTGTGACCTGATGAGATTACAGAATTGACTGTAAGTTATGTTGATTGTTACAGTGAGACTGGGGAGGTGTCTGTTTCTGCGTTCATGTCCTTCTCGTTTCCAAACTGACAGTAGTCTCGCTTTTAATGTAAGGCTCAATCTTCTTTTTTGTTCCAGATGGACTTCCAGGAGCTCCAATGTTCTTCTGCTCAAGAAGTTTTGGCTTTGTCATGGATAGCAAATGAATGACAGGGATATTTATCACACTTCTGTATCCAGATAGATGTGTAAAGCAGAAACTATAGTCTTAGATAAACAAATGATATAACAAAATGCCCACTCATGAAGAGCAATCTGCAAATCACGAAAGTCACTTAACAAAAGCCTTCATGACATGCCAAACATTTCTCACCATTAGGGAGAGAATTGTCTGGGGGAGAACCATGTGCCTTGTAAATACTGAATTTATAATGAGGGTGGGAATTTTGCACTGACTGTTGTGACTTTATATCTGTTCTTCCAAAATGACTGATGGGATGGCCTCTTTCTGGAGTTACTGTTCATCATTATATTACATCACATAATTTTTTTTTTTTCACTTCGTTTCTCTTTGTCTATGTTATTAGCAGGAGATTAGTTCTCCCTGTGCTCTCTGCCTTCTCTTCTGGATGAGCTGCTCACTGGAGGTTATACAATACCATGCTAGGAAAAGGTTCATTCATGCCACATTGTACTCCTGACACTAGGAGGGGAATCACATTCTTCCTGCACATGCCACTTTGTTGGCCTGCATCAGGAGAGCCCTGAATGCTCTGCATAAAACAAAATCCAGACTTCCTTGTTATGCAGATAATCCATAATGTCTACTAGATGCCATGCCATGGGCTCTTCCCAAACAATCCAAGAAGCCATTGCATGTGTGGATTGTTTCCTGGGCATGTTAACAAGTCTTTTGCCAGGACTGCTCTGTCAGGACTGTGACATGGACATCTCAGATGAGGGAACTGCTGCTCTGGAAAGAGCTGCATGAAGCCCAGCACCTTCCTCTGTGCTAAATGCAAGTCACTATCAACAGCCCTGTTTCCCCACAGCTTTGAGGAGACCCACACCAGGTGGTTGTTCTGTCATGCCAGGGAATCAGAAATTTTCTCTGAGAGGAGAAAACTGTCAGATTAACACAGGGTCAGTCATTCTTTCATAGTTTGGAGAGGGTGAGCTACTTCAGCTGCACTGCACCAGACAACTTCTAAGACTCCTCTCTGGCCCAGTTTTCCCTTCCTTCTATCCCTGTTCCTCAGGAGATGACGATGCTATTCTGACCCAGGGCTGACTGAGCTATGCTGACTGTGGTAGGCAGGTTCCAGGCTCTCCCACTCCTCCCTGTTCAGTGGGTCTCAGATGACAGCAGAAGAGGATGACAGCACCCCCACTCACTAACTCCTGCTCCCAGAATTTCTGGGAAATGCTTGGTTGAGCAGCAATCGAGGGAGGGCAGGACACATCTAAGCACAGAGCATACTGTTGTGTGAAATCTTCCACAGGAAATTCCCTGACAACTTTGCTGCATTGGTGCCTACTACAATTTTTGATACTGAAGATGGAGGTGGGAGCAGTGGGCAGGATAGCACAGAGAAGCTCATGCAGACATTTCTTAGGGTACCTGTGATGTGCCCAATATATTCCCTAAGGAGCCCTGATGCCACACAGGAGATGTCTGTCCAGGTGAATTCTATGGAAATCAGACAAGGGGGACATTTCTATCACCTCATTCTTTTTGCCAAAAAAAGAAAAGGTGTCCTTCCCACCTACATGGAAAATCAGCATTGGAAAAATCTCTTTTCCAGGAATTTTTTCAGTACAACAGCCTAGGAAGGCTTCACCCCTTCTGTGCATTCATGCCGAGGCTTCTTCCCAAGAAGAGTTCAAGCTCTGCACAGCCACAGCAGGATCAACACAAAAATAAATTATGAGAGTAACATAAACAGTGTGCAGGCAAATGTAGGTGTACTTCCATTTTTCCATTAATTTACATTTCAGTTTCCTGAATTCGGAAGACCCCCACATTTTAGCATAATTTATGATGTCCTGAATTGTATAAATCCTGGTGTTCTTATTATAGGAACAGATTATATACTCTGTGCAGCTGACAGAGACAAATGCCACACTTACTCCCTGGAGAATTCTAATCTCCCCCTCAAATTTTAAGATGTCAGTGAAAAACAATCTCCCTGTTTCTGAAACCCAACCCCAAGGAGCAATGATACTACCATCCATAAAAATAACTGGTCTGGGATCCTTAGGGATGTATTGCTGACAGAATTGTTCAAGCCAAGACAGTGCAGATGTCCACATCATAAATCTGAAAAGGTTATGGTTCACGTGTGGCAGAAAATAGGAGAGAACTTTCTTGGCCCAAAGAGTGCCTCCCCTATGAGAAGAACCATCCTTTGGAGACCATTTAGTGTCACATATTCCTCAAAACACTTGTAATTAATCTGCACTGCTCATCACCACTGATGCAGTGGCTACTGAAGGTTTCTATTCATTCAATAATCTGCCAGACAAATTCATGGGAGGAAAACCAGGTACAGACTCCTGATCCCACACAGAACAGAGCAGGATTGGGATGCGCCCGAGCCAGGAGCACTTGAGGAATGGGGTAAAGGAAAAGCCTCAGCACATCTGCCTGTCTCATCATTCCTGTGCTTTTCAGCCTCAGACATTACTGAGGCTGAGCCACTGCCAAGACAATGCTCAGGGCTGGCCTTTGGGTTCTGACATTGATGCCAAAAGAGGCTGTCTAGAACAGAGGCTAGACAGAGCTAAAGGGATAAAGTAGGGATTTATTAAAAGGCCTTTAAGGATACACCTTGGGCAGTACAAGAGCCTGGCCATGGGTCCACCAGAGATGGACAGTTGGTCATGAGTTTTCACACTTTTATAAGTTTTGGTCCATTTACATATTGAGGTTAATTGTCCAATTACAGCTTCAGGTTATGCAGTCCCATCCTCCCAGGTTGCTCTCCTCAATTCACTGTTGTTTGCACTTTCTGGGCCTGAAGCTGTAACAGTGTCATTGGTTCTGGGGCTGGAAAAGGAATTGGTTTTTTTGACTGAACTGTGAGGAGAACTTGCTAACACTTTATATGAAGTTCAGAGTTACATACTAATGTAATACAGAATCTGGAAATGATGAAAGCTAAAACTTAAGGCATCAACATGTCTGTCACAAGAAGCCAACAGGCCGCAGCAGGGCAAGGATATCCCCCTTGCCAAGAGGCCATGAAGAGCCTGGAGCCCAGGTGCTGCTGCTCTGCAGCCAGGACAGCCCTCTGCTTACACAGGCAGTGCCAGACACAGCCACTGCCTGGGGCTCTGGGCAGAGCACACACCTGGCAGGCAAAGCTGTCTATGTGTTCATGGAGTGCACAGAGAGCTGCTGGAGCCAGGCCCAGCTGAGGCCTCTTCTTGCCTGGGCAGAGCAGCTCGTGCCGTGCCCAGTGATACTGGCTCCAGGCTGATGTGGGTTTCAAACCTGGCAAGTCACGTTTGTAAAGGGCATGAGACAGAGCCTGGGGAGGCAACGTGCTGTAGGATGGATCTGTAAGGAACTGAAGCATCTACAAGCAAGTGGGTGGCTGGCTCACTGGTGCCCCTTGGGTGCTGGCCAAGCCCCAAGAGCTTTAAGTTGAACTCTTCCAAACTCCTCCCTCAAGGGAGTTTCTTTGCTCCCCTGTGGTTTCCCAAACGCCCCTTTTCCCTTTGAGTCAGTAATTTCTGAATGTGTAATGCTGGGATAGCTCAGAATATTTCAGCAGAGGTGCCACCAGAACTTTATATGTGTGCTCCCTAAGTTTCCCAAGTACCACACTGGTACACTCCACATCACTGTGCCTCTTTGGGAAACCCACAGAACACGTGATTTTTGCTAATGCTCTCAGCTCTTATTTTCAGTCACTCTTTGCTGCTGTGCTCTCATCTTACCTCTGAACTAATGGGGGATTGTTTTATTTACTGCAGTGACACAGCCCATGTGGATCAAATATTAAGTTACCATCTCAGTTGTCAAAGACAGCAACAAACAATCCAGATTTTCATGTTATAGTGCAGATTTTCCAGCAGTCATAGCTAACTTGGTACACCAGTGACTGGCCTTAGATACAAGGGATTTAATGAGTAGTACAAGCTTCTCCCACAAGGCTTGTGGTGTTCTCTGTTTCTCAGAAGAGTTATTGCAAGAACTCTGCTAATTAAAAAAGTGACATCACACCTCCTGTTACTCTTTCACCCTGGGATTTCCTATTAGTTTCTTTAATTAGAGCTTTTTGCTAGCTTTGAGCTGATTGAATACTGATGCCTAAGATATATTTTAAGGCTGAAGGACTGGCAATTGGTAGTCCAGTAAAAAGCACAGCTATTATCTTCTATTCTCCCTCCCCATTGCCTTTTTCATCCTCCTACATTGCAGATCAGGAAAAATATCTTGACCTGAAATTTTCTCAGCAGGACAGGACTACACCTACAACAAACTTTCACCACCTATAATCCAGACAACAGCAATGGGCAGCAGTACCACTCTCACCCACATTCTGGGGGATCCCTCAGGGGCCACTTTGTCCACCAGCAGAGGATTTGCAAACTCTGTCTGCCCTTCTTCAGTGTGACTTGTCTCCCTTGGGGAGTTTAAAGCCAGGACCCTGATAACTCTGGCAGTTATGGAAGCCATGTGCTCATGGATGTGAAGGGAGGGCCAGCCCACAACATGGGGAAAAATATACTTGGATCCTGACATCCCTGTCGACTTTTTCCTGCCATCCCCAGGAGTAAGTCTGGTTTGTAGCTCTGGCCTGCAGTCCACATGCCCTACTGATGGCTTCGTCAAAAACGTTATTTTTCTCTGTGTGATTTTCATTTGCTTAAGGTAACAAGCAGCCAGCAGCTGACAGTAAAGGCTCCAGCAGGCAATCCAGTGCCCTCATTTTCAAAGCAAAATGCATCTATTACTTAGCTTTTTAATGTCCTTTGGATGATGGAGGTGCATGATTCCTTTATGCTGAGACAATCTTCCCTAAATATTTGCAGCATCTCCTATCCCATTTTCTTGGCTACAGGATACAGGAGTCCAGGTGAGAGATTTTTTGTCTGTGACACATCTGCTTTCATACTGTGGCTCTCTTTAAAGGCTTCATTTTATTAATACTTATAGGAAATAGTGACATATCTAAAGACAGATTTTTGCCCTCTACTTGTTAGAGCTTGAATCCCCACCTGAGAAAGGCTTTGGGCTTTCTTGCCACCCTGAATAATCCCTGCCTTGTCTAGCTGGGGCTACAGTAGCTCAAGAACACTATTGAGCATGGCTAACCATGGAGTCTGTTTTCTTACCCCCTGGCTTCAACTTCCATTAGATAGGTAAGAGTGTCACTGGCACATTAAACACCGGGACTCTCCATGTTCACTGAGGCACAGGATTGCTACCACAGCTATAAGCAGAAGAAATCTGAATGCAAGGGCAACAAAAAGGAAATCTGAATGAGCTGGGAATTATACACCCCTGGATATGCACAAAAGACTGGATTTGCAATGGCTGAGAACAGTCTGAAGCATCTGAATCACCAAAACTGTCCTTAGGACAAAGAAAAACTCAGTTAACTGCAATAAGCTTTATCTGACAAGCTTATTCGTTCAAAGTTGCAGATAGATTAAATCTCTGTCACTTGAATGCCTTAATATTATTGGCAAATTTGCCAAAGGTGCAATCTGTGACTCACTCACAGGGCTTTGACTGAGATTTTGAAAGATAAGAGACTCCTTGTGAGCCACAGGGGAATTGGTCTCAGTAACAACTGCGTGCCAGCTACTAATTAGCTGCTGATGGGAAAGGTGAGACAGTTCAGACAATTTTCAAAGGCTACAACCACCCATTTGTCCAGCCCATCCTCAGCTTCCAAATGAGACATCTGCAAGATATACTGTGAAAACACTTGACATAGCCTCAGGATGTTCAGCAAGGTATTTCATATCATGTGTTATTTCCACCTCTATCTCCTCATCCGCACACTAAAGTCAAGTTTCTAGTTGCTGAGCTGAATGGTACCAAGATAAAAACACAGATGGAGGTTCAGGATGGTGTCCTAATGGGATATAGACTAGTATTGTTGAGATGCCCTCACTTTCCCACTTGACTCTGCTGCCTTATTGTAATTCCTGCTCCTGAATTCACAGCCAGTCGCAGAACACGGGGGAGGGGAAGCCGTGGTTAAGAGTTGGCAAAGGATGAGGCAGCTGCCCGGTCTCCATCTCAAGAAGGATCTATTTTCAGCACAATAAAATCCTCCCTCTTCCATGGGAATGTCAGCACTGCAGATCCTTGTCCCCTCCTCACTACAGTGCAGGACAGCCTGGAGCTGGAGTCCACCCTCAGTCTCTCTCGTCTCTTTTGACTCTGCTGTGGTTTGCATCCAGCTGCAGTGGAGTCCAGCCCTGAAGAGATGGAAGCATTGGCAGAAAGTTAATAGAGGCACAATCGACTTTAACTCCCTTTTTTCATTAAGGTGTTGTTGCTTCTTCCAGTAGGTCCTTCCTTTCCCAAGGATAGATACCGCTGTTGCTCCTCCAAACCTTTCCAGAGTAACATTGCAGCTACACTAGTAAATTAAACATGTCCAGGAACTTAGGCCAATTGGCATGGAACTGTTTATGCTTATAGAAGTAAACTATTTCTGTATCAAGCATGGTGAGGCTGGATGCAGGCTGTGTTGGGAAGGGTCCCAGAAAATGCCAGCTGTCCAGTTATGCATTTTAATCTGTTTAGGAGATGTGTTGTTGGCACAGGTCAAAAGCTTGACAAGAAATGTGCTAATGATTTATCAGTATAAGTGATTGGCTTCCCCTGCCTGCAAACGTTCCCTGGCACGAGGCAGTGTTCTAGGAAAGGCAGCATGGAATGGACATTTCTCCAGGGTAATTCACTGTCTGTGAACTTACAGCAGATAACCAATAGGATTGAGGACTTTGGATTCTTTAAAAGAAGCTTATAGGCCAACATGCCAGTAAATTAAATTAATCATCAGTAGGAGAAGGATCAGCTCTGTGAAAGAAGATAAAGCTGCCATAAAGGATGAATACCTCAGATTCATCAGGGTAAGCTCTTGTGAGAGGGCAGGAGTCTGAACAAGAATCCAGGCATGAGTCTTTCAGTTTTGGCTTCTTACAGAAGAAGAACACTTTGGAATATGCTGCTTATAAACTTTCTTTGATTTCACCATGCCAAGTTGTAGGATAAGGGGTACCAGATTTAAACTCAAAGAGAAGAAATATATATTAGATATTGGAGGGAAATTCTGCCCTGTGAGGGTGGGCAGGCCCTGGCATAGAGTGCCCAGAGAAGCTGTGGCTGCTCCTGGATCCCTGGAAGTGTCCCAGGCCAGGTTGAATGGGGTTCAGAGCAGCCTGGGCTAGTGGCAGGTGTCCCTGCCCACGGCTCTTTTAGGCTCTTTCCAACTGAATCCATTCTATAATTGATTCTGCAATTTCACTGCAGGAGATTAAAGAAATATTGGTAATTTCAATGACACAGAAACGTTGGATATCCACTGATTTTCCAGGATGTTCTTCTCATATTTATATCCATCTTTGACCTCTATAAACATCATCCAAATTACTTTTTCTTTCCCACTTTGCCTTAAAACTTGAAGGTAGAAGACAACAGTCAAATTAAAAAAAAATATTTTAGCATATAAATTTTTATTTTTACAGCACACCTAATCTAATGCCAGCAAAGGACTTAATCTGGAACAGGAAATATACAGTGCTGTGTCACCAGGAGCTGTCAGCTGGGATTTGTTAGATCAAGATGACCAGATTTACAAGGACTAATGACAGTTCACCAAAACAACTAAGACATTGAAATGTCTTTTTATATTGAAAGTTTTTCTAGTGGTTTGCAATGCAGTTATGTGGTGGTTAGAAACATTCAGAGTAATGCCTTTTCCATCTATCATGCTTAGAGTGAACAGATATTTATGTTGCCTGCCCATTCCTTTTGTCTTCCAGGTCTGTTGAAGCTTATAGGGAACTGATGGATGACTTCAGCATCTCTCAAAGACATAGTGTCAAATAAGATAAATCAGGACACATGAATTCAGCTTTTCATTCCAGCTATTTAATCATTCTATTACTTTGTTCTGATATTGAAACCACCATCATTTAAATCTCATTCCATAATTAAATACTTCTAGTTATAGATTGTTGGAGTTTAACCAGTTCTTGAGCTCATCAGATAGCAGTTTCCTACAAGACACGAGGCCGAAGTCCTCCCAAGCTATTAGTTGAGCTGTCTCTAAATTATCACCTGCTTTTGAAAGAAATAGAACTTCCCATTCCTGGCAGGATGCTGGCATTGCAGGAGCATGTTTACGGCACTGCCTACTGAGATGGCACGGTTTCTGTCATATGATACATCTTTGGCAACTATGACTCTCCTTGCTACTCAGGTGGACAGAGCATGCTGTCACCAGAACACCATTAAGATACTTCTAATTCTCCACTGAACTCCGAATTTTTCTGAATTAACTCAAATGTAAGACCACATTCTTCAATACACACAGTACTGCCTCAAATAAACTTGTCAAAAATTACCTGCTGTTGAGTAGGACCAGAGCTAGACCAGGAATAAATATACTGAAGAATTTCAGTTTTTTTAACATATCCTGTTGAGGTAATTTCCACTACCTTGGATCCTGGATCTTGTGAAGCAAATACAGCAGCACTAAAAACTTTGACTGTGCTAGTTCAGCATGATGTTATTTCCCTCTGTGCTTTTACATGGAAAAAGAGAGGGACAAGGAAAACGTTTCATGTACATATCACCCTTCAAATGGTGGGCAAAGAGCAGCAGACATTAATATCAGAGAGAACACATAAGAAGAAATTAATTTCTCCAGCCATCCCCTGCTGAGTTTCCATTAAGTCCTGGCAGCAGTGGGAATCAGCGACTTCTTTTCTCAGCTGTTGCTGTAAACTAAAAAGAGCCCTGAAATGCTCCCTCGAAGGTCACATTGAGAAGACAGGTCAGTGCTGCACTAGATGTGACTTATGGAAAAGACAGCAGGACAGTTTATTTTATGGCATATATTTTATCATATTTTAGAGCAGCTCAATACATAGGCATTTTCTTCCGCTTCCCTGGTACAGCATAGATAATTCTATTCTTCTCTCTGTACACTGAAAATTACCTGAATTCGTCATTATGCCTGAGTGCATATAAACATCATCAGGTTTAAATGGTTACTGCTCTCTCTAAATCGATTTCACTCAATGTATAGAAACTGTGTGAGGCTTCATAAACTAAACAAAAGTTCTTCATCGTTATGTATTTTGATTTTTTTTTCATTGTCTTTGGACAATATAAAACAATCATATCAGGAAAAACTGCCCATATTTTGAATTTGAGAATACAATGTAGCAAAAAGATAATAAAAATATTCAGAATATTTGAAAAGACAGAAAACCACTGTAACTCTATTTGTAATGATAAAGGGTGTCACCTAAGTTTAGGACTGAAATATACTGGCAAACAGTATGTTGCTCACCTACAGAAAAGTTGTAAAGCAGTAAGAATTAGAGGTCAATATCCATATATACTTACATTTAGATATGGTAGGACAGTTGCATACTATAGTTATGGGTGTTATATTGAAATATACACAATACTGTATTTTTTCCTGAAGTAAAATTGGCAATTGAGCATATCTTTCATTCACCTTTACTGCAATAACTTCACAAAGTCCTTCACAATGTTTTCAGAAATAATAAATATGGATCTATTCCGCTATACAGCTGTGGAAAGTTATATAGCAGAATAACATATAATATAGCTGTGTAACACGGGCGACTGTTATGTCCTCCTGGGAACACTGACCAAACACACTTGGCCTTTGACTAAATAAAACTTGAATGATTTGCAGCTAGAGAAAATGTCATCTGACTACTGAGAGGACATTAAGGAGCAAGGAAGGAATTCTTTCTCACAGCCTGACTCACATGTGAGAAGCTACCTTAGGTCCCAGCCTGACAGCACTGCATGAGACAGGGTTGCTGGATGCCACTGAGGGCAGGACTAAACAGAAGGGCAGCAGCAGCTACTCCGAGAAGACCTCAGAGATACTGCTCAGTCTCATCAAACCCAGCCTCCAGGAGTGGCACATCTCTTACTTCTCTGGGAACCCCATTCCTGTGTCTCACCACATTCATCATAAAATATTTCTGCCTTATATCTATTTGAAATCTACATTTTTTTCAGCTTAAAACCAGTGTTTCTTGCCCTTTAAATTTCTTGCTCTGTCTTTCTTGCAAGCCCTCTTTAAGTATTGAAAGGCCTCAAGAAGATGTCCTTGAACCTTTCTCATCTCCAGGCTGAACAGCCCCAATGACTGGACATGGCACTTAGTGCTGTGGTTTAGTGAGGGTGGTGGTGTTTGGTCCAAGGTTGGATTCTGTGATCTTGGAGGCCTTTTCCAATCATAATGATTCTATGATTCTGTGAAGTACCTCAGCTTTTTTCATAGGAGGGGTGTTGCTGTTCCTATTCCTCCTTTGGAACCATTCTAACTGGTCCAGGACTTTATTGTGACAATAACTTCCGTCTTCAAGTGATAAAGGAGAAGGGTTGTGTTGGACCTTGTGTTGGACCTAGTTCTCACCAACAAGGAGGGACNCTGTTCCTACTCCTCCTTTGGAACCATTCTAACTGGTCCAGGACTTTATTGTGACAATAACTTCCGTCTTCAAGTGATAGAGGAGAAGGATTGTGTTGGACCTTGTGTTGGACCTAGTTCTCACCAACAAGGAGGGACTGATGGGAGATGTGAAGCCCAAAGTCAGCTTTGACAGCAGTGACCATGAAATGGTGGAGCTAGAGATCCTTGGAGCAGCAAGGAAGGGACACAACAAGCTACTGTCCTGGACTCCAGGAGAGCAGACTTTAGACTTTTCAGGGATAATTCAGGAGTGATGCATCCCAGCAAAGAGGAAGTCAGCCAAAAATGCCAGGAGATGTGCATGGATGAACAAGGAGCTCCTAGATGAACTCAAATGCAGAAAGAAAGTCTACAGAGGGTGGGAGCAGGAACAGCTAGCCTGGGAGGAATAGAGAGAAGTTGTGAAGCCAAGGAACAGAGGAAAGCTAAGGCTGTGATAGAATTAAACTTGGCCAGGGATATCAAAAGCAACAAGAAAAGCTTCTGTAGGAATGTTGGTGATAAAAGGAAGATAGGAAAAATTGAGTCTTCTCTGGACACAGGAGAGCCAAAGCACTGGAACACTGTATTCAGCTCTGAGGCCCTCAACATAAGAACAACATGAACCTGATGGAGTGAATCCAGAGGAAGCCATGAAGATGCTCGGAGAGCATCCTCTACTCTGAAGCCAGGCTGAGAGAGCTGGAGGTGTTCAGGCTTGTGAAGAGAAGACTCCAGGGAGCCATTATAGCAACCTTCCAGGCCTGAAAGGGGCTGGAAGTAAGCTGGAGAGGGACTTTTGACAAGAACNTCCTCTACTCTGAAGCCAGGCTGAGAGAGCTGGAGGTGTTCAGGCTTGTGAAGAGAAGACTCCAGGGAGCCATTATAGCAACCTTCCAGTGCCTGAAAGGGGCTGGAAGTAAGCTGGAGAGGGACTTTTGACAAGAACGAGAGGGAATGGCTTCCCACTGACAGGGAGCAGGTTTAAATTGGATATTAGGAAGGCATTCTTCCCTATGAGGGTGCTGAAGCCCTGATACAGGTGGCCCAGAACAGCTGTGGCTGCCCCATCCCTGAAAGTATTCAAGACCACATTGGATGGAGCTTGGAGCAACCTGGGATAGTGAAAGGTGTCCCTACAGGTGGGAAGGGCTGAAGGGGCCTTTGATTTTTTCCTGATTGGTGAGTTTGACAGTGGAAGCACTTAGGAGACAGACTTTCAGCTGAGTCCATGGCTTATTTATGTTAAGCAGAAATGGAAACAAGGATAAACTGAGGGCTGCAAGTCTCTTTACTAAGGTTGTCTTTCGGATGTCTGAGCTGAACTTTGTGATGGTGAAGGGCTTTTAAATTCTGCAGGAGCAGAAATTTCTGCAGGAATTTAAATGTAGACTCTGTAATGACCCATAATCATTCGCTGTTAAAAGGGGTATGAATATTCAAATGGCATAGATTTCTACTAGCCCAAATCTTTACTTTAAGGATTTCTTTTATTTATGATATAGATTGACAGGTCAGACTTGGAAAAAAAGACATAAGAAACAACTGAGGTCCTGTCCTGGACTGTAAATACAGGTACTTTCTGATTAATTAAAACATCATCAAGAAAAGAAAGAACCATCTGTTGTTAAGCTGCACTGATCTACATAGCAGAAATCACAGCACACCTTACAATACTCGCCTGAGCACGAATTCATGCACAGGCTTATAATAACCCTTCTTGGAGAATCTCCCACTTCTTTTGCAATTACAAGTGTACAGATTGGTATATCTGCACTAATGTACATATGTTCTTCTTCATGTATCAGAAGTGATCTCACATCTCTCACTGAGACCCACCCCAGTAGTTCAGCTACAGCCCAGCCTCTTATTTCTTTGACAAAATCTTTGTCCCTTATATTATCTTGCCCTGTCTGTGACTCTCAGGCACCAGCATTATCACAATATCACAGAGATTGTTCCTCTGCTTTCATAATCTTACCAGCACATCCGCCAAATGCTTTTCATAATACTTACTTCCCTCTTAGTGGCTTGCCTAAGGTATTCCTCCTAGGCATTTCTTACAAGATTCACACCATCACAAGGGAAAGATAAAAGCTGACATTCCCATTGTACAGCTGGGATAGCTGCAGCACTGACATACCAAGCAATCCATCCCAGGTCGTGCAGTGAGTCGGTGGGAAAGCCAGCAATAGAATCCATAAGTCCTGAATCCAAGTTCTTTAAGTGCTTTGACTAGTCCAGATTCCCTCCTTAACACCCTTGTCACATTATTTATAGGAGGTGTATTCATATAGCCACTAAGACATCAAAATTTTCTAATTATATCTAGTCATGTCAAATGACAATTATGCCCTTAGTTCAGTTTGCCAGACAATGCTTAGCCAAAGAGAGTTTGCCAAAATATTTTTGACCGAAGAAAGAGTAGGCATCTGTAGCATCTGCAGGCGAGATCGTATAAAACGTCCCTGCAACACGTCTGCCCTGGCTCCACAGAAAGCTCCAAGGTAAGAGGATGGGGTCTGCAGGCTGGCAGGAAGGGGATGGCAGCCTAATGTGCCACCACATTCCTGCTGCCTCCGGTGCTCCTGTTCAGGAGGGGACTCCATTATCAATCTGTTTTCAAGGCACCTGCCTGTTTGCACTCTTGATTTCTGTGCAGCAGCAATTTGGGAACTGCCATTTCTGTTTTACAGTACTGACCAGCTGCCAGCCCACAAGCCACACATCTGGTGTCACGAGAGGTAAGAAATTGATTTACTAATTCTTAGGTGCAGAGACAGATCCTTTGGGGTGGAGTGTGTGTATGGCTGAATGAATGGTCACTGTTTCACTGTATATTCTCAAGTCCATTGTACTCACAGTATAAGGTAATAGGGTGCTGAAGGTTAATAAGGTTTTCAAGTGAATTACTGAATCACAGAACAGTCCAGGTTGTAAGGAATCTCATAAGGTCATCTCGCCCATTCTTTGAGGATCTGTGTTTGAAGTGTCTAACAATTCATGGCAGGCCAGAAAATCCCAATGGGGACATGCTTCCCTTCTGCTTACCTAACAGGGAGTGAGATATACTGCCTTCCCATCATTGCTGTTGTAGCTGTGTAACTGAACTAAGAATACAGTAGGAAAACTGCAAAATTCAGCATTTTTTCTCAGAATATGTAAAGTAATGTGATATTTTAACCAAAATTTGCATGGAATCACTAAAGCAGTAAAAGCAGAAAGAGCTGTAATATAAGAAATCAAGCTCTGATTTTCACCTTTGTAACAGCCAATGCTGCCCTTTGTTCCCTGCTCTGCAATTTCTTTTTTTATTTACACAATATTTACAAATGTTATGTAAATATAAGGTACTTAACTCTATACAGGAAGAGATATTTAAATGTTTTCCTAAGCTGCCCACTTAGGGATTTGTTTTTGTTTTTTCCCCCTCGGGGCAGGGGGAAGAAAAAGTATTTCAGAGAAATTAATACAGGCTTTAAAATTCCTTATTTTAAAATACTTCATTTAAGCTTTAAAACTTTGAAGTTTGTTTTTCTCTAAAATTCTACTAATTTTTTAGAAAACAAAAGAAAGTACTAGAAAAGGAGCTATCTCAGTGTGGTTTGAACAGCATTAATCTTCTTTTAAAATTCATGTTGCAATTTATGCCTGGATTCAAGCAGTTAATAAAATTTTACAGAAGTTTTAAATACTGAAACTGAGCCATTAAGAAGTTTGAGTTTTCAGTATGCAATTCAGACAGTGGAATATGAACATTCTAAGCTTTGTGAAATACTATCAATTGTGAGGAAAGAGCATTATAATACTTCCAAATTAATTTAAGAGTGCCTAAGCAGCTGAAGGATTTTTGAGGTTCTTAATTCCACAGTACATTGCCTGAATAGTTGAATTCTATGTGTCTATAGATTATTTAAATGTGATTTCAGTATAAGCCAAATAATTTCCCAAAGTATAATTTTGATGTTTTCAATAAATACTGAATTGCACCAATGCAAATATTCACACTTCCTTCCAAAAGGCTACAAGCAATATTAATGTAGTTCCTTTTTTCTCCCAAATTTCTTTTTTCTTCTTCTAACAAGTGCTTACTTTTGGGCAAATTTGAGAATTTGAGATATCTGCTCTTCCACAGTGTTCTCTGCTGACAAACCCCTCCATAAAGTGCAGCCATGTCTTCGGACTCGGAGATGGCCATCTTTGGGGAGGCTGCTCCTTACCTCCGAAAATCGGAAAAGGAGAGAATTGCCGCTCAGAATAAACCTTTTGATGCCAAGTCATCGGTCTTCGTGGTACATGCAAAGGAATCCTTTGTGAAAGGGACAATCACGAGCAGAGAATCGGGAAAAGTCACTGTCAAGACTGAAGGGGGAGAGGTGAGTCAAAAACAAGGCTGAAGGACAACACTGGATCCCCACTCTGGATTCTTAGCTGACATATGTATCCTTCTTCCTCTGACAGACCCTGACCGTGAAAGAAGATCAAATCTTCTCCATGAACCCTCCCAAGTATGACAAAATCGAGGACATGGCCATGATGACCCACCTGCACGAACCCGCTGTGCTGTACAACCTCAAAGAGCGTTACGCAGCCTGGATGATCTACGTAAGTGGCAGCAGCAGCTTCCTTTGGGCAGCCTGAGCAACTGCTGGGCCAGGCCCAGGGGAAGCCAACGGGCTGTGTCCCTTCCTCACAGACCTACTCGGGTCTCTTCTGCGTCACCGTCAACCCCTACAAGTGGCTGCCGGTGTACAACCCCGAGGTGGTGTTGGCCTACCGAGGCAAGAAGCGCCAGGAGGCCCCTCCACACATCTTCTCCATCTCTGACAACGCCTATCAGTTCATGCTCACTGGTGAGTGCCTCTGTCTGTCTCACAGGCATTGGGTCAATAAATTATCTGAAGGGATAATCTGTCTCAGCAAAGTGAAGAGACTTTTTCAAAGCTTTCTTGCTTCTGACACACACATCTGTTGTGGAGTTTACCATCCTCATAGCATTGTTTCTACTGTTCTAAATGAAAGACACCTCTGCACTCAGCCATGTGCTTTGGAGGTTTGCTTGTTTAAGTCAAGCTGACATCAGGCCAAACATTAAACTTACCTGACTAGGTTTCATTCTTTCTCTGTTGTTCCTTGAGTTTTGAGTACTGTATTTCTGCCTTGTTCACAGATCGGGAGAACCAGTCCATCCTGATCACGTACGTACACCCCCTGCGCGGGTCCCTGCGGGGCTGCCCGGGGCCAGGGGACCTCCTGCCTGACCACGCACCCTCTGCTTCTCCCTTGGCTTTGGCAGCGGAGAATCCGGGGCCGGGAAGACTGTCAACACAAAGCGTGTCATCCAGTACTTTGCAACAATTGCAGCCAGTGGGGACAAGAAAAAGGAGGAGCAGCAGACATCAGGCAAAATGCAGGTGAATTAGCAGACAAATGGTGGGATCAATGCTTTTGTCTGTTCCTGTCAGGATGTTTGGAAGCGATAACTAGCAATAATTATGTCCCTGCAGGGAACGCTTGAGGATCAAATCATCAGTGCCAACCCACTGCTGGAGGCCTTTGGAAATGCCAAGACCGTGAGGAACGACAACTCCTCACGTTTTGTGAGTTGCTTAACAAAATAATTCCTTTAACAAAGTAAACAGGAGTTTATGTCATGTTGAAAATGAAAAAGACAACTTTATGTTAGTGGTGGAAATACAGCTGATTTTAAGAAAATGCCTGTATGCTGAAATCTAGTGCCCAGTGGAATAAATTACAAAATTCTTAATTTCAGATATACTTTTTATGCTGTAAATTTTGAAACACTTTTATTTCTTTAAAGGGAAAATTCATCAGAATCCACTTTGGTGCCACAGGAAAACTGGCTTCTGCAGATATTGAAACATGTAAGATACTTTCCTGAGCAGTTCACAATCCATCCATTCCCCCATCTATCCATACAACATATTTTCACTCCACCATCTATACTGCCTTCCCTATTTTCTTCTCANTTTTCACTCCACCATCTATACTGCCTTCCCTGTTTTCTTCCCATCTTCTCTTTACTTTTTTTTTCTTTCTTTTTGTCTCTTCTTGTTTCTAACTAAATTTTCCCTCTAGATCTGCTGGAGAAGTCCAGAGTCACTTTCCAGCTCAAGGCGGAAAGGAGCTACCACATCTTTTATCAGATCATGTCCAACAAGAAGCCAGAGCTAATTGGTAGGAAAAATTACTAACTTGGAGGAAGATTGCTGGATTGCTGAATATGAGCTCACACTATTACTTGCTTGACTCTACTAAACCCACATGACCCATCCTCTTATTTCCAGACATGCTCCTCATCACCACCAACCCATATGACTACCAGTTTGTGAGTCAAGGTGAGATCACTGTCGCCAGCATTAACGACCAGGAGGAGCTGATGGCTACAGATGTAAGTAGCAATTCAGAGTATTGTACTTATTTTCATCTCCCAGGCAAAGCTTTTATTTTACTGTTTCTATTTCAGAGTGCCATTGACATCCTGGGCGTCAGTGCAGATGAGAAAACAGCCATCTACAAGCTGACAGGGGCTGTCATGCACTATGGGAACCTGAAGTTCAAGCAGAAACAACGAGAGGAGCAGGCAGAGCCTGATGGCACCGAAGGTATCAGCAGAATCTTTGGCTGACATGTTAGAAATAGAAGTAGCAACAATAATTCAGTATTTGAAGATAGAGTAGAAATGTGTTTAGGTGAGATGGTACATAGTTATGAAACTGCCATCCAAAATACACTCTTTCTTCAATTTCTGTTCATCATTATCTGCACTACCAACTGAATATATATCCAAAAATATCTCCTGAGCTACCACTCTGAATTAGCATGACTTGCTCAGTGTGCTTAGATCCATTGAGAAAGAAAAGGTTTTTTTAAAAAATTGTTTCTGTTTGATAGTTAAAGAAAATAAAGGTATTATATTCAGTTACAGAACATCTACTTCATAAATCACTTTTTAGGGCAAAATTACTCCTGAATCCCAGGATTAATTTTTAATAAACACATTGTTTCTAAATGTTTCTGTGCAGCTTTTTAAAGATACATATAGCCTTTAGATGTACTGCTCTGTAAAACAACACAGAGATGACTTCATTTGAATAATTATGTCATGCTTCCTCTGAGATCTAGTAAGCAAAATCTGATCGCAAGAACATTAAATATTGCAGCTGTTTTGGAAAGGGTTCATCACTCAAGTGCTGCATGTCTTTCTAGCCTTAATTTTTCTATCTTCTTCTTGTACTTAGTTGCTGACAAGGCTGCCTACCTGATGGGTCTGAACTCAGCAGACCTGCTCAAGGCTCTCTGCTACCCCCGAGTCAAAGTGGGGAATGAATACGTGACCAAGGGCCAAACTGTGCAGCAGGTAACAACAACCAGTCAGTGACTGGAAACCTCTGACTTGAATCACTTACTATTTGCTCTGGATATTGTATTTCTTCTACTCCATTCTCCTTTGGTTTAGGTGTACAATTCAGTAGGTGCCCTGGCAAAGGCTGTCTATGAGAAGATGTTCCTGTGGATGGTTGTTCGTATCAATGAGCAGCTGGACACGAAGCAGCCCAGGCAGTACTTCATTGGTGTCCTGGACATTGCCGGCTTTGAGATCTTTGATGTAAGGATTTCAGGTTTGAGGGCTGCTCCTGAAGGGAAGGATTGTTATGTCAGAGGACTTGCAAGTAATATTCCTCTGAAGGTTTAACACGCTAGTCATTTGCGATTTTATGCAGAAAAAACCCAGTCATTTTGTTTTATAGCAGAAAACAAAATCCTCAAAAGCTGCATCAGTACAAGCACAGTCATGTTGTTTATGCAGAAGCAGAAAATAGAATTTTATATGTTGTAATATTACAACTGATTGAGCTTAATGCTAAGGATTAAACAACCTAAAATAATTCCAATAAATTTATAGAAGAGCTTTTGGAGAAGAACTGGAAGATGCATTGGCAAATATATAACGAGTATAAGATGTTCAAATTGCTTAAAGAACCAATGAATGAATAGTTTTGTGTTTAATCAGAGATATCAGGGGTTTTCAATTTGGAGACAAGGGCATGCACTCATCTTTTTTGCTGAATGAAAAAATGCCAAAGTATTTTATTAATTTAAGGAGATTCACTCAAAAAACTACTCTGAAAAAAATCTCTTATTTTCATTATGTATGCATTTCTTTCTGGAGCTGCACATAGGTTCTGTTATGGTAGGGTCCTGATAATACAGTTGTGTTTTAACTGGGGAGATTTATAAAGGGTGGAGGAGAGTGATGAAGAACTGGACATACTGAGGGTTGGTTTTTCTGGTTTTTTTTTGCACTGAGCAGTTCAACAGCCTGGAGCAGCTGTGCATCAACTTCACCAATGAGAAACTGCAACAGTTCTTTAACCCTCACATGTTCGTGCTGGAGCAGGAGGAGTACAAGAAGGAGGGCATTGAATGGACATTCTTTGACTTTGGGATGGACCTGGCTGCCTGCATTGAGCTCATTGAGAAGGTGTGTTTTTAATAATTTAACTCAGAAATAAATTTTCACATGGCAAAGTTTGTTTTTCAGCTTCCTGTCTTTTACCACATTCCCTTTGAGAGCAAGCCATGATCATATATTCTACAGGCATGTTTATTGAACTATCTTTCAGCCCATGGGCATCTTCTCCATCCTGGAAGAGGAGTGCATGTTCCCCAAGGCAACTGACACCTCTTTCAAGAACAAGCTCTATGACCAGCACCTGGGCAAGTCCAGCAACTTCCAGAAGCCCAAGCCTGCCAAAGGCAAGGCTGAGGCCCACTTCTCCCTGGTGCACTATGCTGGCACAGTGGACTACAACATCACTGGCTGGCTGGAGAAGAACAAGGACCCTCTGAACGAAACTGTCATTGGGCTGTACCAGAAATCATCTGTGAAGACTCTGGCTTTACTCTTTGCCAGCTATGGTGGAGCAGAAGCAGGTTATTTTTCTAAATTTTCTTTTTCAACATTTGGGATATGTAAAGATGCAACAAAGAAAGGTTGTATTGAAAAACTCTTTTTTTTCTTTTTTTCTTTTTTTTTTTTAAAGAGGCTAGTGGTGGTGGTGGTGGTGGCAAGAAGGGAGGAAAGAAGAAGGGTTCCTCTTTCCAGACTGTCTCAGCTCTTTTCCGGGTAAAGTATGGATTCATGTTCTGTCAAGTGACATGAACATAGTGCCAAAACTGAGCTAAACACACTATGGTTTGTATTTTGGCATTCATTTTCTAAAGAAGCAATACCAAGTATGAAGTGCCTTTCATAGTAATTTACTGTTCAAATTTAGGATTCAGTCTTCATTTGGCTCTATGACATTCTTATAAAATTTCACTCCTATTTTTTATGATAAATATTTTTCAGAATCTGTCATGCAATATAAATATTTATCCCATTAAGGCTTGTATTAAAAATTTATAGAGTAGTGTTTTACTTCCTCCAAAATAAGGTGAAGAATTTTAAATATTTTTAAAATGAAAATACTTTTCAATAAAAGTATATAGAAGCTTTGATTAAATCTAAAGTTTCAATTTGAAAGCTTCTTTCTCCTAAGATTAATTACATTTGTTCCTTGCCATCTAGGTCCAAAGTATACAAAAGTTGATTTCTTTTATCTAAGCTACTGTAATGCATGATTCCACAGGAGAATCTCAACAAGCTGATGACCAATCTGCGGAGCACTCACCCCCATTTTGTGCGCTGTATCATCCCCAATGAGACTAAAACACCTGGTAAGATGCTCAAGCAGAAAGATCCTGGCTCTGATACATCCATGCCCCTCTGCACTGCCATCTGTGCCACTCATTTGTGCTCTGCATTGCCAGGGGCCATGGAGCACGAGCTGGTGCTGCACCAGCTGCGCTGTAACGGCGTGCTGGAAGGGATCAGGATTTGCAGGAAAGGGTTCCCCAGCAGAGTCCTCTATGCTGACTTCAAACAGAGGTGAGAGCACGGCGCTTGTCAGCATCATTAAAAGCAATGTTGGCTCATTCATGGGTCCATTTAGGCTGTGCTCTGTTTTCAAAAACAGTTGCTGGAGTTTAGTGGCTACTGTGTGTTGCTTGGACAAAAATAGCCTTATCTTCCTGTGATTCCACAGATACAAGGTGCTTAATGCCAGTGCCATCCCCGAGGGACAGTTCATCGATAGCAAGAAGGCTTCTGAGAAGCTCCTTGGCTCAATCGATGTGGACCACACCCAGTACAAATTTGGACACACCAAGGTACAAACCCCCCCATTCACTGTCTGCCTGGGCTTTGCTCTACCTGACAGTGATGTGCTGCAACATTCCCTCTCTCCAGGTGTTCTTCAAAGCTGGGCTACTGGGACTCCTGGAGGAGATGAGGGATGAGAAGCTGGCACAGCTCATCACCCGCACCCAAGCCAGGTGCAGGGGCTTCCTGATGAGGGTGGAGTACCAGAGAATGGTGGAGCGGAGGTACACCTTCCTCTTCTTCAGTTCAAATCACTTTGCTCATGGCAAAGTGTTGACACTCGTCAGACTGAGAATATTCATTGTACATTTTAATTACTGTTCAGGGAATCCATCTTCTGCATCCAGTACAACATTCGTGCATTCATGAATGTCAAACACTGGCCATGGATGAAGCTGTTCTTCAAGATCAAGCCCTTGCTGAAGAGTGCAGAGTCTGAGAAGGAAATGGCCAACATGAAGGAAGAGTTTGAGAAAACCAAGGAAGAGCTTGCAAAGTCTGAGGCAAAGCGGAAGGAGCTGGAGGAGAAAATGGTGAAACTGGTGCAGGAGAAAAATGACCTGCAGCTCCAAGTGCAGGCTGTAAGTAGGATTTTTCTATACTTTTATGAGTAAATAAGTCCTTCTTTCCAGGACTCTAGATTACATACTAAGCTTTTTAAAATACTTTAAGCCTAGCAGCATGTAACTAAAGGTAAGATTAAGGCTACATTCTTTCTTCACTCAATCTTCCTATTGCGATCTGGAGTTTAAAAAGTATAAGTTTTTAGTCTTCATACCTGCATGTGTCAATGTGAGTTCATAAAACCATATGAGAGACATTATGTGAGATGTAAAGCCTTACTGTAGTCACTCTAGTGTATCTAGTGGAGCAGAGACAGGAGTTTGATTGGCCTACAACTCTGCCTTAACTCAGTTGTCAAAATGAAGAGCTGATTACCATTTCTTATAGCAGATCTCACCTCACCTTCTGTACCTACTATTCTCAGAAGACAGAGATGCCCATTACTACTTACAAGACAAGCACCATCACCATATGTCTTTTGGCCTTCCAGAACCATAAAAAATATTTTGGCCTTACACTTGAGTTAAAATGTCTATTTCAGAGAAAGATAAATCCTATTCTATTGTCCACTGAAAGCATTGGCTGAGTATAAAGCTACTAATCAGAATTTCAAATATTCCCTCGGTGATAGAGTTATTAACATTTCTGACCTTTTCCACATAAATCTGAATTTAGTAAATAATAATACACAATTATTTTCTAAAGGAGAAAAGGAAAATACCAATTAAATCTAAGTGACTTTCTGATACACCCAAAATAAATAAGGTCAAATTAAATGTAATTAAACAGAGCTGTATTGATGATACAAAAGGTCCAAAAAGAAGAAAACTAAATAAAAACTTATGCTAGATTTGTAATTAGTAACGTAATTGCAGGGCAGGTTTTTTCCCCAAAAGTAATTCTGTAAGTCTTACCAATTCACATTGGTTCTTTCAGTATTAAATAATATTTCCTGTATTTTCCTACCAGGAAGCTGATGCTTTGGCTGATGCTGAGGAAAGGTGTGACCAGCTCATCAAAACCAAAATACAGCTGGAAGCCAAAGTTAAAGAAGTGACTGAAAGGGCTGAGGATGAAGAAGAAATTAATGCTGAGCTGACAGCCAAGAAGAGGAAACTGGAGGATGAATGTTCAGAGCTGAAGAAAGATATTGATGACCTGGAGCTAACACTGGCCAAGGTGGAGAAGGAAAAACATGCCACCGAGAATAAGGTACATACATTGGCAGTTACATAAAGGGTCAGGACATTACTGACTCAGAGAGTAAGAGGCAACTTACTAAAAGACATGCTGGCTTTGGAAAATCTTGAACTGGGCTTCTCTGAGCATCCAAGAGATAAATGAAACACAAAAGCCGTGAGCACGTTTTCTTCCAAATTTTAAAACACGCTTATATTTGTAGGTGAAAAACCTGACTGAGGAGATGGCAGCCCTGGACGAGACCATTGCCAAGCTGACAAAAGAGAAGAAAGCCCTCCAAGAGGCCCATCAGCAGACCCTGGATGACCTGCAGGCAGAAGAGGACAAAGTCAATACTCTGACCAAAGCCAAGACCAAGCTGGAACAGCAAGTGGATGATGTAAGCACACAGACATGGAGCAGGAACAGGACAGGTATGGAGCCTGACCTGGCTGGTAGAGGCCTGATGGTCTTGTTGTGTTTAGCTGGAAGGGTCCCTGGAGCAAGAGAAGAAACTGCGCATGGACCTGGAGAGAGCTAAGAGGAAACTGGAAGGAGACCTGAAGCTGGCCCAGGACAGCATCATGGACTTGGAGAATGATAAGCAGCAGCTGGATGAGAAACTGAAGAAGTAAGTGTGGCTCTGGGCCACCTGAGTGCTGGGCTGCAGCACTTGTCTTTTTTCTTTGAGCTCTAACACGGTTCACTTGGTCCAAAGGAAAGACTTTGAAATCAGCCAGATCCAGAGCAAAATCGAGGATGAACAAGCCCTGGGCATGCAACTTCAGAAGAAAATCAAGGAGCTGCAGGCAAGTCTCTGTTCCTTCCCCTCCCCTGTTCAGGCTCAGCTCAGGCAGGAGGAGGGCACGGGTGTGAAGGGTCCCTGGTGTTGTGCAGGCCCGCATTGAGGAGCTGGAGGAGGAAATTGAGGCCGAGCGAACCTCTCGCGCTAAAGCAGAGAAGCATCGGGCTGACCTGTCCAGGGAGCTGGAGGAGATCAGCGAGCGCCTGGAAGAGGCAGGAGGGGCCACAGCAGCTCAGGTTGAGATGAACAAGAAGCGTGAGGCAGAATTCCAGAAGATGCGCCGTGACCTGGAAGAGGCCACGCTGCAGCACGAAGCCACGGCTGCCGCCCTGCGCAAGAAGCACGCGGACAGCACAGCTGAGCTGGGGGAGCAGATCGACAACCTGCAACGTGTGAAGCAGAAGCTGGAGAAGGAGAAGAGTGAGATGAAGATGGAGATCGATGACTTGGCCAGTAACATGGAGTCTGTCTCCAAAGCCAAGGTATGGAAAAATATGAAAACAACATGAAAATAAATAATGTTGATGTATATCCTTTAAACTTATGGCCAGGTCACCACCTAACCCTCTGTCTCTGTATGGAACTTGTTTCTAACCTTCTAACTCCAAAGGAAAGCCTATAACTTGCAAGTGTTTTCACGTTTTTCTGGCTAGAAATCTGCTGTTCCGATTAAGCTGGCATTAGATACTAATCTTCTTTCATTCCCTGTGATCTCCACAGGCAAACCTGGAGAAGATGTGCCGCACACTGGAAGATCAGCTGAGTGAGCTTAAAACCAAGGAGGAAGAGCATCAGCGCATGATCAATGACCTCAATGCTCAAAGAGCTCGTCTGCAGACAGAAGCAGGTGAAAGAGACTCCCATATATTTTGGCATGACTCCTAAACCAGCTTGTTTTGGTCATAAATGACAATTAGAATGTCTTCTTATTTGTGTGCTTCCCCAGGTGAATTTTCACGCCAGGTAGATGAGAAAGATGCTCTCATTTCTCAGCTGTCAAGAGGCAAACAAGCTTTCACCCAACAAATTGAGGAACTCAAAAGGCATCTGGAGGAAGAAATTAAGGTTATTCCTAATTTCTCACCACTGGCGTCTGAGAACACTTGTAGTTTCACACTGCCTAGTGGGGACAGGATCTGCTTAGCACAAGCCATCCTGGGGGAAGGGGTTTTTTTTCCACAACAAGTTTGATTAATGGATTTTGTGCTCCAGGCTTACATCTGTCCTTCATCACAATACTCCTATAGCAGTAATATTTTTAATGTGAAATTAATTCTTTGGAAGACATTTCCTGGGATATTACCATTCCTTGACGCAACCCCACTCTCTGTCTAGGCCAAGAATGCCCTGGCCCAC
>VXBB01013388.1:28844-74267 GCA_013399915.1 Illadopsis cleaveri | reverse complement strand
TTGATGTCAGGCTGGAGTTAAACCACTACAGTAGCAGGTAGAGAGATAGATTGTGTGATGTATTTTGTCACAAAATTGTTTCTGAATTGCCAGTAACAGCTATGTAACTTGATATATGTCATTTATTTTATTGAGCAGAGTGCAAAACTAGCCTTAGGAATACAGCAATGAACTGTTACCTACACATATTATTTAAAGTTGAAGCTTAAGCTGACAGTAATATAGGACATGAACTTGGGTTTATGAAGCAAAAATATACTCTGTCTTTATGTCTTGTTGATATCTCACAATAAAGTAAAATTTATTTTATATGTGATGGGGTGTTATTACTACTTTATTTTTATATATTAAAGCTATTGATTTACTGTGCTAACTGGAATAACTGAGGACATGATTCTCCCACATTCCACTTTTGTTAGACTTTTTGATACAGTTTTAGATCTCTTTCTATGCTGTAAACATAGGGAAGGACATTAGAAGATCAATATGATGATAGCTCACAGAATCTTGTCAGATACAGGAGTGAGATCCATGGTACAAGAAATCTTAAGACCGTCCCTAACTTTTGTGTGGAGGAACATTAAGTGGTGCCCTACACAGCACTGTTTCTGCATAAGTAAAGGCAAATGCCGTGTCTCCAGCTCAACATTAATTTTGGTTTGATAATCTGGACTGTTAGGTGCACTTTTGTAGGAGTTTAAGAGACTACCGTGATGAGCATGAGACAATCTGTGGAGTAGTATATTAACTTATATATATAGAAATGTTTGTGGAAGCATAAAAAAATGGGATTTTGGAAGATGGGCGTGTCATGTTTAATCGAATCTCCAGCAGCAGAACAATGCAGGAGCAGCAGCATAACTCACAGTTGTGGTAGATGACTTCAAACAGGTGTCTGCTCTGATCATAATACTTGAAACCTCTTCTTTAAGTATTACTTTCTTCAGTAAAAAGATTACTGCACAATATGTAGATCACTTCTTTGAATAAGCAACAATATTGCACTTCACTTGTTATTGTAAGGAGAGGAAAGTCCATTGAATGTGTGTTGCTCTGCTGTGTTTCCTCCTGCAATGGAATTTCTTCAGAAAGTTCTTCAACAATTATAGGTTATTCTAGAAGAAGATGAGGACTCCTTCCATATTCCTGTTTTCAAACTAAGCATCCAAAAGTGAATTTTCTATGGATCAGGAAACACAAAATCAAACTAGATCTCATCAAAGCAACAGATGCAAACCATCAATGTCTCCAAAGCTGCTATAAGAAACACGTCTTCAGTCATTTCAGAAGTTCATATATTTCATGAAGTCCAACAAATGCTGCCATAGAAACTGCATATGTAAAATTAACATGGTTCATACTCCATGGGCACAGTTGTGCATCATGATGTTCTGTTAACAAAACCAAGGCACTGATCTTTTGGAGAAAAGTATCAGCACTTTTTTTTGGATAGGGGAGGAGGGAGTGGTTTAATGATTTTTTATCTGGGTCGCTTCTGGAATGCATTTGAAAGAGTGACACCTCACACCATAGTGGCTTTATAATTGTGGACATAGGGTGCTGTAAGACAACAGGCAGGAAGGAATGCCAAAAGATCTTGAGGGAGGTGAAAGTATCTTACACTCCTGTCATCATCAAGTGTTAGAACTGAGCCTGATACCAGCATCACTGAAGCTGTATCAAAAACTATCCAAGGAAGTAGAGAGTGGTGTGTTGCTTAGATCATTTGTTAGAGCTGGTTGTTAAAAGAATGCACATATGAATGTCCTGCCTATGTAATATCCAGTTTTGCAGTCTGTAATACTAAATTATAATCTCACATTTTGTTCCCCAGGTCATCTACTGCCACACGTTCATGTTATTTCTTATTGTTTGTACCCAGTCTTTGAGTCAGCTGTAGTAAACTCTTGTTTAACTGTTTTTTCTCTTCCATAATGATCTGTCTCGAGTTTGTCTCTCCTCCAATTAATATTTCTACACTCATTGCCAAATTTCACCTGGCTGCCTCCATAGTCTGTGTATTTCAGGCAGAAAGGCTGCTTGTTTTTGTCACAATTTTTGTCATTTATCTGTTTAAAACACTTTTTATCAACAATGAACTACTAAAGTATCTTATCAGTCTTGAAAATCTTGCTTTTTTTTTTTTTTTAACTGCAAGTTTAATCATTATTACCAACATCATTCTGTCTTCCTTACACCCTACCTTTACATTGTGGCACTGTCATGTCTATTTGCCCTCTGGTTGCTGACTGACACTTTGTCTTCATTTTTAGCTAAGCCAGCCCAACTGCCTTATTTAGGCTGTAATTGACAGCCCAAGAAGCAGCATGATTCTTTCAGGTTTTTTTACAAGCGCTCTTTCCTACTCACACCACCTGTCCCCCGAACAAACCCAGCAAACTGCAGTCAAGGCACAAACCTCCCTTAGTTCCAAGCAATCACTTTGGAGCCACAGGCAAAATTCTATGATCAGCTTTCTCCTCACTACAGAGAATTACATGAAATATTCCCTGTGGTTTTGCTTCTTAAATCTTTTGCCATCATTGCTTCAGCTCTCTTCCTTGCCTTTTCTGTTTTCCTTAATTGTAGTAATAAAAATTGATTAATGAGTGTAACATGGTTTCATTATTAATCCTACGTGTGGCAATTACTTCGTGGATTTTTTTCGTAAATAGCTTTGGTTTCTCATTTATTTGGATTTAGCAGCGTGATTATTATTAGTCACACTGTGTTTTACAGAGCAGCAGCATTCCAGGATCCTGCACAATAACTTATTAGTAACCTTTCTTGTAAGGTCAACAAGAAGTCAAAATGCCTGGAGTTTAAAAGCTCAGGATAAGAAGCATGAGAAGAGGCCTGACAATTCCAAGAAAATGCACAGTCCGTGTAAGATTTTTAAAGATTAATAAAATAAAGATTAATTATGAGAAAAGATTAAATCAAGTCTTGTCAGGGTGATCTAGACCCTGGGAGAGTTAGTGTTCTTCAGTGTGTAGCACAAACACATAAAATTCATACCAATAAATAATGAAAAATAAAACACCACACTTAAGTTTTGGGTCATGTGACCTAACCTCATTACATCCATTATAATCCCATTATTAAATCAAATGTCAGATTGGAAGTGTTTTGAGAAAGTTTGGGATTTTCTTTTGTACTACAACTTCAGGTCTGAAACTTATTGCACTCTCACTCACATGGTGTGATTCTTTGGGCTGTCATGTGTAGGTCTATAAGTTGGACTTCAGTGATCCCTGTGAGTCCCTTTGACCTCAGGATTACTTATGATTCTGTGATTCTATAATTATCATTTTGAGATTAGACAATTTGTAATTTTTTCTGCATCATGAATGTAACTATTTGCTATACCATACTATTGTAAGCATCTTATGTGATAAAGACAATATCTTGCATTAGATCATGTTCATATTCCTTTAAAACGGTGCATACACAGCTGTTTGAAATCCATGCAGCAAGGATAAAGTGCAAGTGGAAATTATTTTTATCTCTGTGTAAGTGCAGCACAAAGAAGGATTGATAAAAAAGTAGTTTTAGGAACCATGGGATTTATTTCACCGTAACTTGTACAGGTGAAAAATAAATGCAGTGGGAGACATAATCATCATTAATTAATATCAAATACTTTTATTATGGAAATGAGAATTTTAATGGCCTGAACTACTGACATCAGAACTAGTTTGAAACCTCTGTTTGCTGCATTTGGATTAATAGCTGTTCCTTACAACATTTTTGGAAATGGAGAGTGAGTAAAAAATAGTAAGAGAGGAACAGCGGGATAAGCTTACTCTCTTGGACTCCTTCCCTAACCTCACTTTTAAAATGTCATCCAAGTCTTAAAAACCAGAGCACAAAACTAAATCATGCAGTTTAGCTGGTAATCACTTCAGTCGGGGAAGAAATTGATAGAAGATTTTCTGGAAGGCTTGAGGACTTTTCCTTTGCTTTGTTTTCTGTGGCTAGAATCTTATCCTCTGAGATGCAATTCCTTTGCATATATAAATAGAAACAATCTGGTCTCACTCGTTCTACCGCAATTAGGAGAAAGCAATCAGAGTTTGTTAAACAGACTTCAGAGAAAGAAGAATCTTATGTCTTAGAAGACAGATGTTTTCTGATTAAGCTTTCTGTCACAGCCTCATTTAAGTTGCATAAGTCACAGATAACTTTAGCAAAGGTTACAGTTGTTGGAATTCCACTGTTTTGTTCAGCTCTCAATAACAGCTTTGTTTAGTCGGTGAGATAGTGTTTAAAGAGTTTGAACCTTCTTAAGAGCTGAAGCAATGCTCTGTCCTCAGAAAAACTCTTCAGTGTCTTGCAAACCTAAATAATCTAAAGTCTGCCGCTGAGTCATCTTCCTACTTTTCTGCTTATGCTATGGAAAAAGGTTAGGGAGAGCTAAAGGTTACTAAGTGTTTTTTCATTAATACAACCTCATTTATGCAGAGGGTCATGTAGTGACAGTTGTGTAGAGACAGTGATGCTGCCATAATTGTTTTTGCTTATACTTCTGACTACAAAATTTCCATTTATTTGGCTATCCTTTAAGTAACCATTAATTTGTTCAGTTTTATAAAATAATTCTGTGTAAAGGGTTTTTTTTCCTAAGATGAGCTTTTCCCAAAACTAGGAAAAAATTCTAGATGTAGGGGGTAAAAAAAAAAAAAGAGAGAAAGCAAAAATCCTCAAAATTCTCCACCCCTCTTGGCCCTTGAGAGAAAAAGGGCAAGACCATTTGGTCATAACTGAATTTCCCTATGTTTTGAAAGAGAAGTAGTGGCCTTTAATATTATCTGTTTGCTCAGTCATGGGCATGAACACATTCCCAAATATTGCTGATGCAGCTGATTTCTTAGAACAAATGAAATTCTAAAGATTCTGTCCTGACCAAGCATTCGCCAGCCTCTCAGAATTTCAAGAACTGACAGTAAATATATGTTTGGCAAAAAAAAAAAAAAAAAAAAAATTAAATATAACAGTGTTGCGGTTACTCCTTGGGTAAGACATTCTGCCATGAAAGAGTATTATATATATTCTAGTAGATACATAACCACCCAGACTGAAATTCTAGAAATAGTTAGAAATTCCAGTGTATTTTCCAGACTACATAAAAAGAAGACTAATCTTGAAGGGCTGTTGGATTTTTTTTGTTTATTTTGTTCTGTTTTGTTTCATTTTTTTAAATCATATTAAGTTCTAGATTTGAAGTAGATTTTGAATCACAGTTTTAGGCTGCCTCTGTTACAATTAGCTGAAACTGCTTCCTTCACTGGGTGGCTTTCCTTGCAGTATCTTTCTAAGTCTGTTTATGGATTAGTGGTGAGGTGGTGCATGATGCCACAAGACCTCCTTTCCAATCTCCAGGCCATAGCATCAGTTACAAATATTAAGGCTGAAGAAGGCAAAAATAGCCTTTGGCATAACCTACAGCAAACTGCTGAGACTGTTTATAGTACTATCTGAGGGCATCCAAAGCCCAACAGGTTGTTTTTCCTGCTAGATCGCTTCCTACCCCAGAGACAGCAAAGAACAAGTATCCTATAAAACTCTAAAGCAGCCTTAGGATAGCCATCTATTCGCATTATTTATTGCCGGGTACCTAAAGGTCCCAGTGACAGAAGAGAACCCAAGTCCTATGGTGTGTAAAAATGAAAAAATTAAAATAATCCCTACTTCAGGAATTTACATCTGTTTTACATTTAGCACCTGCTGATTCCATTGGGGGGATGTAAGCACATGCTTGTACGTCTACATCTTGCAAAAATGTGACTATTTTAATTTACTTCTCAATGCTGGTAATTTATCTTGATCTGAAACACAGTGACAAAAATGAAGTCCATGGAGCTTCATACACTTAATAAGAACAACTGAAAACTGCTGTGGAAATCAGTCTGCCAAAATCTAATTAGGGGCTCTAATTGTGTATTGTTGCTCAGAGAGTTTTTCACAAGTGAAAACTTGTTAAGATTAATTTTTCCAAGTGCCTGCAGCAAAACCAGTAATAAATATTGAATTCTTATGAGCTATGATTATGAAATTATTTTTTGTGTTCTCAATATAACAAAACCACTAAAGGTATTAAATATTTAAATTTACTTTGGAATAAATATTAAAACAAAAAACCAAACAAACAATAATAAATCAACTAAAGCATAGACAGCATCTTGGATCTGAACATTTCTAATCAAGTGCCTGCTTTCTCTCCCCAAGATCTTTTGACAGAATACATAGCAAATATTTAATGCAAACTAAAATGAAGAGACAATGAAAAAAATGCAAGGGAAATAGGTTTTGCATTTCAGAATGCTTTTGGAGAGAATCAAAACAGATTGATGAATGAGTATGAAATTATATTTAAATTTAGGATTAGTGACATGGAACCAAAGGCACATGAAGTCAGACAACAGGCAATTGGAAAAATAAGTTCTGTGATAGGGAGAGGTTTTTTCATTCATAATACCTTCTATATATGTAAGTAAGTGTTCTTTCTAGCTTACTTAGCATCTATTTTCTAACATCTATTGGAAGAGAAATCTGAGTTTTAGTGATGGTAGAGAATAGGACTTGACTGCTTAGGAGAGCAAGATTACTTATTAAGATACAGTGTACTACACTGAAAGACTAACATCCTTCTGTTCTGTGTTTTTTCTATTATGCTGGGGGTAAATTGGTTATTTTATTTACTTTCTCTCTTTGTCATGACTATTTCTACAGCTACCCTTTTATATCATTGGGTACCCTCTCCAGGGTTCCCAGCTGATTGCCTAAACAAAAGTTTCCAAAGCTTGTCACTGAAATAAAGCAATAACAAATGTAACAAAGGAAAAAAAATTGCAATTCAACTTCTGTGGAAAACAAACAAAAATTCACAGGTAAAAGTTTATGTTGAAGAAACTGCACAAAATGATCAACCAATAGTGACACAATTACCCAAGATTTACCTGGCCTGTTACTTAAATTTCTAGTCCTTTCTGTTTTCTTTGTTTCATCTTCCTTTTTCCAATATGGTATTCTTTAGTAAATATGGATGTTCGTAAAAAATAGGTGAACAAAAAAGAAAAAAAATTTGAAAGTATATAGTCCTGTAACAAAAAATAAAATTATTAATTTATGTTGTTTGTTGTTCAACAGAAAATACTTTCTTGCTTTAGCTTCCTGAAAATCATATGATCATTTTAGTTATTCCTGCATTTTGCTTTGGCTGAGTTCAAAATTCTTAGCTGATGATTTTAGAGCTCCTTATGTTCAGCTAAGTCTAGAAAGAGTTTAAATGACCCAAATGCTTTAAGACTCAACACTGAACTGTGAAATTTCCAGGGCTGTTCTCTTTAACCTAGAGGCATAGGGGATTTGCAGAAAGGGGGAGATGAAAATATCCAGAAAATATGTTTGCATTCCTGTTGGAGTCCTGCAGTGAATTTATGTCATTTGTGTGCACACAGGTTTCATTTATAGATCAGGAATTAAGTCAGAAATATTCTTTTTAACTGTTTTATGAGAAGACTTCCCTTTTTTAATGAATAAATTCATAGTTGCAGTTCTGATAATTGCACCTTCAAAAAGTATAGTTTAAAAAAGTACAAGAAGATGTGAAATAAAGATAGGCAGATCTGTGGGTGGCTTTTGTACAAAGGAAACTAAATGGGTCAGGATACGTCATTTTGGAAACCAACAGCTAGGAGAAGGCAGTTAGTGTGTGATTTTTCCTTTTTTTTTTTTTTTTTCCTCGAAATGCAGAAACTGGGAATCCTCCAAACAAATAATCAGACTGCAGGTTTAAAGCATACAAAAGGAAGTATATTTTCATGCACTGAAAAATTAAATTTTGCAAAAAATTAATCAGAGCCAGAGGAGATGCATTTAATAATTACTGATGGACTCAATGATTTGGTCTGAATTTCTGGTTCTAGTTACCCCAGCCTGCTGATCACCCTCCTTTTTGACATAACCTCTATGTCTGGGACAGCACAGTGAGCTAGGTGAACCCAGACTATCTGGGGCATTTCAACATTTTGTGGCACAAACAATCACAGCAAGATAAGCAAATAAACACTCAGTTAATAGAATACAGTTTCATGATATTTTAGCTCTGAACCAAAATCTGTGAAATAGTTACTGACTTGGGCATAATAGAGATCTTTCCACATACACCAGCTATGTCATGAGTCTGTTGGGCCACACAGGTCTGGAATATGGAGAGCCCAAATTTCAGTGGAAGTTATCAGGCAACCTGCCCCCAGGAGCAGAAAAGTAGGGAAGAAGTCCTACATTTTGAAGCAGGACTAGATAGCTCACAGAATTTTTACCCAGCATTATTTATGCTCTTGGAATCCATCAGCCATGCTGTGACTTCTGGGATTAGATCAGTCCTATGCTCATTTTTAAATATTTTTATTTGAAAGGATCAGCAACTAATGATCTGTATTACCCCAGGGTTATAATTGTTACAGTTTTACTGAATATAAATAGAGTTTTCAGACTACAGTTCAGAGTGAACAATTATATTAAGCAGACACAACAAAACAATGCATAAACAATCACTTCAAAAGATGAATTTGCTTGTGAAAGAACATCTTAGAAAGGTAAGCTGTGGCTAAAGCTCAGGCTTACAATCCACATGGTTTTGCAACTGGCTAGACATTAGGAAGGCTTAAACTAACAGCGTATATGTACATTCTTAGATCCAGCAAATGGAAAATGAACAATATGGTTGCATAAAAAGTCTAATTCAAGGCACAGAATTGTCATTGCCTGCTCTTCCTCAGTGTACTGGGCTGCTGAAAAAAAAAAAAATCCCAGCAATGTCAGTGCATTTCATTGTTCAGAAATTGTTTTGGGTGCCAAAGCTCAAATTCATGATTTCCCTCTTATTGTTGGGTCACCTTTGTGTCAAAGGACTGTTCCTTCCTCCAAGTCTCTGGGTATACCCAAGTCTGCATGTCAGAGTGATGCAGAGAAAGGAAAGTGGCACCTGTTTTTTCTAAAGAATGGGGAGCAGCAGAAGAAAACCTCCAAACCCCTGTCACAAAGAGTTTGTCCCCTCTACTTCCAATTCTCTTCTTTTGTCCATTATGAAAAAAAATATATATGTTTAGACCTGCCTCTTCCATTAACACAGTTTCTTGACACTCTGCCACTTCTTTTCTATAGATTTGCTCTTTGTGAGAGCCATGCACAGTAATAGGATGCAGGTATCTGCAGCATCTAGGTATCAATTCTGCTAAGCTGCTGCAGATGCAATCATCTTTTGCCTGAGTCTGAGGAAGTACAATGACTTTTCAGATAAAACTGTGGTTAGTTTTCCAAACTTCCCTAAAATACCAGAGGAACTTCCCTAATGCAGAAATGCTAACAATACAGTGGAATTAGTTACATCATTAAAATTAAAAAATTAATTTAAAAAATTGTTTTTCAGTGTCTACTTTTTAATTCAGGAGGATCTTCTGACTCTTTTGATAGTATGCTTTTGTTTGTGCTCAAGATTTCTGGTTAGCATAGTGTGCTGTAAAGTGGTTGCTCTACCAGTGTCAGCATCACAACCACAGACAAGAAAAGACCTTCTTCCCCTTTACCATTTCTGAACCCATCCTGCTTGTTCATTAGTCTTGACCATGTTGCCAAACCTTTATTCAGATATCTATTGCTATAAAAACTTCTAAATACTGCTGTCTCTCTTTCAAAACAGGATTGTATTACATTAATGTGGAAATGAAAAGGTTGTCACCGAAACAAACTGACAATAATGGAGGGGTTTTTTAATCATTTTTGGAATTAAAAACTCTCAAATTTCACTTGTAATGCTTTCAGGGTTTCCTCACAAGGGTACAAAGTGAGCATGTCAGACTTGCTGGTGATTTAAGTCTCATCTGCGGCTCCAGATGGCCTGTCCAGGCAAGAGAAGGACAGATGGCTTCAGATATTGCAGTGGTGGGAAGTAGAAAGACAGCAGATTTTTTACTGCATGTGCCTTTCCATTCTGAATTTTCTTTTTCCTGGAAACAATTTTTGTTGCTGCAGGAGCAGTTAGGTGATAGTGAGCGTGCCTTTAGCCCACTGCCTTTATAGTGGACAGACTTTAGGTCTCAGATAATGGTTGAAATGCACACAAACCTCTCAGTCTCTCAGATTCGGTTTTTTATTCTCTGACAAGGTTATATTCCAGTCATTAAAAGGCACATGTGAGAGCAGAAGAAACAAACATATTGATCTCAGATTATTATCTTTTTCCTTTTAAATCCTACTACCCTATCAACCTTTTCCTGCCAGAAATGCAATCTTATCTGAGGCAGGGAACTCAGAGAGGCTACTACTTCTAAACGTTATCCTTAAATTCTTTTTCATAAAAATTCTCAGAACCTAAAACGGCTTAAGGGTTTCCCTTTAATGATTTCACCACCATCCCACCAAAAAGTAAAAAAAATTAACCAAGATTTTTCTTTTTATTTTATTCCAATAAACCCAAGGCAGAATTCGACTGTGATTTTTTTTCTGTTAAAAAACAGTGATATCTGGACTTGTGTTCCCAATAAGCAAATTTGCAGTGCTGTGAAACTGTGAAAATCAAAGTTTGAATTACAACTGTCACATCTTCATGATTCAAGAAAGCTTTAAATCTGTTCCTCAGACACTAATTATAGGGTAATTAGTTAATCCTTGAATGGGTAATTTAGCCTTCACTGGGTCCTTTTGCAGGCCACCAGTTTCTGGCCTGCAAAATGGATATCATGGTATTGCTATAACACGCATGAGGATGGGCATGGCATTAAGTTATATTTCCAAATGCTTTATTAGATGCTGTTTAGCTGCCATTTCCTAAATTATATGCTAAGTGTTGAATTATTTTCTGAAAACATTTCATCTGAGGACATTTCCTAGACATATGGCATTAGCTTTCCTGACAGGAAACCAGAAACCGCTGTCGAGAATGTCTTGGCTGCTGTGCAGTGTCAGAGTTGCAGTAACACAAAGATCAATCATTCTATTCAGCAGATTATAGAAGACAAACAGAAATTCCCTCTTTAGCAAAGGTCAATATTTGCTGTTGCCTCAGTTTGTAAAATGATAAAATGTCATAGGGCCTTAACAGAAGGGAATAACCTTTAAAAATAAAAAGAGGGAAGGGGCAAAATTAATAATCTTTATTACAGAATGCTTCCCAGTGAGAAAGAACAAAACCTGTGATAGAGACTAACATATTAGGAAAAGAAAAGGAGAAAAAAGGTTTTGTGGAGCAAAATGAGGGTGGATTCTGAAATAGCATCTTGTTAACATACTGCTGTATTTTCCAGCAGAGATTAAAAGAGCATTTTCCTGCTCTTTTTATGATATCCATCTTTCAATCTGTGGAAAGACACTGTGTTCTTAGATTGAAATATTGCATGATAAGTACACAACCAGAAAAAATATTGAAAATAAGCCCTCTTTTTACTGGAGAGCTGAAAATAGAATTGAAGGAGAGAAAAGCACCTCATTTCTCCAGGAGGCTAAAGCTAAAGCTAGAAATTATTTAGTAGTGAACAATCGGTGTGAAACCAGCAGTCTATTACCTTATGCCATGTAGGTCAACAGGAGAGACAGGCAGAGAGAGAGAAGTATTGAAATTAAAGATTATTTTCATGCAGCTTGCATAATTGCAAATCATACACATGTTATTTGCCTCTTCCATGAACAGGGAAATGAAGTTTCATATTTCTCCCTTTAGAATCTTAAAATACTTTAAATATCTAACATAGAATGAATAAGTAGTCTTCAAGAAATATTTTGGGGTTTTTTTGCTCTCTGTCTTTCTGCACATTGCAAAGCCCAGACAACTTATTTAAACATTAGGAATTAATTTGTATCTTCAGAATTTAAGATTTTTACATCTGAAATTTTTACTTTTCTAATAAATGGCCAGAGAATATCAGACCCTTCTGAAAGACCAAGGTAAGGATGAAAGGAGACTAAAACTGGGCAAAATAACTTTTATGTATAATAGTTGGTAATAGCTGCACATTGACTGAAGTTCATTGTAGAGCCAGTCCTATCCTGTCATTAGAATGAGGATTTTCTTTCACAGCATCTTCTTCTGATTCAATTGTTTGCATTCAGATGGCATTTGCTGCCTATTCCCATACTGCAGAACCATTTCTAGAAGCATGTTTTATTTGCCACATGTATTTGGTTGCATTTCAATTTTGTGTTGCAGAGATCCTGTGAAAGAACCTTCAGGTCATTGTCACAGGTCACTCTTCACAGCGTCAACGCACTCTTTAATAAACTACAAGGCGACTAAAGCACAAAAGACACACTTGAAGCACTCTATGGCAGTCATTTGCAGCAAGCCTCAAGTTTTCATGACTTGACGTAAAATGTCGTTTTGATTCTATGTATTAATGATCCATTGTAACCCAGGTAGCTCATTTTAATTGCACTTGCTAGAACAGAAATTCCAGTCTTTAAAATTGACTAGAAAGGTGGTGTTATGAGCAGTAAACCAACCAAAAATTCACTATTAATTCCAATAACAGACAACTGACCTAAAAGTTTGGAGCATCTATTTTGGTTGTATGTCAAATATCCTTTTGTAGTCTGTCCTTATTGTAATCCATAGGAAAAATGGATTACAATAAGGGAAAATTATTAAGAGATAATGGATACATTTCCCTCAAGGGAAAATTATTAAGAGATAATGGATACATTTCCCTCAAGGGAAAATTATTAAGAGATAATGGATATTAAGAGATAATGGACACATAATCAGTTAAAATTACAGAACTGTATTTTTTCTGATTTTATTTAATAAGATATTGGCCAGATTTTTTTCTTTAAAAATCTCAAATACATGGTTTGGATGGTCGGAGTCCTTTGAAACATTGTAATTTATTAAGACAGTAGGAAAGGATGTCATTTGAATTCAATTACAAGAGAGTGATGCAGGTTGCCTTGTAGGCTGACTGAAAAATTATACCTCATCAATATTCATTAGAATCACGTTGCTAATCCTAACTCCATGGATCCTTATGCAACTTTTAGAACACTTACCTTATTTGCCACTTGACTGTCATAGCATTAAAATGTGCTTCTACATCCACCCACATGTATATTTGTTTTTAGCAAAAATCAAGTAACTGGAGATGCTGTGTACACTGAAAATAAGCAAGTGATAAAATTCCCTAGGTTAGCCCCAAATCTACAAGTCTGTTTTTTTGTACTTCACAATGTTAAGGGAGTAAAAGACCAATTTCTCAGGCTTATAATATTTATTGTATTATTATTAAAAGGAAATTGAATTCTCATTGCAGTAGTCATTTTCATATGCAGTGCAGGAAATAGAATTTGTCTTGAAGAAATTTTTGTGTAATATGAAGGACCTTATACATGCCTTTCAGTGTCAAAATGGAGTAAATTAAGTCCCAAATATTGTAACCTTCTTCTTCCTTTCAGAAAATAATGATACAATATTCTACTGTATTTTCTCTTGTCTATCTTCTGAGTTTTTTAAAAAAACCCCTTTTTTGCACCATTCAGAGGGAGGAAAAATCTCCCAAAATTTGTTCAGCAAAATCCTGTCACGAAGAAAACACCACTGTAAACAGCTAAAAACCAAAGGAATGTTATTTCCATTTTACAAATAGAAAAAGCAGAGCAGATCAGAAATATATGAAATATTAAAAAAATAGCCCACACATCAGTTCATTCTTCCTTTTTGTTGCTTTAAAAAAATGCTACCAACTGACAAAGTATATTGTGCTCGATGCTGTACAACCCCCTTTTCAGATAAATGGGGTTTGTTCCTTTTTCCCAAAAATATAGATTGGAGGAGATTCCCGAAATACAAATGATTTGGTTGTCTGATAAATTATTTCTGGATTTGATTGATCCAAAACACAGATGTTCCATGTTGTATATGAGTTCTTTAAATGTAAAAGCAGTAATACTACAAATGAATTCCCTACTTTTCTGGTAATTGTTATATTTTTCTGAAAGGTGAGGCCATTTTTTTTTAAGTTGCTGTGTACTTGAGTTTGACAAGAATTGAGTTTATCTCAGCTTCAGAGGACAGAGGTAAACTTTTAGTTTAAAAATAGGTAAGGAGTATGCCCAAATGTGGGAAGTGTGGCAAAACGCTCTGGACACATTCATTGGCAGGTGAATTCCTGTGAATAAAATTCACCTGTGGCATTTGGACTACAGATGGAGAAAGCACTGGTTCAAGTAGGTGCAATGTTTTTTTCAGACTTTTGTTACTAAACGAAGCTGTTGAAAGGTGACGTGGGTGCAATGCTTGACCTGAGCCCCAGCACTACTGAAATGTGTAACGCAACAGGTGTAAGAGAGGAGATTTCAAAATGGCACATAAACTTTGATGGGCAAGGTAATGAACAGCAAAAACACTGGTTATTATATGAAAGTGGAATGTGCAATTAATGTTCCAGTGACACAGAACAATTCTAGTAATTGAGAAAATCCCTCTGTGATTTTAAGGCACTGTGCCAAATGTACTAATGCCTTTCTCGTCTAGGAAGTTAATCTGGGATGTTGCTTGCATGTCGTCCAAAACTTGGCTACTAGGGACTGAAAAGCTTCTGATTTAGACTTACCTGGGCTCCTCAGGTTCAAAGTTTAGAGTGTTGCCTGTCTTGAAGGTGTAGAATTTGTGAGGAGCCAACAATCCTCCAAAACAATCCATAAACTCCTTCATGTTCAGGGTCCCCAGTATTGCCCCAGGCCATGGGGTGGGTGAGTCTGTGAATAGTTCAGAAGATCACTGAAGTCATAAACCTGTTTTTCACTCAGTTTAACCAGTTCTTCAGATTAACCCTGTAACAAAAATATAACACTAGCATTTCTAGCATTTTCCAGCTGTGAAAGGGATCAGATAACTCTTCTCTAATCATCCATGGAAACTCTAAGACCAACAATAACATTTCTCAGTCACATGTGTTTAATTTGGTTACCCTTTCTGCAAATTCAGGACGAATTCTGCCTGCTTAGAAGATTGAGCATTACTTATAAAGGAACTTGTCAGCCACTAGTGAAAAACATTTCTACAAAGGTGTTGCACATAGCAAAAGATGGCACACTGGTTACACAGCTGGGGCATTAGGAAAATTAGGGTTTTTTAACATGCTTGCTTGAGGGCATTTTCAAACTACTGAAACAGATACAAAATTAGGTTCCATAAAAAGATATATTCCTACTCTTTTGTAATCTCCAAGTGTAAATCAGCAAAAGGAACTGTGGAGAAGTAGTAACAGCTCCCTCCAAGTGAAGTGGATATATTTAATCTCTGAAGCAAAGTCTGTTTCAGCTGCGTTTGGGAAAGGAACTAGCTTGTGTTACCCTGCTTGCACAATCTTTCTCCTCTCTTCAGTAAGTAGCCAGTGAGCAATCAGGCCACACATGGAATGAAGAGGAAGTATTGCACAAGCTGATTGGTATATGGACAAACACACCCTCATGTACTAGGAAGAGGAAAATCAATTCACATCAAGACTGATCAACTGTAGCCTTGAAATAAAACAGAAAATAAAATTCTTTAACTGAAAAATTTTATAAGATGTATTTTAAGACAGTCACACAGTGCAAGCTCTTAAACATAATTATATATGCTCATCTGTTTATAGGGAACTTAAAACTTCAGTGTCTCCTGAGCTTGAACAGTGACTCAGGAGAAGTATATCCCATAGTAATCAACCCTCAATGTGTATGAAACCAAAAATGAACTTCAGCTCCAGATGCCCATCTAGAACAAGAGTTGTTCCTCAGGATTATCTCTTAGAGAAGAGCAGCAGTTCACTGCAGAGAAAATTTTCTATAAAAATCAATTTCATCTAAAAAAAATTTCTGATTTTCTGTGTTTTTCTGCATCTTTCTAGGTTTATATGACTTCTCTTACCATCTCAACACTACTCCAGTGATTAAATCAGCACAGGGTACTTATTTTACTGCAAGCAAGGCAGGGAGAAAAGAACCACTTTCTAGAAAAATTTTGTGTTTTTGCAAAAGCTGCTTTTCTCCATTCAGCTACTTCACCTTGTTCTCAGCCTCATCTTTTTCAAGGTTTTATATTTCATTGGAGGAGGAAAGGGGTAGCCAGGGCTATTTTTAGAAGCACTGATTCACAGTCTTTTATGTTTCCCTATTCCCACCAGGCTGAGTGCTGGTTATTAGCAGAGTACAATGTCTGGCATACACCACAACAACATTCAGACTTTCAGCGTCACCTGAAATTACCCTGGAAATTTTCTAGAAAAAAAGACACACATTTTTAATTAGAATGTTGTGGTTTCTTTTTAATGAATTAGACTCATAATTTGGAGCTTATTTTAAATACATATTTAGTATGTTCTTTCCTTCCAAGTTACAGATATTATAATTTGTGTCTGAAAGGACTCTCCTAATCACTTGCATGAAGAAGGAGATCATATGAGTTATCTTTCTCAATAATTTCAATCAGTGTGAAAACAGCAGAAGAAGAGGAAAGAAAGAGGCACTGAAGCAGAACTTATTTCTTGGTCTGTAGTATTCATTAATATTTTGATTCATTTTTGTTCTCAGCCAGTTGAGTAGAATACATTTTATTTGGCTTCTTATGGCACACACCCCCCTCTCTGAATTTCGCTTACACTTAATTTATAATCTCTAGGCCAGATTCTTTCACATCCATCTTGTGCTGGGAAGCTCCATTAATTTCTATGGAATTACTTCCAATTCCAAAGAAAAGAATATGTCCTCCTTCGCTCGCTCTCCATTACAGCAGGGAGTGAGCTGGAGATGTGCTCCTGCTCATGCTCTGCAGGGAAACTTCTTTCAATTCCATTTGACATAAAAGGGTAGATATGAGATACCAGTAGTAGTGCAAGGTGTTGCTTGCTTTAATAAAAGTACATTTCTCTTTGCCATGGAAAGTGGGAATATTACATTTAGAACAGTTCACTCCACTTACCAAAGCAAGGGAATTTAGCCTTACATCCATTACATCCATAGTACAAAGTGAATCAATATTTCCCAGATGAAGTTTGCTTGTTTAGTATCTGTCACCTGTCACAGGCAGTACAAGAGCTAATTCCATTATCAGATTTAAGGAAAGCTACCAGCTCTGCTGATTCTCTTTAAGTAGCTGGCTCACACATCTTGATTATATCTAAATGATACAGTCTTGCACAAGGTTTGCTCTTAATCATTATATGGAAACAAAACACGTTCAATTCCCAGTCACTTTGGATCCCACTATTCTTCAATAAAACCAATCTGACTTAAAGATCACATATGGAGAAATGAACACACTTCATGGAGAGTAACAGGTTCTACATCTGTATTTCAGTTGAGAAATGCCACAACATGCCTAAACAGATTAAAGGAGAAAAAAAGAGTAGAGAAATTATACTTCTATCTTATATATTTGTTGTAGCTACAGGTATAAACATACTGTGGAACCCTGAATTACAGTCACAGAAAATCTGTCCAAAACCATATTTGTGCATGGACCAAGAATTGAAAACAAGAAGAATCTCAGGAAGCAACTCAATGTGATTCTGATTAGACTATCACCTGTAGGTAATTGACAAATCTGCATATGCTGGCTGAAATTAATGAAGACAGATGTTTTCTGAGAAGATTCAATTACAGTATTTTTACTTGACATGAGAACTAGCAAAGCACATCTTGCTTGCTTCAAACTGTTTGAGATGCTGAACATAAAGTACAGCCTAGCATGTGATGCTTATTACCTTATTTCACTTTTTGTGCAGGTTTTCAACCAGCTCCCACCTGAGTTAAGAACCTGTAAAGTCATGATTTAAAACAGCTGCAGCTAAGCAGCTTGGCTACCTGTAAAGCAGAATAGCTTTGCAGTACTGTGATGGTATGCAGCTGATCTTGTTCTCCTGTAAAATATGAAGAATATGCAAATCTTTTTACTATATATAAGCCTAGGATATTCGCAATCTTTTACTTTAGTGTGATGTTCTTGCAATAAACATTTTCAATGGTCAGAGAATAAAAAATATTCAGGTCATTAATTTCCTTTCAGCTTACTAAAAAAATCTAGCAACATAAGAAGACCAAAATATACGATAAAACAGTGCTTCACATGAACTGTCAGAAAAATTTCCAATAAAATCCTACACTTACTCCAATCCTTGGTTAAAGTAAGTAAATACTCATAATGAATTATCTGCAGGCAACTGGGATAAACCCACTCACTCACTTTGCTTTCTGTGGCAGTCAAAACCCCCTAATTTTAGCTTTATCCACCCACACACAGTCTAGCTGATTTCAGCAAGGCACTGCAGAGAGCAGAGACCCACACAGTATGCCAGCACTAGGCTGTCAACTCAGGATTTATTAACATGAACCTTCTGGATTATATTCTACTCTCTTCAGACCTCAGTAATTTGTATCTGTCCAAGGAAAACAAACAACATAAAATCAAAATAGATGAATACTGAATCTCTTATATTATAAGTTACATGTGCATGTTTTCTATTGACTACTCTCAGAATCTTTCTTTGTAAAGTGTATTATCACTCTCTATAAGTACCTGAAGGGTTTTAGTGTGGTGGGGGTCAGCATCTTGTCTCAAGTAGCAAGCAATAGAATGAGAAGGAATGGCCTCAGGTTGCACCAATAAAGGTTTAGAACTAGGTATTTCTTCACTGAAAAGGTGGTCAAGCATCAGAACATGCTGTCCAGGGAAGTGCTGGAGTCACCGTTCCTGTAGGTGTTTAAAAGATGTGTGGATGTGGCACTTAGAGACATGGTTTAGTGGTGGACTTGGCAGTGCTGGGTTAGTGGTTGCATGCAATCATTTTAGAGGTCTTTTCCCACCTAAATAATCCTATAATTCTCTGATTAACTCCAGCATTCTTTCTAAAGAAGGGATCACAGCTGAAATAAAGAATCAATTCTCTCTGGCTGCTGAAGACTTGTCAGGCTTCAAAAGCTTAAAAAAGCTTCAGTGCTGTGTTCCTCGATTCCCTCCCGCCCACACCTGCACCTCACCCCGTGTTGCTGCAACACTGCACAGGGCTGCAGCCCCCTGCTGCTCTCACCTAGCAAAGTGCAGCAGATAGGTGATGTCCCTTAACAATCCTGCCTCTCAGGAGAAAGGGGTCAGTGCTCGGAGTTAGCGGGGGGAATACACACAGCCGATGTATTGTAGGAAAGGTTTGCCCTCGAAAGGGCCTTGGCACATTCCCAAGTGTGATCTGTGTTGCAGATATTTCCTCATCTGGTTTTGATGCCATCAGCACGGGGTGGAAATTGGGTAAAAGTCAAGCTTCTTCATATGCTCTTGCTTGTACTGCAGAAAAGGAAGCTGAGGAATCAGAAAGCTTCACGGAATTCTTCTAGATGCAGTAACAACACAGCACACTTTTTGTCAGTGCAGTTTCCAGACATGGTAGTTAGCCAGAGATTAATTCCTCAAAAGACATTATACCAATTCCTCATATATCCAAGAGTAATTTTTATTTAAAACATTTCGTACTGTAAAATGGAGTGTGATACACTGCTGGGGTGATTATTAGCACAACACTGGGCACTGCAGTGAACTGAAGGATCAGCCTGTCATGCAGTTAGGTGGGTAGATGAGCAAAATGTTGTGGTGCTCTTTTGCCTCTGCGTTCTCATAGTGTTACTCTATTAATTTCTTTGTGTTAATTATCCAAATGAAACTCCTACCGAAGCCAGCCAGTGCATGCAAATACCCAGCTGAAAATGCATTTTAGAATTTGTGTAGACATATTGGGCTGTAGAGCAGACTGTTTGGTAAGCAGTGTGTAGTATATATTTTAAAAAGCTTTACAAAAACTCTTGATTTCATCAATATCTGTATCATGAAGTTTTAATATACCATGGGAAACATTTTCCATTAAGTTCAGCTTTAGGTTTGCAGAACTTACCTAGGATGTTTTCACTGAAATTTTAAGGGGTTTTCTTCCCACGCCTTTAACACAGAATACTATTTTTTCTCTGAAAGCATATCAGATCAGACCCTTACTCTCTGACACTGACATTTTCTGACCTTTTTTGTTACTGGTTGCCTTGCAAGAAATGCTCACACAAAGTGAATCAAACCAAACATTAAAATACTCACAATAACAATATATTCTTTCCAGGCTTCCAGTTCAAATCTCATTTTCTCTGTTCCTGCCTATTCATTTGTAAATTCTTTGTCTCTCATACATTGCAGTGTTCAATGCTGTCAATTAGGAAATTAATAAGGGTGAAAAAAAGTTTTGTGTGCACTGGCTGTGCAGAATGCCCTCTATCTGAAGCACATATTTTCTCTCCAGACTTGCTGTACATAAGTGTATCCTGTTATTCAATATATTTATCATTGGTAGCCCTACATTTTACTACTCTACCTCTTCCATAGATGGAAATTTGAGGTATAGAAATAATAGAGGTTGGATCTGCCAAAGGAACTTGATGTCGTACTGTTCCAGCAGCCCTACCAGGGTGTAAACAGGATGAGAATTTAGAATCTCAATTCACCCACTGCCTAACCCTGGAACACATGAAGTCCCTAAATAACTAATTTTGCACTATGAAGGTCAATAGATGTGTAACCAAGTTTTCCTGAGGATGTCCTACATCATCCAACTCTTTCCAGTGCCTTGTAGCTAGGATCTTGACACAAAATGAGGTTCAGAAATGGAATGTATCTCCAAGGATTTTATGTGGTTGGGTTCCACAAATTTTTCCCAGGTAAATGTAACCAGAAAGTGCTGGCAACAATGAACATAGTCTCAATTGCTGAGCCACATCAGACACAAAGCTGCAGGAAATCCAGTACCAAAACCACTGTAGCAACTGGTAATATCTCCACATCTTAAACAAATAATGAGATGTTGAAATTTATCATAGGAGAAGAGCAACAATGTGTTATCAAAAGGCCTGGGAGATCCAGAGCAGAACATGTATTTCACTCACTAAGAAAGATCCCAGGTAAAATCTGGATGCTATAGAGTTTACCAATTTCAGGATGAAGTACTAAACTTTAGTTTAGTTAATTTAGCAACATCAGGTGTAGCTGTATAGTTGAATGCTTCCAAGTTCAAAGTTAGTACAACATTACTTGAAATTACAATAGACTATCTGGGAAACACAAAACCAGTCCTCATGGTCTTCTATAACTTCAGCATATTTTCCTATGCATTATAAATTTATCCCCAAGACATTTTCATTATGAATCAGAGTACAAGTTCTCTGTGAATCAGAAAACACCTCTCTTGCATATTTTTCCCTTGTGCTGTCATGGGCACTAAAACATGTAGCAGTGACCTTTAGAATATCATGACTGACATTTCTACCTCACCACTATTGTTTCAGTTCTTTACAGATTGAGACAGAATGAATTGAGAATGTAATGATTCTATGTCCATTGTATTCTCACAGTTTGCTTTAAAACTCTGATTTTAGAGAGTTAACTTTCCTTTGGAACTGAGGCTTCCTGTCAGAGGAATTCTCTGGCTCTGGAAGGTGTCCTATCCTATAAAGGAAGCATTCTCCTTGTTTAGGAACACTGGTCTGATGTGTATTCAGAGCAAGAAAATAATCTTAATCTAATGAATGTACTCATAGTTTTCAGTGAAAAGAGCACAGTTCAATCTTTTTCAGGCAATTATATACTTAATAAAAATAATAAAAAATCAACGATAAGGTTAAAAATTACTTTTAGTCTCCACTTTTAGCCATAGAAATTACTTTTTAATCTCACTACCATCCCATTTGTCCCTAAAATTTCAGTTCTTAAGAGGTTGCATTGTAGTATTAGACGTGGAAAAACATGTTTACTTCTTGTTGGGATTGATCAATGTGAATATTAAATGATATAAACATGAGATACATTTTGAACTCTTCTTCTGTTGCACCGTGCTCTGTGAGTCAGTAGCTGGACCACATTGAATGAGAGAAGGCTGCTGATTATCATTCCAAAGGGATGTTTTGGGCTCCTGTCAAACCTTTTTGACAATGCAGGTGAATTTACATTTCTGATCAGGGACCTATTTTAAAGGGCTTTTAATAACTTTTTTCACTGGATTTGTTCCATACAAAATAAAAATTATTTAATTTCCTGAAGAATAAATTCAGATTGAAGAGTGGGATGCAATCATAATTTTAAATTCCTAGGATCTCAGAAACATGAAGTCTTTTTATTGCTTTCCCCCCTTACACTGCTGCACTGTTTGCCTTTAACCCTAATTTAACTTGATTTTCTTTCAAGTTTTACTGTCTCTGGATAGATTTACTGTTCAATATATTTATGTCTTTCATTAGGGGGCAGCAAAGAAAGAATCAGAAGATTAAATTAATTGTTTCTATTTTTATAATTCAACATTAGATCCTGAACTAGTCACTAGATGTCATTCTAACACACCAAATAATTTCTTTGAAATTAGCCAGTGTTCTACTACAAATGTTACCTGTCTCTTGAATTTCCATTTAAAGGTGAATGCTTGCTTTATTGCATTCCCTACTCATTGCAGCTGCAACTCATTAATTGTTTCAATGTTTCGACCACAAAAAAAAAAGCTGCTAGATTGTTGGAGCTAAAATATTAATATCATCAGCAATTCTTGCATTACATTGATTTGTCTTTTGAGTCTCATTAAATAATCATCTATTTCTGAGTTCAAAAGATTTCAAAGATTTCATTAATTCTAGCATGTTTGAATATTGTCTAAAATTCATATTGAAAGTATATTATTCATTTTCATTTCATTATATCACCTGACCCAGGAAAGAGCAATTATGCAGCTCTTGGTGATAATATTATGCAGCTTTGGTGACCATTTTCCTGTTCGAGTGAGTAGTCAAGAAAACAACATTCTTACACAATATTTTTCAGTGAAAATTATAATCAATCTCTTTTCAAAATATGCCTGTCAGAGGAATTGATCATCCTTATGTCATGCTATCATTCTGCAGTAGAGGAAAACTGGCCACTGCCAGGAAGATAATAGCAAGGCATTCTGGAGCTTTAACTCACTGTCTTCCACTGCATCCTTTTGTCCTTTGATCCCTCTGATTGCTGGTATTTTTGTGTGAGTGTCATGGCTAAAATATGAACCTTACTGAAGGATCTCAGTGTGTACCCAGATGCAAGATTGAAGAAAATTAAGACAGGGACAAGGTCAGCCTATTGTTCCAATCTTTTGCCTTTATTTTCTTAAGTTCTTGCTCTTCCTTTCAATCCTCCTCTTGAAGTCCCAGTGGTTTAAGATGGCTATTTCCCAGATAGATCAGTTCTGATCAATGATGGATCAGTTGATTCAATGCTGAAACATGACTGTAAGCTCCTGCATGTGTCTGGGTACTCTGATTTACAGACCAGGAGCTGATGTATTTGCTGAAAAACTTTCTGCCTTGGTTTGTTCAGTGCTCTTTACTGTAGATTACCCCTTGCTCTCCCACCAGTAAAAGAAAATGTGTGAATTCTTAACTCATGATGACCAAAGTCAGTTACTTTAAATCAAGTAATTGATGGAAGAAGTTTCTATAAATCCGACTAGTTTTGATTGAGGTAACCTAGGCTGGGTTCCTAGAAGCTTTCCAGTAAAGAGGTGGGGAGTAGCAGAGGAAAGTAAAGAACAGCTGAGGGTAATAAAGGCTCCATCTGATATGGATCAAGAAGGGAGCATCCACTCACGGAATATGCAGAATTTAAAAAAAAAAAAAACTTCAATAGAAAAATATTTGTAGAATTCAATTTAATTTAGAGAAATCCAGCTTGCTACATGCACCAAAAATGAACCAAATTAAACACAGTGAGAAATTCACACATTGAGAGTTTTTTTCTTCATATTTTGTTCTTGGTCAATCTTACGAGAGATTAAATCTTCCATCATCATGATAATTCCTGGACTACTGTAAAGAAAAGAGTAGCAAAAATGTTAATCTATGGGTAGAGTCTCATGAAAAATTGTTCCTATGCAATTAATTTGTAAGGTACTGTATCGCAGATACATAGTCTACAAGTGAATATAATTTTTACCCATTGAAGAACAAAGCAATTAATTTTAAAATTTATAATGAATAATATAGAATAAAGGCAAAGAAGCTTATGCTTCATTAGGTTTTATTTATTATTAAGTTTATATAGAACCTTTGAATCAGTGCAATTTTTTAATTGACAATTTAGGTAGATCTGTATATATATGCAGATATATTTTACAGCACATTGCACACCTACAGTGTGACATCTGATGATTTACAGTTACCTAGAAAGTCTATTAAATTAGTTTGCTGCAGAACATTTACACTGCAAGTTACTTATCATTTTCAAAAGCTTTGAATTTCCATCCAGTTCTTAATTTGTGCAACCTGTCCTTTCCCAGGAGAATTATATTGTTGAGAGGGTATTGTTGACCCAAGATAAAGAAGAGAGAAGGGGCAAATATTTTTGAAGAGAGGAAAAGCAAACTCGTAATCTAATCATATTTTATGTGGAAATTAAAGCCTTGTAGTTTAGTCATTATTTTTATAATAGAAATAAGCACAAATTTACCTTTGAGAGCACCTAAATGGTAGATATCACTGGTGGATTTGTCTCAAACCAGAGAAGTGCAATGCAATTCATGTATGCAGCTAATTCTTCGTTTCAATTATTTCAATTTAAAATGTTGTTGGACACAGAGTCCTCCTAGACTACCTGGAGTGTTGAAAGTTAATTCTAGTGATTGAAAAATGGAGCATGATGTTTCCTTTTATCTTCACTTCTGTGGATTTCCTCTGGTGGATGTGGTGTAAGTGCTGCACTTTCTAAAACAGCATGACAGTAATGTATAAACTGTATCAACCTCTGGAAGATGTATTCTTAATTTTTCCTTCTTCTTTCCCTTTGATAAGGGACTCAGTCCTTCTGGAAGCAGGTATCTCCATACCTTCTGGAACAGTTCTTTGAGCAGTTCAAAGGGGGAGCAGGGACTGACCTTAAAACCCACATTATAATTTTTGTTGCATATGCTAGAAAATAGACTGGCCAGAAATAGACCAGTTCTGCATGAAATTTTCTTAGCTGATCCATTTAAATATTTAAGGGTTGTAACTGGAAGAGTTATAGAAAAAAGATTCTGTTACATAAAAGTATTTCTCTAAAAGTATTTCTTTGCTAGTGCTACTAGCAAAGAGGACAGAAGTACAGAAAGTCCGAATGCAAGAACTGCAAAGTAAAATGAGTCCTTCAGATATGGTGAAATGCTTTTGTGTTCCCAGCCTTTCAGTGAGGAAACACAGAGCTTTTGTCCTAACCTGAACAGCTCCTCCTAATGCAGTTTGAAGTCATCCAACCTGTCTTTAATAAATTACTCTTTAAAGTTATAGCTTCTCTTTGATATACCTTTCATAATCTTACTGAAAAAAATCCTGGGACTAAATTCTCCTCCTAGCAGCAGTTATCAGAAGCTAAATAGGAATAAAAGAGATGGATTGCATATTTTCACAATGGAAGACTGCAGAATTGTTGTGTAGTTTTACATTTTTACTTGTTGCCCTTTGTCAATTTAATGTTGGCAGCAAAACCATTATGCCCTGGACACTTCAATCTCAGCAAATTTATAGAATGTATGTCAGAAGTACTGCATGATGAATTTACAAAACCCATCACTATGGAGACAATAATTATTTCAAGTATTAATCATTACAGATTTTCAGAGAAAAAGCTTCATTCTTTTGTGGAACAGGAACCCTGATAGTGTAATTCAAGTCTTGATCTAATAAATGTAGAAGCCTACTAAAGGTATTTTTCTTTCCACCTACATATAGTTAAAACCAAGACCACAAATGAATTTCTGACACACACATGAGATCCTTCAACATGTTCAGACGTCTCTGATTTGAGCCATTTTATACCCCTGTTACAGAGATGCTTGTGATTTAGCTGTACCCACACAGTTGTGTTGGGAAGATGCAATATTTGTAGAAAAATAAAGATTTTTCCCCCATTTAGCTCTTCCACGCCTTGAAGATCCACAAGCAGCTACACCTTGCACTGTGCAATGTGCAAAGACAGTGACATTATTTTACTGGCCAGCTGACAGAAGTCTGGGGTTTAGCCCAACACCACCACCTCATCCCAGTCTGAGCACTGTAGATAGAAGTAACATTTCTCTCCTCTCCTGGCAGACATAGCCCTGTCACCAGAGTCCTCATACTGAGAACAGAAACTCAGGTCTTTATCATAGGCAAGAGTTTCCCATTTTGCCAATCCTAGTCAGATAAAGTGAAGCTTTTGTTTTTGTGACGTGATTTAAAAACTTGGGTCAGGGCCTGAGGGAGACTGTAGAGTATAAATCAGTTTTCACTGGTTTATGTTACATTAAGTATGTGTGAATACATTTGTGTGAAAGCTTTAGGACTTCTCCTCCTGTGCAAGTGAGACCCAGTCAAGTCTCTTGAGCTACATGAATAATTGCCAAAATTATTGTTACTTATGCTTAATGAGTACCTGAAAAGATGCCTGGTTCTAATAACTCACCTTGGAGTACCCTGTGCTGTTTAAAATTACCTTGAGCCCAGTTGTTAATGATCATTATACAATTGTGGCAGCCCAGGGGACTGGGTTGCCCTTGACCCTCAGGAATCTGAACTAGACTAAGTATGTCTTCATTTTATCAACTCACAGTGTTAAANCCTGTTTGAACATGAGGAGATTGAAAAAAAGTTATTTAAGAGGAAATTGCAAAAAATGTTATTTAAGAGGAAATTGCAAGATGGCACAAAATAGCAAGGAGAGGGCGGAAGTTTAGCTCATATTTTGGCTTTACTGTGAAGATTTCTTCATGAAGTCGCTAGCTTCCATTAAAATATCACCTGGACACCCATTCACTCTTTTTTTTTTTCCTTTTATAAGAAACTAAACACTGCAGTTCATTTCGGTCCTTTGTGTCCTGCTGGAAGTCCCTCTTATCCTCCTTCCTCCACTCCACTCTGTTTCCTCCCTCAATTCCTGCCTCATGAAGCATTAAGAGCTTTGAGTATCCCCTGTCCCTCCATATAATTACTTCCATCCCCCAGGCTCCATCAGGTGGATATGCCCCACTACAAATAGGTTAGACAATGCCTTCTTTCCCATGTTGGCTTCTGCAATTCTGTACTTTATTTGAGCTACTTCTGGAGGGCAATCTATAGGTTCACCAGTTTTCTTTCAAGTGATTTTTTGCAGCAACTCAGTTAAAGACGACATAGAGTAGCTACTTAGTGTTTTTTTCTTTTCACAGAATAGCAGGGAAAAGCAATGTGGTCTATTCCTAATGGGGATTACTGCTCAAGGCTATGCAGGTATAAAGGTAGTCAGGCTGGATTGGTCAAAAGTGAGAGCAACTTTTCCAAAAAAGGGTAGCTTTTGGTTTAAGACAAAGACCAAGTCTACTAAAGGGCCTTCACAACACAACAGAAAAGTGGTGAGATAGTGAGGTTCACTCCAGGAGTGTGCTGGTGCCAGCCTTCTGCCCTAGTACAAGCTATATGACAAATGGAGGAAGAAACATAGGAAAAAATACAGCACTTGTTAGCTGAGCAAAGGAAAACTTACTTAATAATTGGGGAAGTGCCTCTAAAGGCAACTATCATCCGTTTTGGTTTTTGTGTGTGTAAAAAGGATCCCTGTCATAACAAATAGATAGAAAGAACCTTCACAGTCCAGCTACTTTCCTTTGCAAAGTGCTTGTCTTCTATTTTCCTAAAAATTTGCATGAGTGACTGGCTCGAGCACTGGCAGAAGGAAAAGGAGTGAAGCAATTTACCCAATGGTAATCTTTAGCCATTTAAAGCCTTGGAGCTGCTTTAATTCGGCACTAAATTGGCTCTGGCAACAGTCAGTCCTGTTTGTGTTCAAAGCTTAGCTTTCCACTGCTTCAGCTGGAGGAAAGCATTTGCTCTCTGTCACCAGGTTGTGTTGTGCAGCTGAGCAGGCTGAAGGCAAAGCCCTATGTGTGTAGCCCTGGTTTCTCACCTGAGATGTTTTGGTTTTCTGAAATTCTTTTCCCAAGGAATTTTTTGTAAACAAGAGACATTTTATAAACTGTACCTATGTTTTCATTCCTTTTCCAAGGAGGGACTTCTTGATGTTCCTCTAGTCTGGCCAATGTGATTGAAAAACTTTGTCTTTTTTTCACCAATCAAATTGGTCTGTGTAGAATAATATAAAAAAGAGACACATCCCAAAAATAAAAGAATCATTTTCAACCTTCTAAAGTTCAGAGTCTGTGTCGTTTTGGTGTAAAACAACATCACTATGTGCACACAGGCTGACTTGCAGCATCTCCTTCCAGACAGGGCAGGCCATCAACACTGTAGGGTACAGCACCTTGCTGCAGCTTAGTGGTGTCCACAGAGCACCAAATTGTTCAACTGTGCAAGTCCAAAGTACTTCAATCTCATCTCTTGTGGGTTTTGCACTGAAATTGGCTCTGGGTGCCTACACAGCCTGTTACAGCTGAAAGGCTCCTCACTGCTTTTGGCAGAGAGGTTTTTTTCCAGCTAAGAGCAGTACATGCCAAAACTCAGAACAGGCTTGGGGTGTCCAAAAAAATATATCTGGTGCATTAAGAAAACATCCATAAAGGAAGTCTCAACTCTCTCCCCAGATCTTGAGGTGTCTTTGCACATTCAGGCAGAAATGCTGGCCGAAGAACAGAGTCCACAGCCCCTGAGTGCAGGAGCAGGGCTTCAGGCACTGAGCCATCTGCCATCTATTTTACTGAGAGTGGTAAAAAAGTGAAAATGTACATTTATTCTGCAAAAACTGATTTAAATTTTTAAAAATCCAGAAAGCTGAAAACTGAAGTCTTCGGTTCATGGGTGTGTGACCCAAAATTAATTGCTAAATCTGCTATACAATACGATCAGTTAATTAGGGCTCTCTGGTTCCTTGCATACTAGAGGACACGATCATCTGAGTTTGCTGTTTGTATACTGCAATGTACTGAAAATAGAAAATAAAAGTTACACATGACAAAGTATTGATTAATTGTCTCCAAAAAACAAAAAGACAAAACAGCATTAACCAATTATACAAATCTTTAAAAGACAAACCCATGGAAACAACATTTCCTTCTGTTACGGCTTCGTTTGGAAGAGCAGGCTGTGCTCCTGAATTAATTTTACAGCTGAGACACAGCTAATCCACAAATAAGCCTGTTACAGTTGGTGGGCACAACAAAAGCAATGCTTGCCAATAGGCACACATGACATCTGGAGCTTGGAGGCAAATTTAAGGAGAAAAGTATTTTCGGTAATACATTAAAACTTCAGTAGTAGGACCTCAGAGAAAAATGTATTCACAAATATCCATATCTACTATAGATTGTTACGAGGAGCACAGGCTCACAAGGCATCCACAAATAAGATAAAAACTATTTTTTAATATTCTCACTGATATAAAATTATGTATAAAAAGGTAGAAACTCACACTTTTCTTATTCTTTAAATTAATTTCTTCTACAGAGAGGACTAAAATTTTATACTAATTTTAATTTTAATATGCTATTACTGAAACCTATTTTCAATATATTAAATATTGAAGCACTGAAGTATTTCTATTTGAACAGGATTTGGAGTAGTACAGGTAAGATCCTAGCCCTTTTGAGGCCATTAGCCTATCTCCTAAGATTTCTAAGGAGACCAGAATATTATTCTGAAAATTCAGGTACATGTAAAACTTAAAGCTGATAACTGTAAAAGAAATTTACTCTGGAACCACTACCAGTATTTTGTTTTCAAGAAATTTGTAAACTTCGGGAGTTTCACAAGTGAAAAAGGAAAAGTAGGTTCATTCACATCATCCCCTTATCCGGTAGAACTGATGCCAGCCAGGTGAGTAATCTCACTTCTCGTGTGTTGACACTTAGTACACACTAGCCATGTCAGATTTTTTAAACATCCATAGGCCAACACAAAGCCCAGCCCTTAGGTGCAGAGATGAGGAAGAAATGAGAGGCTAGTGGGAAGGCAGACTATGTTTGTCACCTATCTCCTATATGCAATGCTCTCGTAATGGAAATGACATTCAGGCAAACACTTGACCAAGTGCTAATTTAGGTAATGACTTTAAATAAAATGATTCTCGTGCTTAAACATCATATGAATAATGAAGTGCTATAAGGTGTAAATCTGTCACTTGCAGAGAGACATATAAGGTAAAAAGCAGGTTGTTTGCATTTTCTCAAGAAAAAAAGAATTCTGTGGTCCTCAAACTATAGAGGGTTACAGACTGGTAGAAAATATTCATTCTCAGCATGTACAACTAAATTCAATGGCTAATTATAGCCCCATTAAGACCATGTGTTCCACATCATTTGAGTAAAAAAATACAAAAGGATACTAGTAATGTGAAATTTAATGGCAAGAAGGAAATTCCTAGTTTATATGGGAATACACTGCTAATAAGAGCTTTAATGTGAATAAATTGATGCTTTAATGGTAGTCAGTTTCAGTGTGCATTGTTAAAATTTAACTGCATGTAAAGGAGCAACTATAACTTAAAATGTATTGGCCTTTGCCCAGCGGTCTGGAAAATGCATTGCTTGGTCAAAATCATGAGACAACTGTGCAAAATATTTTGTTATCATATCAAGAGTTGAACTGCATGACTGCTATTAAAACCAGTGTAAGTGGCAGGTCTTGATATCCTTTTTGTATTGCTTTCCCATTGCTATCTCTACAACCCACAAAAATTTCTAGTAAGCTCAAGTTTTAAAAATCCAGCCCTGAATATTTACAGAGAAGTTTGTGTGAGATTTGCAGATGGTCTGCCAATAGCATTTATGCAAGAAAATATTTTAATGATGCTAAAACATTTGGTCTTGGCTTAAGATATTGGCAAGTTCAATTTCAACATAATTGACTGCTTGTTACCTCTATGGGTTTCCAATAGAAGTGATCCAGCTTCTGTTTTAGCTTCTTGAGCAGCACTGGAGTACTGTAAGAGCCAGTCAATCTCTGACATCTCCAAGAAAAGGGTTTCTTCATCAAGAATGGGTTAAAAGAGGAGCTTTTAAGCAGGTGTGCCAGCTCTGGAACTTCCTGATGCAGAACCTACTGTGAGAGCTTTGCAAAAACCCTTGTAATTTTTTTGTTCTGATTTCACATTTGGGTGTGGTACAGTGGTTTAGGGTGCCAATATTTTCTCAGGAGAACATTAATTGTTTTCTGGAATGCATTAATTAGCTTGCAATAACCACAAAGCAAGAGGGTGATAATTTTGGACAAACGTATGTCATTGGGACAGTTCTTGAATGTGTTCTATCTTTTGACATTTGCTTATCTCTTCCTAATGCAGAAAGTGCACACAGTTGAAATGCCCTGAATTAATGGTGAGACTGGAGGTTGGCCAAGGGAGCAGCAACTGCATTCTGTATGGCCAAGCTCAGGTGAATCCCTGCTGGTAACATGGTGAAGCAAGCACTGGGCTGTTTCAGAAGAGTTAATTTCTCAAAGCTGATGGAAATTTTCCTCCCACACTTATGATGGTCACATATTCAAACAATAATGTGCACGACTGCACATCAGTACCGAACCAGGCTGGCACCCTGTATGGTGTTTAACTCACAAAGTAGGAGAAGCTCTGCGAAAAAAGAAATCCTTTGACCAAAGAAACCCTCTCATCTTTTGTGTGCAGCTCTTCTTTTCATCCTCAAGCAGTTTCTGGATTTAAAGTAGTTCTTTCCTCTGTTCTATCATGGATGAGAAGAACAAGATCGTGACTCCCTTTGTGAACTCCCTGAGCTGTCTGCTCAGTATCAAGATGAAGAGCTCATCTGCACAATAGAGGCAGGCTTTTCAATCTCTAGTTAGAGACAAGTTCCCAGCATGGAAGCAGCCAAAATCATGCTCTTGGGGAGAATTTTAAGATAGTCTTTGTCAGTTGATTTGCAGATCCAGCCTTCAGCTATGAGAAAACACAGAGCAGTGCAGTGCAGTCCAGAATGGATCTGTGCAGTCAGTAACTGCAAGGTACTTCTGCTGTGGTTAGATCTCCCAGCAATCACATAACTACTCCCTGAGCCTTGCCCCAGCAGACCATGAAGAATTAATGGAGATTCTCCATTTTAAAAGCTAGGATAGAAGGCATTCAAGTATCTCTAATGGCCCAAGTGTATCATAAACCAGGCTGAACTCTGTGTGGCAGCAATTATTCAGTGCAAAAAAGCCAAAGAACAATTTAGGATCTGTATTTAGAGACTCACATATTTGATTTAAAAGCACATTAACAGCATCCCAGCTATGTGTTCAGTATAAGGGGTCTAACAAAAGCTGGCTAATTTATAAAGACCAAATGAAAAACCAAAAAGTTGTAACATAGTCAAAATAATGTCCATTTCTTTAAAGGTGATAATCACATTTTCTCTGTGTATCACTTTTACTAGCCTTCTATTGAAAGACCTCACACTTAGCTTTCCTGAGTTGAAAAAGTCAGCACTGTTATAAAAAAAAAAGGATAAAACATATTTGATACATCATATCAGCAGTTTTGTTTGAGTTTTTTATTGCTGCAGAAATACTGTTTTTCAAGTAAGAAGTGTCATTCATAAACATCTCTCCCAGCTATAATATTTTTTAAAAAAACCCTTTAAGATGTTATCTGAAATCCACTTCAAGATATTTGAATTCAGGCATGCATAGTAGTTTATTTACAAATTTTAGAATTTTACAGAGATGTCTCATCAATTCAATTATTTTGACAATGGGAAAACCTGAGAAGAAAAATACTGATCTCTAGATTTTTTTTTTTGTATTTTCATGCATGAAACTAGAACAATCTTCTCTGCTCAGTGCAACAGGAGCCTCTATGTTATTGGTAAGTAAAAATCAAATTTCTGGTTAATTTACCAAACAATATCATTGGTGGAAACTCAGAATAACAAATATATCTCCTTTAATTATCATCTCTCGGTTCATAATCTGCAAAGACAACTCTTACAGAGCACATGTAATATCTAAATGCCTCATCATAAAAAAAAATTGACTCATGCAGCTTCAGGGAAACACTTTGATTCTTGTTCCTCCAGTTTCTTTTGCTGCACAAAGTAGAATGATTTTGCTGTTCTCATTTGCTGATGAACTCTTTTTCAGAGATCAGGAGTCCTGCCTCATTTTGCTACCTTAGCAGTCTTAAATTGTGGTGCTTTCAGAACTATTTCTGTGTATTTTTCAAACACACTGAAAAAACCCACACATTTCACTATCAGCACATAGCTAATAAAAAATCTCATTTACAGAGCATTAGCCAGGTAACTGACAAAAGGCATTGTCATGCCCCTTACAATGTCTCAGTGTTAAACAGCCGAATGAAGCACTCTATTAATAAACAGTTGGTTTGTGTCAGCAAAAGTAGCATTAAAATCCCCTGGTCATCTGAGGCACACAAGTGTAGCAGAATGCCTGAAATTACCCCTTAGGAGAGTGAAAGAAAATTTGGAGAGTAAGTAAAACCTTGGGAGAAAAGCACTGCATGCAGTATTACACACTGTAATACCTTATTAGATTAATAGACCCTCTTGTGGTTATCAGCTAATTCCATGAAAATATGTTTTAAGATATAAAAAAAATAAATCATTATGAAATAATACATAATAATCATAAAATAGTAAGTGCCTCTTCCTTTTAGTGGCTAGCATCTTCTCCAAGCAACCCTCAGTTTGCACAAGCATCTTCAGTCTCAAGGACGTCTCTGTCTTTTTTTACTTTCTAAGTGAACTGTTTGAGCTGCTGCTTGTCAAGAGTGGGAAACATTGCTAGAGGCCATAGAGTTTCTCCCCTGGGTAAGTCAAGTGCTTCTGTTTCTCTTGCAGCTCTCTCAAAAGGAGAGGCTTCTACCCAGGAAAGCTGTTTCCCCAATGTACAAAGCTACCCCAAACTCAGCTGCAGAGGACAGAAATCTGTAGGAACTCAGAAATCTTTCTCCATCACGGAAAAGTATTTAGGCTTCCAACATTGTTTACCACAGAAACTGCTTTCAGATTTTTAGAGTGCAGGGCAGACATGAACTTCTCTGCTTATCCCTATTACAAGTAAAACACATCACAGTAACCAGACCCCCTATTTATAGTAATAAAATTCAATAGCATGCAAAGACTGTGGGGGGAAATAGAATGAAGGCTTTGTTCATCTGTTGCAGCAAGAGCAGATTTTGACATTTTTCTTTGAAGAAATGCATAGACCAGATTTCAGATGAAGACAGTAAGTACATAAATAGTGCTTTTCTGAGTCAAAACTAAGTAGGACATTCTTTTCAGTAAACTAATTGTAGGATTATGAATGTCTCCAAAACTACAGATTTAAAGACAGAATTCTGTTTGCTATTCATTATGTTAATCTTTCCGTTTTCTTTATTGAAGTTCATATTCTGAATCTTATGCCTTTTCATATTATTTGGGAGTTCACTGTAGGAGGAAAAAGTCAATCCATTAAAGTCATTTGCATATCAGAATAGTTGACTGAGCACAAGACTCAAACACTGAATTTTAAACTAGAGGAAAATAAAATACACCAGCAGGTACTGAGCTAAATCCAAGTTTAATTTTGGCCACCACTGAGAAATATTTATCATAAACAAATGTATGATCGTTTGCCTACAAGAAATTTTATTTCCTACTACTTGGAGCATGGCAAGTATTCTTGAGCAAGAGATTATTTTCATTTCAGAGCCTTGTGTTTTGTTTTGTTTAGGATTATTACAGAGTTTATAATTTAATTCTGTGTCTCATTATCAGTTAAAAGCAAACTGTGTAGAAGTTCTAGGTACAAGAAAAGGTATAGGATCCACGTTTCACTTTTTGTTCAACCACAGTATCAATGCCTGTGTAGACACCCTCAAGGGGGATCATTCTAAGGTTTCCTTGTTTTAAGTTAACTTGTGGCTGTGCATCACATTAGTTTAATAAATTTAAGTGCCAGTAAGTCAAACAGCTGTAACGGGTAATTATGCAATTACACATAATTACTTCACTGAGTTATAATGTGAGCATTCTTATTAAGCTTGATGGTCAGGCAGAAAACTGTGTACAAGCATTGTTCTCATAATAGCCAGCCATAAGCTGTCTCCACATTCACTGTCAATATCATTTGGCACTTAGGTCAGGAGTTGCATCTGAGTTGCATTGAAGAACTCACCCTTTGGCAAGGAAGTACATCCACATTGATTCTTGATTCATGAATGAATTGCAGCCCTACAAGGAGGCAGAGACAAGAAAATGAGTATTTGTTTCATGATCCCATGTCCTGAAAAGTTCAGTGGAGTTTTTAAAGAGTTATGGTAGTAATTTCACTCTGTTAGAGCAGGCATTCAGCTCTGGAGAATCAAGAACTGCACTTCTTGGATAAGAGGATATGTAAAAGGATCTTTTCCCCATTCATTTTTTCCTACATTAAAGCTGGAAAAAAAATGGAATTATTTCTCTGGCACTTTTCCTGGAAAATGGTCATTCTTGAGCTAGACAGAGTCAACACGAAATGAACAAAAATAATCTCCATTTTGGTGCCTCTTTTGTTGAAAGAGTGGGAAGTGTAAAGAATTTATACCACCTTCTATCAATGGAAATTCAATTAAACCTATCAGTCAAATACTGCTGAATTCAAGTATTTCTCATGTGTATAAGTGTTTTGGGGCTGGCAAAATTGTTCTACTCATCCCAGAAACCACTGTGGACTAACGAGAAAGTGAAAATCTCAGCATATTAAGAAAACGCCTTGCATAAAACTCTGCCATGGAACTGCTGATATGAGAGTCCTGAGAATGTTTAATGTTTTTGTCATTTTAACGAGGAACTTAGGGTTGTCCTTCCTAACTAACTCCAGTGACTCATTTAGGAAAACCAAAACCTCTCCCTGTATGGGAGATACAAAAGGTGGTTTGCAACCAAGTCAATTCTTTGAAACATGAGTTTATGACAGAACCTCATTTTGTTGGGTAACAGATTTAAAACAAACCAAAAGAAATTATGTTTTCCTACAGGATTCCCTACTACAACACATTGCTTCCGCTGATGCAATGTCCCAGAGGGACTGGACAAATTCATGGAAAAAGAGTCCATCAAAGAGCTGAAAGTTTGATAAAAATCTATGATAAATTCCTCTGTCTTAGGAAGTGCCTTAGAGACAGAGAGATGGAAACGGGAAAAGTGGTATGTGTGGATAGATAGATAGATAGATAGATAGATAGATAGATAGATAGATAGATAGATAGATAGATGATAGATAGATATGCCTTGCCATGTGTTTTTTCAAAATATCTTCTCCTGAACACTGTCAATAGCATAATACTTAGGCCAGGAATTGCCTCTAAGTTACATTGAAGAGCTTCCCCTTTGTCAAGGAAGTAGAGTGACTCCCTGCAGTCTCGGTGCTTTTTGCCTCAGTTAAGTTCTCTGGTTTTTCTCTAGTTAATTCTCAGATCACAGTGCAGACTGAAAAGGGGAGGCTGAGAGTGGGGATGCACCATCAGACAAGACTTGGGGTGATGGCTGAAGTGAAGTTAGAAGCATCTTCCTGCTCTGACTTGATGTCAATGTGCATCTCAAGTGTGAAGAGGGAATTTGAGATCTCCACAAGCTTTAGATAATACAAATGCAGGAATGACAGTCTTCTTCCTATGTGTGGATACTTCCTCTCCTCCCAAGCCAGAGCAGGAGGGCAGGATGTGTACATTGGTACGCTGAAAGAGTGGGCTGAGCTCTGCAATAAACTGTCTGTGCTACAACACTAGCTTGAGCTTGAGGAACCAGAGGAGTGGACATGCTTCTGTCAGCTCAGGTTACAGGTGGCAACCAAAGATAGATTATTTTTCAGTTCAGTGGAAATTCTGTGGCATGACAGGAGGGTCAAGAACATTTTTCCTCACAAATTTATTTTCCTGAGGATTACAGTGGTATTTCGCATTCATGTCGTAACAACCAACAAGAAGTTACCATTACAAAACAATCCCTAAATTAAATCCTGCTCTGCTGGAAAATGTATTTTTACATAGAAATCAGTTTGTCAGAAGGAGACAGAGGGAGAGATGTGTAGGATATGCCCCCTTCCCACTGAACTCTTGAGACTGGGACATCTGAGGTCCTAGAGCTCAAACTTATTTCAAGCAGGACCAATTTCTAAGCTGTGAGCAGATTGTTAGCTCACACCTCACCCAGTCCAGCATTGAATGTTTCCAAGGGCAGAGATTCCAGGAACCTTCTACTCAACCTCTTTCAGTGCTGAGCCTCTTTCACAGTGGGTAATTTTCTTCCTTACATCCACCAGGAATTACTCTTGTTCCTTGCTGCAGTGTGTGCTCATTGATCTTTGTCCTGTCGTTGTGTACTTTCAAGAAGAACTTGTCTTCATTATAATCCGTCCCTAGATCAGTGCTGACTGCTCTCCTGAACCTCCTTTTCTCTAGGATGAGCAACCCTGTGGTGATAGCATAGCACAGCACAGCCTGAGATTATAAACCTTGCCTGGAGTTAGCAGCTCAGGCTCAACACCAGGGTGTCACAAGCACTGGCATTACAGCTTAGAGCTGCTCGTGGTGCAGGCTGCAGGTTTACACCAGCCTGCAGCCTCTCAGGTCGGCAAAGCTGTAAGGATGCTGCTGAGCTCCTCCCGAGTATTTAATCTGGTGGCAGTCACCAGAACAGAGCACAGTAATAACTAGCTTTGTCTGCTGAGCAGCAGTAGCAGGGAGTTAGAATCTAAGCTGCTGGAACTGAGCCCAGACACTCAACTCTAGCAACATAGCTTCAGTTTAAAAGGATCTACCATGCATCTTCATAACAGCAGAGAGAACAAAGATTCCATTATTATTACAGATCTGTATTCCTGTAGCAGTTGGATCCCCCCATCTTAGGTGAAGACCAAGCAAGCACAGAACAAAAGGTTCATCCCTTGTCAAACACCTTGCAAATACCGTATATTCTAAAAGATATTGCTGTAACTGAGGACAAAAAATAAGATTTCAATTTCCTTGAAGAGAAAGGTCAACGCATTATAAAATACTGAAACAGATGTGCCAAGAGTACCTTGATAACATTGCAAAACAAGTTATGATTACCAAAGAGATTAGTTAGGTATTGTTATTGCTAACAAAAAGGTTACCACTGCTGCAGGACAAAGCTGAAAGCATCCCTCCTGACTCGTAATTGTTTCTAACACAACAGTTAGGCAGAATATGTAATTCATCACCTTTTATTTAATAGCAGACTAATTAGATTCCATTAATCTTAAAAACTTCAGTAGCAACAAATTGTGTCTCTTGATTTTTCTGTCACATCCTTAATCACATTTCTGCTGGAGCATATTCTTGGTATTAGAGGTGTTGGGTATGATTCTGATCACACATTTTATGTCCCATTACTTAGCTCAGGGGAGATACTTCCCTACTGTGCTGTGGTATTCTTGATAGAGTTTGGGAACTTGAGACTTGCTAATTTTCTAAAACTTTTGTCGTATCCAAGGTGGAATTCAATTCTGAGGAATGGAGACAGGAAGATGTACAAGACTGTTGGCTTTTGTATCTAACATTTTCCATGAAACTGTAGAGGAGAGCACGCACTGGTGTGGAAAAGAACCCACTATTATTTCTGATCTGAATTTCATGTAGTAAAATGAAGTAAGGCAGCATAGCTTCTTCACCTCTTTCTGAATCAGTCACTATGTATATATTTGATGAATGTGCCAGGCAGTTCGCTGCCTAAGATAGCACAGAATCTCTCAGAGGAAAATCTTACAAGACTTTCTATTGCTCAAGTATAGGGCAGGAGGAGCTCTGTGTAACTACAGTAGCAACTCTGGGGCATTCTGACAGGACTAACTTGACTTGCCTGAAGTGTGCTTTTGCACAGATTAACACTTTTGGTTGGCAGCAAAGCACTATTCAGTCATTCTGTCAGCTTTAGCTGAAACAAAGACTGCAGTTTTGTCTCTGCAAGTTTAAAGAGAACATCTCAGCCTATCATCTCTGCCAGCTTCCACTTGATTGATGGTGGGATAGACTCTGTATTTCAGGATGAGTGACAATGTAGGAAGTCATTACACGCATGGGTGCTTGCTCTAGGACTTTGGTTGGAGGCTTAGTCACAGTGTGTTAATTCTGGCAGGCATGATTATTAACATCAACGCATCTTAAGAATTGGCTTCCTAGTGTGATACAGTGACAAAACCATGAAGTAGCTGTGTCATACATAGTGGTTGCACACAGATCTAAAATACTTCATCCACTCTTTAACTGCAGAGCATCAAAATCAGCATCACATGAAGGGTACTTCACTTGAAGGTGTGGACCAAACAATACATCCATCCTGTGTACCTTCTCTCACTCATCCTTTCCCTTCTCCTCCCTGGTGCTCTGAATCACTAAATGAATTTCACTTCAAAAATGCTGGAATTAAAATCTTCTGACTTGATATTTCAAATGCAAATGCATAGAGCCAATAGTGAATACAAGTCCAAGAGACATAAAAGCATTTCCATCATGCTTTTAGGTATCTGAACAAACATATGCATTCTCTTTCTCAGAAATATATCCATGCATACATGCAAAAAATCATTCCCAGCTCTAGGGTTTCTATATTATTTTCCTATTTATTCTATTATCACTATACTATTGCACCTGGGCTGGGCTCAGGGTTTCACTGCTCAGATTTCTTTGAGAAAGCATCACTTTGTAAAGTTGGCATGCAGGTTTCCATCCTCCTTCCATCCTCATCAGAACAGTGCATGCAGTAGTTAGCTGGAGTTCACTGCTGACTGCTCACACCTCAAACTTCAGGCAGTTGAACCACACTTGCAGAGATGCAATTTTCTCATGTTTACTGCCCCAAAATAGTGAACAGGAGTGCCATTCTTAAATGGTGTTCTTTTACATTTGAATGTAAAACTAGAAGGAGAGAAACACCTGGGAGATTATAACAACTACAGTTGACTAAATATTCCCCAGGCAAAGTAGACAGATTGGGTCAAATTTTTAGTAATTACTAAGAGATGCAGCCAGATATTAAAGACAAAATTACATTATACATTTCTTCTGCTGAGACAGAAGGAGTGTTCACCATAATCACTGACTTCTTTCCTTTACTGCAGGTTCTGCTACTAGTACTACAAGGAAAATACCTTATTTCTCCACTTTTTTGATGCATTGAATATCTAAAGGCTGACCGAGACACTGGATTCCACTTTGGTGACAAGACACCCCCACCCTGTTTCAGATACCAACACCACACTTACATGCCAGCAAACCTAGAGAAGCCTCCAAGACCCCTAGAGAGAATGGTGTTGTTATAGCTGATGTCTCTGCTTCCAGAAGCAAACCTCAGATTTAAATCTTTACTAATTTGTTGATCTGCTCAAAATGTGTAACTGTGTTTATATGACACTAGGGAAACAGTCCTAATTGCTCCATTTTGCAAATATGGACAGTTTCTTTTATATTACTATGGAATCATATTCCAGAGCCTCTGTGAAGCCTTGTAGTTGATTAGAGACTGATGTCTCCCAACCAGTTCCCCAGCAGGCTCTGTCCTAAAACTTATTTTGAATATTTTTGAGTAATTTCAAGTTGTAAAGAGAATAATAAAAAGACCTTTTTTGTCTTCACTGTAAATGACAGACAACACTGACAAGTGATGAGGGAAGAGCAATGTTTTGCTATAACTCTGAGAACTCAGTGCCCTTCTGTATGATACACAACATGATAAATGCTACAGCAGTAAAATCAGAGTATGTCCCTTGCTCCCAGGCACATGTATTCCATCACAACACTTGCCTGTGAATGTATAACTTTCTGCAGGTTTGTCCTTGTGTTTAGGTAGATTTTAAAGTTATTAATGAATTAGCTTTGATACCTTCTCAGGCTTAAGGTTGTAGTCCAACTATTATGCTACCAATGTCCACTAAAGAATGTTTAAATTGAGCCAACTTTTGTTTGCCAACTTTATATGGCAAAATATAAGAAGTGAAAAGGCTGTACAGAAGTAATTTGCACAGATTTACACAGCTGACAGAAGTCATTTGACCTGTTTTACAAATAGACACTTGTTGACATTAAGGAAAGGGACTCTGTTATTTCAAATCGGGAATATATTCTGGGGCAAAAAATACCCAGTCATCTAAGAATCATGGGAAAGATAGTCTGGGAAGTTGCTACCTTAAATCTAATAAGAACAGGGAAGAAAGTTTGTGAGAAAATGGTAAAACCTGAAATCATTGGGTGCCTCTGGTCATGCACAGTTTAGTCACATAATGGAATAATAATTAATATGTTAAAACTGGAATGTACCATTCATTAAAGCAAAAGCGAGTTTTTGCAAGCTTGACAAATACCCCACATGTCTACTCGAGGGGTTTTTTTATACCTGAGGTGTTGTAGTGTGAATTTTTGGTTTTCTCTGTTTAATGCTTCATTTATTTATAAGTTTTTTTATGTAATGGTTTGTCTCATGTACCTNTGAGGTAACATGCAGAGTCCGTTATGCAGAATAGATCTCAAGGGGTAGTTTAGTGGGGTTTTTTTGATCTCCTAGAGAATCTGATGAAGAAAAAAAAAGACAAAGGAAGAAACAGGAAGAAAATAAACTTTCACACAAACCACCACCATCCCTTTTGATCTATTAGCTAAACCAGAAAAAATGGAGTTTGAAAAATTTTACTGTGCCAAACTGGCCTTGTTCTGACCCTTCAGCCTCATAAAAAATCTGAGATGAAAGAGAGGGGGAGGAGAATTGGTTGCACTTTTCTTGTCTTTTCCAGCTTGCTATAAATAAAATTAAATCCTTTAGAACAAATCTTCCAGTGCTTGCTGGAATCTTTCAGCTCACTTGCAAGCACTCTGATTAGATAGGAAATATTCAGGCAAAGAGGTGCCTTTTATCCTCAAATGTGTTTCTGCTGAGTCACTCAACCTCACTGTAGGGGAGTTTCAGGACAGCTTAGTAAAATTTCTTTTCTCATAAAATAAACAGCCTTAAATCAACCTGGACAACCCCTTTCCTCTTCAACACTCAGATGTTTTGACTTTGTTAATCCATGGACAGCACATATAAAAGAAAGTCTGCCTTGCCCCATAGAATTTACTCTCTCCTATTGCCTTGCAGCAGGCACTGTGGTAGACCATGCTGTCCTTCTCACTTTAAAAGTTCTGGTATGAACGCAGGACCCAGCCACCCATCTTTTAAAAATTCTCTAAAATTTATATGGGACATGGTAAAGGAAAAGAATGCACCCATATTTAGTTTGATAACTCTCTTGCCCATGAAAGGCTTGCTTTTACACCTGATTTTTAGAATTTTAGCAGTATCTGTGTATTGTGTCTGCTTCCTATGCTTCCAGTAGAGTCTGACTCCTCAAATTTCTCACTCCTGGCAAAGTGCAAAGGGGCTTTAAGATTAACTGATTATTCATTTCAGTTTGTACATCAGAAGTCTCAGACAAAGGCATAGTGCAACAAATCAAATGGAGATGAAAAGATTTTCTATGTTCTTTGGCAGTTGCCACTGTTTTGAAAAATTCCAATTAGATATTCCATGGTTGTATATTTCTTAAATCAAAGTACCTTAGGAATACTATCAACTTTAATTAAGTTCAAGGTTATAAGTCAGGCAGGTTACCATCAAAAAAGTGTTTTCCAAACATCTATCATACTTCACTGTCTTTCCTGCCAATGTACTTGGCAGGGTGATGAACTGCTGAAGCTGGAAGCTTTCCAATCTTTTATTTCCAGGTAAACCAACCAATGAACTGCCTTGAACCTAAGGCCATCATAATTTTCTAGTCCCCAGCCCCAGGAAAAATGAATGATTTTCTTTCACTTAGAATTACAGTTATTGGGAATGCATTCTCGAAAACAGTCATGAAGGGTGATGAACATCCCACCTTCACCACGTCTCATTTTCATCTTCAATATGAATGTTTATTCTTGAATAAGCCATCTGCAGGCCTGTACCTGGGTTTCCATGGCCAGGCTTTAGTAGTGAGTGGGGCTACAGGAGTGGATTCTGTGAGACAGAGCTAGAAGTTTTTCCGTTTTCCAGCACTGTCACTGCCAATTGGCTCCAAAACTAACCCACTGCTGGAAAAGACTGAGCCCACCAGCAGTGGTGGTAGCAGGTAGATGGTTGTCTCCTAGGAGAGCTAGGAAGAGGAGGAAAAAAACTGTGTCATTTCAGCTGGAGAAAAGAGTGAGAATATGTGAGAGCACCAATTCTGCAGATACCAAGGTCAGTGCAGAAGAAGGAACAGGAGGTGCTCCAGGCACTGGAGCTGAGGTTCCCCTGCAGCCCATGGTGCAGCCCGTGATGAGGCAGCTGTGGCCCTGCAGCCCATGGAGGATCACAGGGATGCAGAGATCCACCTGCAGCCCATGGAAAAGACCCATGCCAGAGCAGAAGGATACCCTGAGGAGACTGTGACCCCATGGGAAACCCATGCTGGAACAGTCTCTTGGCAGGACCTGTGGACCCATGGAGAGAAGAGCCCAGGCTGGAGCAGGATTTCTGGTAGGACTTGTGATCCCTTGAGGGATCCACCCACAGAACAGTCTGTTCCTGAAATACTATGCCCTATGAAAAGGATCCACACTGGAGCAGTTCATGAGGGACTGCAGTGGGAATGACTCACACTGTAGAAGTTCACAAAGAACTGTGCCCCGTGGGAGGAATCCCAAGCTGGAGCAGAAGAGTGTGAGGAGTCCTCCCCCTGAGGAGGGAGGAGTGGCAGACACAGCATGGGATGAACTGACTGTAGCCCCCATTCCCTGTTCCCCCTGTGCTGCTGGAGGAGAGGTAAGGAAATCAAGAGCGAAGTTAAGCCTGGGAAGAAGGGAGGGATGGTGGGAAGGTGTTTTAAGATTTGGTTTTATTTCTTCTTATCATACTCTGATTTTATTGATAATAAATTAAGTCAATTTCCCCAAGATGAGTCTGTGTCCTGTGGCAGTAACTGCTGAGTAATCTATCCCTGTCCTTATGTCCTTCCATGAGCCTTTCATTATATTTTCTCTCCCCTGTCCCGCTGAGGAGTGGAGTGATAGAATGGCTCTGGTGGGCACTTGCCATCCAACCAGGGCTAACTCGCCACATCCTCTTACATTTTAATGTTAGGTATCAAGCTATAAGCAGTTTCAAACTACTCAACAGAATGTTAAAGAGGTAGAAAGGCTGTTTTCAGGATGTCAAAAATATGTATAAAAGTAAAGTGATTAGTTTTTTAAAAAACACAACAGAAACCCATAAGAAAAAGTTCTTCACTTGAAGAGCAGTCCATTAAAACCATGCTATAAGGGATCATTAACCATAAGAAAAAAGAATAATTAGCCAAAAGCAACTAGATCAAAACTCAGTTCAGACTGATTGTTATGCAAATGTCCTGGACTGGAAATTATATTCATGGCCACTGACCCTTTGGGTACATTAAGTTTTAGAGGACATGAAAGAATCTGTGTTTCTTTCTTGGGCAGGATGGGGGGGAAGTACAACTTTTACCATAGAAATTAATTAGTGGCCTCTGTATTCAATTGTGATATTTTAAAATTGTAAGACACATATTTTGTAAAGATAATGAGACAATTTGACTGGGAAAGAACATCTCCTGCAGATGGCATGATACCAATTTACTTTTTTTTCGGAGTTCAGTGTAATCACAAACTCAGTGCATGGCCAAAAGCTTTCCCAACACCTTGTCACCTCTAATGTTTATACAACCTGGATATACTCTACTCAAAAGGTCAAAATATTCTGACAGGTCTTTCCATATTTGAAATACCTTCCCAGATTGACTCAAAATTCACCATTTATCTTTGAAAGCTGTATTCTTTCATACAGTGATTGTAAGTTTTGGTGGTTGCCTTTTTTATGTGTGTTGTCTGCTTTTAAGAATGCCCCTTTTGAGAATATCCTGGGACACACTGCCAAAAATTCTATTAACTTAGGCCATGGTTCATCAGTCACATTTTTTAATTCACCAGGCCAGACAGCTTGTCAGGAAATTAGACTATTATGCTCTGTTCTTAATAAACCCATTTTATAAACTTGCAAATCAAAATTAATAATTTGAGCAGAAATTCTGCAGTTANGCTGGAGCAGGATTTCTGGTAGGACTTGTGATCCCTTGAGGGATCCACCCACAGAACAGTCTGTTCCTGAAATACTATGCCCTATGAAAAGGATCCACACTGGAGCAGTTCATGAGGGACTGCAGTGGGAATGACTCACACTGTAGAAGTTCACAAAGAACTGTGCCCCGTGGGAGGAATCCCAAGCTGGAGCAGAAGAGTGTGAGGAGTCCTCCCCCTGAGGAGGGAGGAGTGGCAGACACAGCATGGGATGAACTGACTGTAGCCCCCATTCCCTGTTCCCCCTGTGCTGCTGGAGGAGAGGTAAGGAAATCAAGAGCGAAGTTAAGCCTGGGAAGAAGGGAGGGATGGTGGGAAGGTGTTTTAAGATTTGGTTT
>VXBB01013388.1:11264-28836 GCA_013399915.1 Illadopsis cleaveri | reverse complement strand
GTGGCCTCTGTATTCAATTGTGATATTTTAAAATTGTAAGACACATATTTTGTAAAGATAATGAGACAATTTGACTGGGAAAGAACATCTCCTGCAGATGGCATGATACCAATTTACTTTTTTTTCGGAGTTCAGTGTAATCACAAACTCAGTGCATGGCCAAAAGCTTTCCCAACACCTTGTCACCTCTAATGTTTATACAACCTGGATATACTCTACTCAAAAGGTCAAAATATTCTGACAGGTCTTTCCATATTTGAAATACCTTCCCAGATTGACTCAAAATTCACCATTTATCTTTGAAAGCTGTATTCTTTCATACAGTGATTGTAAGTTTTGGTGGTTGCCTTTTTTATGTGTGTTGTCTGCTTTTAAGAATGCCCCTTTTGAGAATATCCTGGGACACACTGCCAAAAATTCTATTAACTTAGGCCATGGTTCATCAGTCACATTTTTTAATTCACCAGGCCAGACAGCTTGTCAGGAAATTAGACTATTATGCTCTGTTCTTAATAAACCCATTTTATAAACTTGCAAATCAAAATTAATAATTTGAGCAGAAATTCTGCAGTTATCAAAGTTCAGAAAAAAAAAAAAGAAAATAGAAAGTTATGGACCATCTGCCTTTTAAAAATGCATAACGTTGATTTTTTCCCATATTCCAAGACCTTCCCAGTCCTCCATTAAATCTCCATAATGGAGACAAATGCTAGTGTTTTACAAACTACATTGGTTGCTTCTTTACTTTGCCAAGAATTGTTGTAGCACATCTCCATTAGCTAAATGTACTTGAGTCAGCTCTTTAGCCTCTTGTGAATTTCTCTCCCTTCTGTAACTACTTCATTAAAATTTTCCTGCTGTCTTAAATTTTTGTGAAGATTGAAGCAAAGAAAAGAATTGAATGCTTTAACAATCTTTGCTTCTCCTCTTACCTGTTTTTCTCCTTTTCAATAAGGCCCAGGGCACCCTGCAGTGGCAGAGGGAGCCCACCAGCTTTCCCAAAGACTGATGTATGCAGAAAACGGCTTTTTAGAACAGCTGCCCCACTTAAAATAAGAGCCCATCTGGTATAAACACATTCTTACACTGCAGAAATAACTGGAGAATTTTCACCCCTGCATCATGCAGGCTGTACTGTGTATGGAGTTACCACAGCTCCTCTCTGGCCTTAGGCTCATGGGTTGTGCTTGCTGACCATAGAAGAAAATATCTCCAGAGTTCATTTATGCAACATTCCTTTGTAAAACTGCAAAAAATATCATGGAAAAAATTTTCTAACTTCTGAAAAACCATAAATTTTTAAAAATTAAGTTTTCTTCTTTTGGCAAGGATATGTACAGAGCTTTTGATGAAATTGTCTTTTCAAAAAATACTCAAGGATTTGATTACCAATTTCTTTTTCCCTTTCCACGTTGGTAGTCTTTCTTCTCTCCTTTAGGAGGACAGGGGAAGGGAAATGGTCAGACAACAAACAGAAGGGCTGAATCTAGCCTTTGCAGCAGATCATGAGGGCAAGGGGGTTTTGTCCTCAGCTAGGTCAAAGTCTGCTGTCCTTGTCATGACAAAATTCCTGTTGATCTTTTTGCAGATCTCATGTATTCCTTCCTTTTACATGACAGCCCACCTAACATAATGGAGGTTTTAAATCCTATATCCATGCTGAAAGAAAGACATTGTGTTCACATCTCTATCAAACCCTGAATAGTGAGCTGTATTTCCAAGAGGATTCCCTGGGGGAAAGCATGCTTTTCTTCCTTTTAAGACTAGGTAAATTGTGAACACACAACTAAAATGGTTTTCCTTTTTTTCAGTCTTGTTGAAGTTTTTAGTGTGTGTGCAGTTTAGATCGCTCAGCAGCTCTACAATTTGCATCACCTTTCTAAACAGCTGTCACCGCCCTCATACATTGTAGCCTACACAGATTTTTAAAATTAGTCGGTAACTTTGTTCACAATGGAAACATTTAAAATATACACAATGTTACAACAAAAGGAAGGAGCAATTTCGTAACATATGCCACGAGTCTATCCTTTATCAGGCAGTACAGTCTGTACAGTAAAAACTTCTTTCCTTTATTTAGGTTCAGGTTTTAACTTTTTCAGCTGAATCCAATGAATACTGATACCAGAAAGCTGGCATCAGCGCTTGCATTTGGACTAATCTGCCAGTGCAACGTGTGCTGCAAGAGCATGGTGGAAAGAATCATGGAATCAGTTAGGTTAGGAAAGAACTTTAAGATCACTGAGCCCAACAATTAACCCAGGACTGCCAAGTCCACCCCTAAACCATGTCCCCAAATGCCACATCTGCATGTCTTTTAAATGCCTCCAGGGATGGTGACTCCACTATTTCTTTGGGTAGCCTGTTCCAGTGCTTGATCACCCTTTCAGTGAAGAATTTTTTCCTAATACCCAATCTAATCCTCTCCTGTGCAAGTTGAGGCCATTTGCTCTCATCCTGTCACTTGTTACCTGGAAGAAAAGATCAATCCCCACCTCACTACAACCTCCTTTCAGGTACTGTAGAGAGCAATAATGTTTCCCTTAAGCCTCCTTTTCTCCAGGCTAAACAAGCCCAAGTCCCTCAGGGGTTCCTCATAAGACTTGTGCTCCAGACCCTTCCCCAGCTTGGCTGACCTTCTCTGGACATGGTCTAAGTAGGGAGCTGATAGTTAAGACAAGCAAAACAAAATCACCTGCTTTTCAGCTGAACTGGACAGGGACAAGAGTGAAGAACAGGAAGGGCCTAATAGTGTACCTTCTGAGAAATCACTCCTCCTTAAGGTTTGTTTAACAAGCTGGTTTCCTTGGGCTGGTCAAATTGGGTTTATCTGGGAGTGCTGTTTATTTGATCTGCTGAGAGGCAGCGCTCTGGTCCTTCAGCTCTCTGGCCCTGCCTCTTTGCTGGGGGTACAGCTGGGACACACTGAAGGAATCTCGTCCCCAGGTATTGAGATTGTTTAGGGTTGGATTGATACAAAAAGATGTTTAGAAGACAAATGTGGTTATTTGCAATGGAGGAACCGTGGATTGGACAGTGAATGAAAAGAAAAGTATTTTCAAGCTGTGAACTTAGCTAGTATTTTAAAACATCATAGTCATTTCTGTTGTACACCTCTGTACATCAGATTGTACACTGACTGTGACCACAGTCCATGGAGAAGCTGTCTGTGTTCATGCACGTAGAACTGGAAAAATTGCCTGTACAAAAAATACTGTTTTCCTCCAGCAGCAGGTAATCAGCATTCAGCAACTGCCTTGTCTCAGCATGAAGCCTGATAGGAAGCAGAGAAATAAGATAATTGAAAAGGAAAATGTTTCTGCACTTAGGACGACTTCTGCCAGTCTCTCTGAACTAAATCTCAACAACTGACTGGCAGACAGTGTCTGCCAGTGTATCTCTGTCAATGGAATAGGTTGGCCCTGACCCTCTTCAGAAATTGAGACACATCAAACAAAGACAACAAGACTCATCCTCATTTCATCTCACAGCTATTAATTTTACGGTGTGACTGCTCCAAATAACAAATGCATAGCCAGAGCTGTGCCCAGATTCCAAGTGATGGAAGACCAATTTCCACCACCTTGACTCCTCTAATTACACTGACAAGCCTCCTGAAATCTCTGCTGTGGTTCTTCATCTGAAACAAAAATGCAGATGATTCTCAATAGCGTCTGTTGAGCTGAGAGGAATGAGAGGATTAATTAGTTGCAGTTCATAAAACAATGAGATGAAAATCCATGAGTAACTGCGAAGTGTAATTGGCAATAATGATGCAATCACCACAGTGCAAAAAGGACGGAATTGGGCCCAGATATTTTACACCTGTAACAAAATACATCACTTGCACTGAGACCGTGGGCTGGAAGAAGTCTGGATCACCAGCTGGCTCTTCCACTTTGCTGGCTGGGGCATCTGCCTGCTTCTCCTCAAGGCTGCCATGCAGGCAGAGCAACTGCTCTTAGCAGAGGGGCATCTCCGTTTCGTCTCCAGAGGCCAAATAATCTCCATGGATCTTAGCAAAGGACTTTACTGGGGCATTCCTCAGCTCACTGCACTGGTGGGGGTTATGGGTAACTCTGGTCTCAGGGCCTATGTGGTGCCCTGTGGAGGAGGGGCTGGGCAGCAGACAGTGCAGTTTTAAGCCTTCCATCCTTACTCCACACCCTGGCCCCTGGTGTGGAACAGGCTGTCAGTCTCTGGATGGTGGGGCAGCAACATGGCAGCACCTGCTGCCCTTCCCAGGACTCTCAGCTACCACACATCACCCAAGGACAAAGGGTTGGTTATTCATTACTAGTACTGGTTTTCCTAGATACAGAATGTCTTCCACAATTCTGTTGCTGGTGGTTGAATGTAGCCACACACATTCATCAATAGCTGCAAACTTGATTAGTTCTGAGGATGAATCAAATTAATGAATTTAAGGACACGTATAATGCACAAATTTTTGTCCTAATAAACTCTATGAAGAAAGCTTTAATGGGCCTTTATAAAAAGAAGGAAACCCCTCCCCCCCAAAACTAACAACTCTTCATTTTTTAATAAATTATCACAGAGATATGTAAAATGCAAGAATAAATATCAAATATGCCATAAACATAAACCTTGCAAAATCTGAAGTAAACTGCAAGAATCAGTATGTTTAGGAAGACCAATATGCAAACAGTTTATAAGTGTTTTTAAACACAATTATTACATAAATATTAAAGTACAATTTTAAACACTGTTTATGGAGTGCAGCTATATTCTAAAGGCAGAAGCAAGAATATTCATGCTCTTGAAGAAACTTCATGAGTTTATTCTTGACAGCAGTATGATAATCAACTAAGGAAGACTGTAGAGAATCCATTCCATTTAGAGTAGTATTTGATTCCAGGGCAGAAGAAAAAACAAGGAAAGTACTTTTCAGTTGCCAATTGTGACACCTACCTGAGCTGCCCTCTGCAACTGCAAGTACAGGGCTGCTAACTGGCTCAGGTAAGTGCAAATCCACTACTTTTCTTAGTGAGGGTCTGACTATAGATTCAAACTTGCAAAAATCATGGGGTTTTTAATTAAGAGAGATGACATTACTGTGTTCAGAGTGAGAATGAAAGAGGTCCTGAGCACTGGCAGCAGAGACACTTGCATTAGATTCTTGTAAGGCATAGAGAGCTCCTCCAAATGATATTATTTTTTCTCTTAGTTTAATAGTATCACAAATTTTATTTTGCAAGAAGAAATGTATGGTGATTGCCAAGTAATATATGCAACAAGTTTTAAGAGGAATGTTTGGGGCTTTTAACTAATTATTTTATTAGGCTAAAATCTGTTTATGAATTTGTGGATGTGTCTAGGAAACCATCCACTATAATAATAGTGTCAGAGAAGAAATTTCCTATTTACAGGTGATAACAATTTAGAGCTCTAACTTGTTAGAGCTCATGTGAAATCCAAAGTTAAACTCATCTGATGTGGAATTGAGAAATGGGGTATTGGGTAGCTGGTTAAGGCACAATATGATGATGTGACTTAGAAAAATAAGTGTAGGACTCCTATAAAGGCATTAAAAATTTAGTTGTTATGGAAACTATTAGAAAAGGCACTAACTCATTGCAGTTTATAGCAGGTACAAACAAAGATTTAGAATCCAAAATCCCTTAGTAAGAAGATTATTTAAATAAACCATAATGGTCTCTCTGTTATGTCTTTATCACAGAAATAGAGAGAAAAACAGCCTCAGCTCTGTGAGTTATCTTTTCATAATTAGACATAATCATGGAAATTTCTGATGTCCTTTGTTAACAAAAGGGCTATCCAGCACCCTGCTGCTTCTCTGCAGTGTGAAAAAAAAGCAATGCCTTCTTCCCATATCTTGCAAGCCAGACAGATTTTCATTTTAATTATTTGTATTTCCACTCATAGATCTCACTGATCAGAAGAATCCCTGTGATCCTGTTTGTCATATAGGGATATAAGAAAAATGCTATCACAGTGCACACAGCATCCCCTATGCACCCATTACCTGTTTGGACTGGGAAGTTTGACATAACTTATAGAGTTTACCGAGTATAAATCATTACATAATATCTAAAAATTCATACAAATGTGGGCATATAGCCGTATAACAATATCCTAAGGTAAGGCAAGAAGTGAGTCACCCTTGCACTACCTCTTATCCTAGGCAGTACTCGATCATAGCCTGTGAACGGTATGATTTGGCTGAGAGGAATTTCCAAAAAAGTTTTAAACTTATCCTTCTGATGTAGGCAAATCTTCTATTCAAAAACCTTCTTCAAAATGTATCATGGAGAAGCAACACAATTACAAGTGAAAAAAAAAAAAAAAGCTTTACCTCTGTAAAACAAGCACAAGATACAGTCCACATACCAAATGCAATGGCAGATGACACCTCTCAGAAATTTATAGGCAAAAATCTCTCCTGGTGAATTATGATTGATCTGAAATTTGGGGGAAACCTTTATAAGGTTTATAAGGAAAGCTTCACAACAAAAACCAGAAGTTACAAAGGATATTTTTACATTATGGCTAAATGGAAAAAGAAAACACACATTCTACACTTGCAGCTTTAAGTCATATTTGTAGTTAGATCTTCAGCTGGTGCATGTCAGTTCACTCATGCAGACTGGAATAAACCCTGGCTGTTGGCACAAGCTGGTTCAGCTGCTTTAAAATAATTTATTGGAGTATGTATTGAATAAAAAAGGGTGAATTCAGCTTGTTGTCACATTTGAGTAAATGATGCTTTACAGGACAGAACTACTGGTAAGAACAACCCTGGTGCAGTGACACTCAGCCAGTCACCCAGGCACAAGGAGGCAGCAGTACCCTGCTGTGAAGCCTACCAGAAACAAAGTCAGTGAAGTCACTTCCATGTAAGAAGTGGAAACCATGTGCACATTAAAATCTTTCACAGCCTCCCTGTTAGGATTACAGTAAGTTTCTTAATAAGAATGCACAATGCTTGGAAAAGATACTGACTTCTAGTGGAAGACATTTTATCAAATGATACATTTTGAAAAGTAATTGAAAAACATGAAACACTTGATCATTACATTGTTTACTAAAAAAATTACTGCAATAAGAATATCATTGTCTGACTTCCATTTCTAACTTTTAAATGTCTGACTTGTGGTGTTTCACATGTTTTCAACAGAAAATGACTAACCTCCCCATAAAAAAGCATATATGCCATTCTGTACATGTATTCTCAAACTATCCATATTAATCCTGTAATTGTACATGCAACATCCTCTGAGTACTGTGACATCCTATCCTTAGGAGGAAAAAAACACCCAAGATTCTTAGATGCCCATCATTGAAAAGGAACAACAAAAGTCAGAGGGTCTGCAAAAACTGAAAAATTTTATTTGGGAGAGAGAGAATGAATGAATGAATGAATTACCAGTCCTCCTGGCTCCAGCATCATCCTGGTTTTTTTCACAACATGTTCTTACCAATAAACTTTGGTTGGCTCCATGACCATCCAGGTATAGATAGTTGAGACATATACATTAGCATCTTATCTTCTGGGTTTCTACATGCATCTGAACAGATTAAAAAAAAAAAAAAAAAGAAAAAAAAAAAAAAGCTTTTTCTCACACATCTTTCATCATGCATATGTTTATTTTTGTCCAGTCCAGATTTTTCAGTCTGTCCATCAAGCTTATAAAAATTAGAACTAGAAATTCACCACAGCTACCATGCTTGATACATTCAACAATTCAAATTCTGAAACTACCCATGTTTTTCCATGACCTATCAGATAAAGTATTCTTCACATCCCATCTGTTTCCAAATAACAAAATCTCCTGTCCTAAGGGGAACTACCAACATCTACAAACAGATTTCCAGATTCTCACTTCTGCTGTACAGGAATCAGCACAGGATGCACCAGTCATTCTCCTCATTTTTAGCCCCCATCTTTCCCTTAATACACTCAATAAGGTAATTTCCATTAAACTATCCACTGTAAAGCATTACTTACTATAATTAAGAGAAATTACATGACAAAAGAGAACACATGCATTGTAAAAGGTCTATTTGTCTATACATTTAATAACTGGTGCAAAACTTTATTTCAAAATGATGTTCCAGACAGGTTTTAGCAACTCATTTTGACTGAAGGGATTTTTAAAGCCTTCTAGGTAGTCTTACTATGAAATGGTCAGCATGTCCTAATTTTTCTCAGAACAGACCCCACAGATTGGGTCCAGAGTATTCTGGCCATTATAAACATGCAAAGCACACTTACTGAAAAAGTGACATCAGTGAGTGTCACCCCTAGCCTCAGGCATTTTGGTATCCTCAGGAATTGTCTTGGCAGCATGGACTGTTTGCATTAGATAGCATGAAATCCAGAACTGTTGAATGCAGTACTCAAGGTAGGGCCTCAAGAGTGTGGAGTAGAGGGGGAAAATCACCTCTTTTGACTTGTAACCACACTGCTTCTGATGCAGCCCAGGATGTGATTGGTTTCCTGGGCCACAAACAAATCACAGGGCTTTTCAAAATAATAATTTCAGCCCAAACTGCAGCCACCCCTCCAGATTTAATCAGAAACCAGAAATCTGACTGGGCAAAATATTCTCCTTAGTAAAGCAAACAGATTTGGCATCTCAGAGACTGAGCAGAGGAATTCAGGCTGATGATCATGAGAACACACTAAGATTCTGTTAAGCAGAGTATAAAAGAATCAGCATGTGAAAAGTCAATCTAATCTTTCATCACCATTCTTTTAGTACCAGCCCACACTGCAGGCCTGGAGACAGGACAGGGCACTGTCATGATAGAGGTGGCAACAGATAAATAAACTGCTTGGCACTGGCAGTTCGCTTGCTAGAAAAACTGTGCTATTACCATTCATTTTCCTGCTTAAGTTATGAAGACATAAAGCTTTCTTCTGCATGTGCTACTTAGCCAAGAGCAGTTGACAAATAAAAATTAACCCCCAGAACCCTCCCAGCACTCCAGCCATATTAGAAAAGGGTCTGGAGCAGAAATTACCATCATTTCCAGCTACAGATCCTCAGATTTGTCCTCTTTTATCTGCTGCCATTAGTCTTCTAGACATTTGCATTCCCAGTTTTCTGTGTCTGCACCCCTAAAGCAATTAAGAGTACGAGCCCCTTTGCATTCTAGTGACATTTATTTCCCCAACAAAATACATTCCACTTACTTCAAAATACAAGGAAACAGGTATGTACCTTATACCTGTGATGCTTGGCTATCCCAAGGATTCAAGACTGGTTTATATCACGAGTATTTCAAATAGCAAATGGAGATTCAATATAGGTAGAAATTATGAATATTGAAATATTAGAAGTCACTTTCTTTCCTTGTCACAGCTCAGCATGGAGCTGTAACTGCAAACTTCTATTAGATGTCATGTTTAGTTATCAGTACAATAATTACATAGCAGGCTTGATTTTTTAATTATAAAATCTATAAATATTGAATTATCTACATATCTGTCATGTGACATTTAATTTCAGCAAGTTCTAATGGAAACCATGTAGATGCTTGAGATCACTCTGTCCTTGGTACCTACATCTCAGCACATATGTCACTATTTTAGCACCTGCCTACAATTTCAGACTTGACAGCTATATGTATGTCAATTAGCTGCAAATACCACTAAATTAGTACAAGCTGTAGATCTATCAGCCAGAAGAACATTAGGTCTCCAAATGCAGCAGCTTCAACATAACAGCCAACTTCTATGTTTAAAAATTGCATTTGCAAAAGAATTATATTGTCCAGAAATATGCACAAATTTTGAGAATATATTGTGAGAGTTGTATAATGTATTTTCACTACATTCCACCATTACTATAATGAACTCTCTTAGGACTTGTATAACTGTTTGGTGTACCAGCATATTCACTGTATTACAGAAGATATGTGAATCATCTAAATCATAAACCCTTTTAAAAACCTTCACTTTCAACTGATTTTTATATATTATCAGGAATATCAGAAGAATGAGCAATGTACAGAAGACAAGGAAAGGAGAGGTTTTGGTCAGATTCAAGAATGATACTTTTAAATTAGGTCATGGAGTTGTAAATCCCTGTGTTCCTACAGATCTTTTAGGAAGTACAGAACGATTGGAACCTGTAGGCACAGATGAGGTAAATCTGCATGCTGTCAAAGACAGTCCAGCCCACACACCTGAGGCCAGCACCAGGAATAGGCAGGGAAATAGAACTTTGAGCCAAGACATGAAAGATGCTGAATACATCCGAGTGTCTCTACATACAACAGAGAACCATGTCAGCATGCAGATGCTTTTGGTAAAAAAATCAATAAAGGATAATTCAAAATAATAATAAAGTTTACAATAGAAATTTAAAAGTAAATTTTCTGCTTCTTAAAAAATAAATTGCTAAGAGCTGTTGAATAAGATGCCTTGAGCAAAAATGAGTTAGAAGAATCATGCCTGAGATTGTGTAATCTAAAACAAGAGGATTGCATGCTGTCCTTCCTGTGAATCATATATGGTCCATCATTTGTCTCTTCTGTAGAACCTTTCATTTATCTCGGCAGACAAATTAATTCTTGTCTGTAAAACAAAAAGAATATTTGCAGGGGATGCTTAACTATTCTCAATTTATTTATGTGATGTGCTTGCTGCAGCAGAGCCTTAAAGGATTCTGAATTCCTGGAGGCTACAAAGATGGGGAAATGTGCTCTCACAAAGTAATTAGATAAGGGTATGACAAAGCCAATAAAACTATACTTTCATCTTTCCTTTGATTTCTAAAGGAATTGCCATGGGTGAGACTTTTCTGCTGAGAATAGAAAGTTTTTCCTACAAATTGTTTCTGACAGGCTAAGTGCATCTATTTTCAAATTCTGTAAGACTTAGTCCAAATGAATGCTTATAAGAATCAAATTAATTCCACTGATTTTTTATGCCTCAAGGGACTATTACAACCTCTACTTTGTTTTCTTCTGCAAAATAACAAGCCAGTGAGTCAATGCATTGCTAAAATAGAGGAAGCAGTGAAATAAATTAGAAAAGCACAGGCTAAGCTTTGAGAGCTCATGTCATGGATTTTACTTCTCTATTCAAGAAAGCACAATATAGTAAAAAGAGTGAAAACAATAAAATACCATTCATTACAATACTATGGGTCAGGAAAATAAACCTTGATTCATGGTGGTGTCTACTCCAAAGCAATTCAATGAGCCACTTTCCAATCATTTTTTACCCCTTAAAACCTTAGAACAGACCTTTGGCAGCACTTTTTTAAACAATGCGGCATTATTTTGTTCATTTATTCTTGTGTGCATATTTAGAGTTCACTGTATCAGCTCAGTTTAGTGGTGCTGACTTGTACAAGGTGAAGACAATTCCTCTTCAACACTCTTGCTAAAATATGACAAAATATTTTTAATACCATCTAATTGCTACTGCTCCAAATATTTTGGTAGCCATCTATTGTTTTTTAAGTGAGTCTTATGATAATGCATATCTTACAAAAAGTACACAGAAATGAGCTTGCCTTTTAATGTGGTCAGGAGCCAACACTGGCTGCCTGTAGATCTAAGTAGCAACAATGCTCTAGTGTAGCATAAGCCCTTCATTGAAAATGTTTATGCCAGCCATGTATCTTCAGGGTAATCCATCCTCCCTGCAACACAGACTACCTTGGCTGTCCTATGGATGAGATCATTATATGCATCCTAATGGACGAAACAATTCAACTCCACTTGTTCTTCCCTAGAGCCACCTAAAGGGTGAGGAAGATCTAAATTCCCTCAGGAGAGGAATTCCAGTGGTAGTTTTAGGGCCAAATTTCCTCACAGGGTTCTACATTTATGCAGTGTGTCCAAAGATGTTTTTTTCTGGTCTTTCTACTCTCAGAAATCAAGGAGAACCCGGTGCAATTATGAAAGCCAATAACAAAGCCTTCTCACTGATCCAGATCACAGATGACAATAGGAGAACATAAGTATAGCACTATCCCATAGCTTGATTCCATAGCCTCTACCAGAAAAGTACAGGCTCTGCCTGTGCAAACTTTGCTGAGAATCACCTCACCCTAGGCACCATACCAAAGCCTGGGGACAGACACAGGAAAGAGGGAGAAGCCAGCAGGCTAAGCACCAGGCAAAGCAAGAATGATTTCCCAATTTGATTATGACTACACTGGTGGTCTGGGCTTGGTAGTTTGACATTGCTCACGTTCTCATCAGTAATGGAAATATTTGCCATGATTTCCCATCTTGAAGAGTTTTGTTATGCATAGAAATCATGAAACTAGCCAACTAAACATTTCACAGAACAGTAGTTTGCTGGCCTGTAAAGCTAAGGCATATTGCAATTGTGTCTCGTAAAATATTCCAAAACAAATCCAAAAAAGTCTGAAAAGCAGCAGATAAGAACAACTGATACTATTATTCCTGCATTGGGATGAAAAGGATTAAAATGGTGCTCATCAGCCTGTAACAGAAGTCTGATGAACTTGGGATGACTAGAGGCTGTCTCACACTCTTGATCTGTGCTCCTTTACCTCTGTAATGCTTTTACAGGTTTAAAAAAATTCTAAAAGTGTACTTCTTCCCAAGATGCCTTGCAGCTTTGTAGGACCTGAACACCTGGAAAGCCTTGGGTTTTTATACATGCAGCAGTGATCACTATAAATGTCCGTTGCCCAATGAGAACACATGAAAATGAAGGCGGCTTTCCTGAAAAGTCTGAAGCATAATGGAAGAGGATTTTTCATCTGAACAATGCTCAAATAGGCATCTGAAAGCACTTCTTTCAAGATTCACTGTTAAAAATGTTTCTGCTACTCAAAAATAAAAGTCAATCATCAATGTGATCATCTGTGTTAAAATAGGGGAATCTCAATTCCATATTCTATCCAGATAAAATGTATGTTCTTCCATAACAAGCCTTAGCAGTAACACACATTCAACATGTTCTTTATCAGTCCTCTCGTATCCTTGCCAAAAACCTTACTGACTCCACCTCTAATCAATAAATATTATGAAGTCAATAGTGAAAGTTTGGCCTTAAGACTGTTTGTGTCTTCATGCAGATTCTCGCCCTTCACATGCAGTTAGAAACAGCACACTGACCACTAATCCCCAAACAGCTTTGAAATACTTGCAGCAAATCACAGCACTGCTTTGCTTTACAAATAAAGCATCTGTTTAAAGTGGACAAAATAAAAAAAAAAAGGCATTAAACGGGTGTAATCCCTCTTTTACATCATGAGTAGATTGACACATTGTAATGAATTACTGAGATTTAGCATCTTGTATCCTAAGCTGAGGGTCTTCTGCGAAGATTTACATTATATTTCCTTCTACGCTCATAGATTTTCCTGTCTGTAATTAGCCACAGCTTTCAAGACTGCCTGTACCAGTGCATGCATAATACTTTCAGTTTCAGAGCAGTGTGACACCCTCCATTAATGTTTATCATAAAATTTCTAGTAATTTAAAAATATAATATATAACGAGGATTAAAAAGTCACAATCACTTTGTCCATGCATTGTAAAAAAACAATTTAAGATAAATTAACCTCTATGGTGTACAGGTCAGGGTTTTTTCTCTGGAAATCATTGCATTCCAAACATTAACAAAATCAGTTTCTCCAATAAACAATATTAGGAGAGAGATGTGAATTATTCAACCTTCTCCTTTTCAGCCAAATGATTAACCAGTGTATTGAATCAGGTACTTCAGAAGTATCTCAGATTACATACACAAAGAAATACAAGTTGAATACCAGGAGTTTTGTCCAAGGTCATATTCAAAATCTGAATCAGAACAAAAACTGAACACAGTCCCCCAGACTAAAGCCATCATGATTTAAATTGAATGTACTGCAGACAATTCAGAGATGGTACTTGGAAAAATGTTTGATGAGATATCTTGAAATATCTAGGGAGAGCTAAGCTCTGTTTTTGAAACAGCTTAATCCCAAGGAACTCCTGGGGAAGAGGCAATTTTCTACATCTCCGCTCACATTCATAGTATTTATCTGTATTATCTATTATGCTCAGAGCACATTTTCTCCAGAAGCTGTCAAACCCATGCATCAGTGAAGAGGTCACACGAGAACAATCATGTCCTGTGTATGTATTATAATTGATTTTTATGGAACTATACAATAATAAAAGCAATATCAGTTATCCAACCTTGCAAATTCACAAGCACCAATAGCACTGCACAGCTCCCATTACACCTCTTGCAATTGTCATTCTAAAACAGCACAGAACAAACACTACAGACAGACCTTTTAACATGGAAAGTAGATTAATCATAATGCTATCTCTGTTTTATCGTTGTTTTTTAGTAAAAATGTTCAGTTGCTAATAACAATGTATTAAAGTTGGCTTAAATTGAATGTTAATATGTTATAGCAATATGTTCTATTGTTATAAATATGTTAATATGTTTTAGCAAGTGATAACCAAGGGCAAAACAGATTAAAGAAACTACAGGAACTTGGGAAACCTTTATGCTCACAGAGGCACTTTCATGGAGCCCCAAAGCATAGGCAGCCTCCAAGCAAGAGCTTCCATAGTCATATTTCTGGGCTTAGTCACAACTGTAAAAGTCCCATTTTAATTGCCCAAGTAATTTTCTGACTTTAGCTAAGAATATAAAGTTTGGACATTACTTAATGTCCCCTTAAACTACAACAGATTGAACTCTCTCAAATTTCAGGAAAAGGGTTATTAAATTTAGGAGAGTCTGTCTTTCATGTATCCTGTGTGTTAGCTTTGAACATAACTACAGGTGCTAGTACAAAGTCAAGGCAAGAGGGATATTGCGCAGCTTTTCCTAGAAAAATCTGTTGTGAATAGAGTTAAAGTAATGAAAAAGAACTTCTGTCAGCTGTCTTCATGTTGGTCTGAAATACACAGTAGCACAATTCCAAAAAATGCCAGTGTTACCACTTGTTTTCCTGCTATGGGGGCACGTCCCTGAGACCTCACTGCCATGCATGTGAGTGCAAGAGCAAAGTGACAACACTGACATGTGAAAAAAATGTCAATATAGCTGCTAGAGCAGATATGTAAAATCTCCCACACACAGGGTTTGGCACATCACACAATTTAAGGGCAATGACCTCAGGTGCAGCTTTCTTCTACCACAGTCAGAAAAAAAGGAAGACGTCTAGAAGAGGCCAATCCTTTTATTTGTTTGGTTTTTTCACCTCTCACAGATATATTGTCTTAATCAGTATTAGAGAGATCATCTGAAGCTGTTCTTGGCAAATGGAAGTTACCGCAAAAATATGATGATGAAAACTCAGCAAAATCCTCCAGATACATTCGCAAGCCATTGTTAGAGATAATACATTTCCATTGTTGGTCATTTCTCACTTTCCCTTTACTTCCATTGGGTTTTTGTTTGCAAAGGGAAATCTCTTGTTTCCTGCTTGATGACTGTGAACTGCAGCTGGCTCTTACTCCACTGACAGCAGCTCACAATGAAGTGGCAGCACAGCTTTACATGTTTGACTTGAGGGAAATCTGGGATATGTGAAAAGAAAAGGCACCCGGAAAATTTAAGACATCTCAGGAAACAGCTAAAGCTCACAGTTCACACAACACTGCATTTTAACTCACTGCTGGGTACCGACACTAAATAGTGACTTTGTAGCTGCATTTCTTTCTTTCAGTTTAATGAGAGAGAGTATCTAAATTCAGCTTGCTATCTTCCCTTCAGCTTCCTATGAGCTGCTTATTCTCACTGTAGCACATCACTTGGTTCTACATAAAGTCCTCTCAATTTCTGTAATCCAGGACACCTCCAATGAAACCAAAGAGGCCACGTGTTCATTCACCAGGAGTTCATTCAGGGAGAATTTTAGGTGTCGTGCATGAGACTAATAATATTCATGACATTTTAATTTTACCAATATTTGTTCCATTCATTAAGCAAATGCAGCAGCAATCAGGTTTCACATCAAAAGCCTCAGCTCTAGGACTTTCCTGGTGGCCAGTGCTGCAGCATGTGAGTGCTCTCAAGAGATAGCAACAAGGATAGTGACAGGACTTTCATCTGGTTTTTTCCCAGTTTTCACTAGCCACTCTAAATGAAAATCACATCAAGGTTGTTGTAGCTTATTTAATTCTTTCTGTTATGGAAACTCTAGTTCTACTACTCTACTCAGCTGCCCTCTGTCATATTTCCAGACCAGATCTTGTGTAAAAACGGCTATAATAACTGTCAGCCTTCTGTGTAATATCAAAATAAGAAAATAAAAACAGATATAGGAATCTTAAAGATCAAGTAAATAAAACTGCATCCTTGTTGATAAAAATAAACTTAGAAAATGTCCATTAAACAACATTTTTAGAATCACCTGAGCAGTCATTTCAAATTGTTCTTATTTGCAGTGTTTGGAAATACAGATTCTTCTGAGCTCTGTAAATATTTCTTCTTATTCTTTTACAGTAAATTTTAATATAAAATTTCACTTTCTCAGGACTAGTAAAGCCATTTAAATCTTGAATTCTCAAGCTGCTAAATCTCCAGAAATCTGCCACCTAAGCAGTTTCCAAGAACCTCCCCTTTTGCAGACATTTGTAATAGTTTTAGAGCTAAGTACAGTGATTAATTTTGCACATTATAAGGAAACATCTCTGAGTGGATTACATTAAGAAGTTTTAAAAACAAAGAAAAATCAATGTAAAAAATCTTCTCACATAAAAGTTCTATATCTTCTTTTAAAAAAGTATAAAAGGAGGAAAGGTTCTAAAAAAATGTGCTGAATTAAATTCTGGACTGGTGCTTTCAGACATTCCAAGAGGGTACCATGCTCACTCTGACAGCAGTGCTGATGGCAAGGGAAGAGAAGTACTGAAAGAGGATTTGGGTACCTTGAGGACATCTCATCACAGCACTGCCCTTAATTTCTAATATCAAAAGGCCTCAAAAAGGCATCCTTCAGCTTTATTTCCCTTTTTTCTACAGTATGTGTTACATTACCTTCCTTTTCAATAGCAATTCTCTCAGGAATTCTGAAAATAAAAGCAGAATGCAAGAACAGAGACTAATGTGGGCCCAAAGGTGCAGAGCTGATCACGGCAGGGCAACATGACAGATTGTGCTCTGAACAGCCAAAGTTCCCCTGTTTTGGCTGGTTATCACTGCTGGTCTTATTCACTGGATCCATACCGCAGTTTTGGCCAGGAGGAGATGGGAAAGGAGACTTCCAGCAAATAAGAAAACCTTTCCATCACACAGTTCTGGTTTCTTTGGTTAACTGATTATTATTACCAAGGCTCCCAATCTATCCAGAGTAATTGCTAGAATATTTGTACTTTTGTTCTACTTGTTTCAATAACTGAAACAGTAATGAGACTCTATATTTTATATAAATCTCTAAATGTTCTCAAGTACTCTATTGCCCATCTCATTTGTAAGGCAGAAAGAGACAGTCAAATTTCCTACTTTCCATTTAGTTGTTTGCTACAATGCCTTTGGGAAACTGTTACAGAATTCCTCAGGGAAGGAGGACATGATGTATACCTAGGTCTTGAACTACCCGAGCTGAGGCCTTGATGAGGCCTTGCTGAGGCCTGACCTGAG